>CM017562.1:36651814-37090143 GCA_007844125.1 Sinonovacula constricta
GTCCAAATGTCGTTCATAGCCTAAACCAAGTGCTGCTGAGGCACGAATCCGGTGTGACTTTTGAGCTGTCTCTTATTACCAATTTCGGCATAGGACTCGATACAGTTCGGAAGCAAAAAGTCGGCGCCCATAGTTTGTCGATACCCTAGATCTCCAAAAGGGTAAGTGTTATTCAAAAACGGACACCGGATTCGTGTTCCGCATCCAAAATAACCCCCTGGGACATAGTTTGGGTGAAGGTTTGGAGAAAAGTCTATTTGGCCAAAAAATTACCCAAACTGTAAGGTACATGGGCATGCATCGATTTCTTGCATTTTTTGATTTTCTTTATTTTTGCAGAGAGGTGTCTCAAATGTCGTTCCTAGCCTAAACCAAGTGCGCTGAGCACGAATCCGGTGTTACTTTTGAGCTGCTCCTTACCATTTCGGCATAGACGCCCATTTCGGAAGCAAAAAGTCGGCGCCCACTTGTTGCGATACCCTAGATCTCCAAAAGGGTAAGTGTTATTCAAAAACGGACACCGGATTCGTGTTCCGCATCCAAAATAACCCCCTGGGACATAGTTTGGGTGAAGGTTTGGAGAAAAGTCTATTTGGCCAAAAAATGACCCAAACTGTAAGGTACATGGGCATGCATCGATTTCTTGCATTTTTTGATTTTCTTTATTTTTGCAGAGAGGTGTCTCAAATGTCGTTCCTAGCCTAAACCAAGTGCGCTGAGCACGAATCCGGTGTTACTTTTGAGCTGTCTCTTACCATTTCGGCATAGACGCCCATTTCGGAAGCAAAAAGTCGGCGCCCACTTTTGTCGATACCCTAGATCTCCAAAAGGGTAAGTGTTATTCAAAAACGGACACCGGATTCGTGTTCCGCATCCAAAATAACCCCCTGGGACATAGTTTGGGTGAAGGTTTGGAGAAAAGTCTATTTGGCCAAAAAATGACCCAAACTGTAAGGTACATGGGCATGCATCGATTTCTTGCATTTTTTGATTTTCTTTATTTTTGCAGAGAGGTGTCTCAAATGTCGTTCCTAGCCTAAACCAAGTGCGCTGAGCACGAATCCGGTGTTACTTTTGAGCTGTCTCTTACCATTTCGGCATAGACGCCCATTTCGGAAGCAAAAAGTCGGCGCCCACTTTTGTCGATACCCTAGATCTCCAAAAGGGTAAGTGTTATTCAAAAACGGACACCGGATTCGTGTTCCGCATCCAAAATAACCCCCTGGGACATAGTTTGGGTGAAGGTTTGGAGAAAAGTCTATTTGGCCAAAAATGACCCAAACTGTAAGGTACATGGGCATGCATCGATTTCTTGCATTTTTTGATTTTCTTTATTTTTGCAGAGAGGTGTCTCAAATGTCGTTCCTAGCCTAAACCAAGTGCGCTGAGCACGAATCCGGTGTTACTTTTGAGCTGTCTCTTACCATTTCGGCATAGACGCCCATTTCGGAAGCAAAAAGTCGGCGCCCACTTTTGTCGATACCCTAGATCTCCAAAAGGGTAAGTGTTATTCAAAAACGGACACCGGATTCGTGTTCCGCATCCAAAATAACCCCCTGGGACATAGTTTGGGTGAAGGTTTGGAGAAAAGTCTATTTGGCCAAAAAATGACCCAAACTGTAAGGTACATGGGCATGCATCGATTTCTTGCATTTTTTGATTTTCTTTATTTTTGCAGAGAGGTGTCTCAAATGTCGTTCCTAGCCTAAACCAAGTGCTGCTGAGCACGAATCCGGTGTTACTTTTGAGCTGTCTCTTACCATTTCGGCATAGACGCCCATTTCGGAAGCAAAAATCGGCGCCCACTTTTGTCGATACCACTAGATCTCCAAAAGGGTAAGTGTTATTCAAAAACGGACACCGGATTCGTGTTCCGCATCCAAAATAACCCCCTGGGACATAGTTTGGGTGAAGGTTTGGAGAAAAGTCTATTTGGCCAAAAAATGACCCAAACTGTAAGGTACATGGGCATGCATCGATTTCTTGCATTTTTTGATTTTCTTTATTTTTGCAGAGAGGTGTCTCAAATGTTGTTCCTAGCCTAAACCAAGTGTGCTGAGCACGAATCCGGTGTTACTTTTGAGCTGTCTCTTACCATTTCGGCATAGACGCCCATTTCGGAAGCAAAAAGTCGGCGCCCACTTTTGTCGATACCCTAGATCTCCAAAAGGGTAAGTGTTATTCAAAAACGGACACCGGATTCGTGTTCCGCATCCAAAATAACCCCCTGGGACATAGTTTGGGTGAAGGTTTGGAGAAAAGTCTATTTGGCCAAAAATGACCCAAACTGTAAGGTACATGGGCATGCATCGATTTCTTGCATTTTTTGATTTTCTTTATTTTTGCAGAGAGGTGTCTCAAATGTTGTTCCTAGCCTAAACCAAGTGTGCTGAGCACGAATCCGGTGTTACTTTTGAGCTGTCTCTTACCATTTCGGCATAGACGCCCATTTCGGAAGCAAAAATCGGCGCCCACTTTTGTCGATACCACTAGATCTCCAAAAGGGTAAGTGTTATTCAAAAACGGACACCGGATTCGTGTTCCGCATCCAAAATAACCCCCTGGGACATAGTTTGGGTGAAGGTTTGGAGAAAAGTCTATTTGGCCAAAAAATGACCCAAACTGTAAGGTACATGGCCATGCATCGATTTCTTGCATTTTTTGATTTTCTTTATTTTTGCAGAGAGGTGTCTCAAATGTTGTTCCTAGCCTAAACCAAGTGTGCTGAGCACGAATCCGGTGTTACTTTTGAGCTGTCTCTTACCATTTCGGCATAGACGCCCATTTCGGAAGCAAAAATCGGCGCCCACTTTTGTCGATACCACTAGATCTCCAAAAGGGTAAGTGTTATTCAAAAACGGACACCGGATTCGTGTTCCGCATCCAAAATAACCCCCTGGGACATAGTTTGGGTGAAGGTTTGGAGAAAAGTCTATTTGGCCAAAAATGACCCAAACTGTAAGGTACATGGGCATGCATCGATTTCTTGCATTTTTTGATTTTCTTTATTTTTGCAGAGAGGTGTCTCAAATGTTGTTCCTAGCCTAAACCAAGTGTGCTGAGCACGAATCCGGTGTTACTTTTGAGCTGTCTCTTACCATTTCGGCATAGACGCCCATTTCGGAAGCAAAAATCGGCGCCCACTTTTGTCGATACCACTAGATCTCCAAAAGGGTAAGTGTTATTCAAAAACGGACACCGGATTCGTGTTCCGCATCCAAAATAACCCCCTGGGACATAGTTTGGGTGAAGGTTTGGAGAAAAGTCTATTTGGCCAAAAAATGACCCAAACTGTAAGGTACATGGCCATGCATCGATTTCTTGCATTTTTTGATTTTCTTTATTTTTGCAGAGAGGTGTCTCAAATGTTGTTCCTAGCCTAAACCAAGTGTGCTGAGCACGAATCCGGTGTTACTTTTGAGCTGTCTCTTACCATTTCGGCATAGACGCCCATTTCGGAAGCAAAAATCGGCGCCCACTTTTGTCGATACCACTAGATCTCCAAAAGGGTAAGTGTTATTCAAAAACGGACACCGGATTCGTGTTCCGCATCCAAAATAACCCCCTGGGACATAGTTTGGGTGAAGGTTTGGAGAAAAGTCTATTTGGCCAAAAAATGACCCAAACTGTAAGGTACATGGCCATGCATCGATTTCTTGCATTTTTTGATTTTCTTTATTTTTGCAGAGAGGTGTCTCAAATGTTGTTCCTAGCCTAAACCAAGTGTGCTGAGCACGAATCCGGTGTTACTTTTGAGCTGTCTCTTACCATTTCGGCATAGACGCCCATTTCGGAAGCAAAAATCGGCGCCCACTTTTGTCGATACCCTAGATCTCCAAAAGGGTAAGTGTTATTCAAAAACGGACACCGGATTCGTGTTCCGCATCCAAAATAACCCCCTGGGACATAGTTTGGGTGAAGGTTTGGAGAAAAGTCTATTTGGCCAAAAAATGACCCAAACTGTAAGGTACATGGGCATGCATCGATTTCTTGCATTTTTTGATTTTTTTTATTTTTGCAGAGAGGTGTCTCAAATGTTGTTCCTAGCCTAAACCAAGTGTGCTGAGCACGAATCCGGTGTTACTTTTGAGCTGTCTCTTACCATTTCGGCATAGACGCCCATTTCGGAAGCAAAAATCGGCGCCCACTTTTGTCGATACCCTAGATCTCCAAAAGGGTAAGTGTTATTCAAAAACGGACACCGGATTCGTGTTCCGCATCCAAAATAACCCCCTGGGACATAGTTTGGGTGAAGGTTTGGAGAAAAGTCTATTTGGCCAAAAAATGACCCAAACTGTAAGGTACATGGCCATGCATCGATTTCTTGCATTTTTTGATTTTCTTTATTTTTGCAGAGAGGTGTCTCAAATGTTGTTCCTAGCCTAAACCAAGTGTGCTGAGCACGAATCCGGTGTTACTTTTGAGCTGTCTCTTACCATTTCGGCATAGACGCCCATTTCGGAAGCAAAAATCGGCGCCCACTTTTGTCGATACCACTAGATCTCCAAAAGGGTAAGTGTTATTCAAAAACGGACACCGGATTCGTGTTCCGCATCCAAAATAACCCCCTGGGACATAGTTTGGGTGAAGGTTTGGAGAAAAGTCTATTTGGCCAAAAAATGACCCAAACTGTAAGGTACATGGGCATGCATCGATTTCTTGCATTTTTTGATTTTCTTTATTTTTGCAGAGAGGTGTCTCAAATGTCGTTCCTAGCCTAAACCAAGTGTGCTGAGCACGAATCCGGTGTTACTTTTGAGCTGTCTCTTACCATTTCGGCATAGACGCCCATTTCGGAAGCAAAAATCGGCGCCCACTTTTGTCGATACCCTAGATCTCCAAAAGGGTAAGTGTTATTCAAAAACGGACACCGGATTCGTGTTCCGCATCCAAAATAACCCCCTGGGACATAGTTTGGGTGAAGGTTTGGAGAAAAGTCTATTTGGCCAAAAAATGACCCAAACTGTAAGGTACATGGGCATGCATCGATTTCTTGCATTTTTTTATTTTTTTATTTTTGCAGAGAGGTGTCTCAAATGTTGTTCCTAGCCTAAACCAAGTGTGCTGAGCACGAATCCGGTGTTACTTTTGAGCTGTCTCTTACCATTTCGGCATAGACGCCCATTTCGGAAGCAAAAATCGGCGCCCACTTTTGTCGATACCCTAGATCTCCAAAAGGGTAAGTGTTATTCAAAAACGGACACCGGATTCGTGTTCCGCATCCAAAATAACCCCCTGGGACATAGTTTGGGTGAAGGTTTGGAGAAAAGTCTATTTGGCCAAAAAATGACCCAAACTGTAAGGTACATGGGCATGCATCGATTTCTTGCATTTTTTGATTTTCTTTATTTTTGCAGAGAGGTGTCTCAAATGTTGTTCCTAGCCTAAACCAAGTGTGCTGAGCACGAATCCGGTGTTACTTTTGAGCTGTCTCTTACCATTTCGGCATAGACGCCCATTTCGGAAGCAAAAAGTCGGCGCCCACTTTTGTCGATACCCTAGATCTCCAAAAGGGTAAGTGTTATTCAAAAACGGACACCGGATTCGTGTTCCGCATCCAAAATAACCCCCTGGGACATAGTTTGGGTGAAGGTTTGGAGAAAAGTCTATTTGGCCAAAAAATGACCCAAACTGTAAGGTACATGGGCATGCATCGATTTCTTGCATTTTTTGATTTTCTTTATTTTTGCAGAGAGGTGTCTCAAATGTTGTTCCTAGCCTAAACCAAGTGTGCTGAGCACGAATCCGGTGTTACTTTTGAGCTGTCTCTTACCATTTCGGCATAGACGCCCATTTCGGAAGCAAAAAGTCGGCGCCCACTTTTGTCGATACCCTAGATCTCCAAAAGGGTAAGTGTTATTCAAAAACGGACACCGGATTCGTGTTCCGCATCCAAAATAACCCCCTGGGACATAGTTTGGGTGAAGGTTTGGAGAAAAGTCTATTTGGCCAAAAAATGACCCAAACTGTAAGGTACATGGGCATGCATCGATTTCTTGCATTTTTTGATTTTCTTTATTTTTGCAGAGAGGTGTCTCAAATGTCGTTCCTAGCCTAAACCAAGTGCGCTGAGCACGAATCCGGTGTTACTTTTGAGCTGTCTCTTACCATTTCGGCATAGACGCCCATTTCGGAAGCAAAAAGTCGGCGCCCACTTTTGTCGATACCCTAGATCTCCAAAAGGGTAAGTGTTATTCAAAAACGGACACCGGATTCGTGTTCCGCATCCAAAATAACCCCCTGGGACATAGTTTGGGTGAAGGTTTGGAGAAAAGTCTATTTGGCCAAAAAATGACCCAAACTGTAAGGTACATGGGCATGCATCGATTTCTTGCATTTTTTGGCCAAATACACTTTTCTCCAAACCTTCACCCAATCAATGTCCCAGGTGGTTATTTTGGATGCGGAACACGAATCCGGTGTCCGTTTTTGAATAACACCGACCCTTTTGGAAATCTAGGGTATCGACAAAAGTGGGCGCCGATTTTTGATTCCGAAATGGGCGTCTATGCCGAAATGGTAAGAGACAGCTCAAAAGTAACACCGGATTCGTGCTCAGCACACTTGGTTTAGGCTAGGAACAACATTTGAGACACCTCTCTGCAAAAATAAAAAAAAATAAAAAATGCAAGAAATCGATGCCTGCCCATGTACCTTACTTACAGTTTGGGTCATTTTTGGCCTAATACACTTTTCTCCAAACCTTCTCCCAAACTATTTACCAGGGGGTTATTTTGGATGCGGAACACGAATCCGGTGTCCGTTTTTGAATAACACTTACCCTTTTGGAGATCTAGGCTATCGACAAAAGTGGGCGCCGATTTTTGCTTCCGAAATGGGCGTCTATGCCGGAATGTTAAGAGACAGCTCAAAAGTAACACCGGATTCGTGCTCAGCACACTTGGTTTAGGCTAGGAACAACATTTGAGACACCTTTCTGCAAAAATAAAAAGAAAAATGCAAGAAATCGATGCCTGCCCTTGTACCTTACTTACACTTTGGGTCTTTTTTGGCCAAATACACTTTTCTCCAAACCTTCACCCAAACTATGTCCCAGGGGGTTATTTTGGATGCGGAACACGAATCCGGTGTCCGTTTTTGAATAACACTTACCCTTTTGGAGATCTAGGGTATCGACAAAAGTGGGCGCCGATTTTTGCTTCCGAAATGGGCGTCTATGCCGAAATGGTAAGAGACAGCTCAAAAGTAACACCGGATTCGTGCTCAGCACACTTGGTTTAGGCTAGGAACAACATTTGAGACACCTCTCTGCAAAAATAAAAAAAATAAAAAATGCAAGAAATCGATGCCTGCCCATGTACCTTACTTACAGTTTGGGTCATTTTTTGGCCAAATAGACTTTTCTCCAAACCTTCACCCAAACTATGTCCCAGGGGGTTATTTTGGATGCGGAACACGAATCCGGTGTCCGTTTTTGAATAACACTTACCCTTTTGGAGATCTAGGGTATCGACAAAAGTGGGCGCCGATTTTTGCTTCCGAAATGGGCGTCTATGCCGAAATGGTAAGAGACAGCTCAAAAGTAACACCGGATTCGTGCTCAGCACACTTGGTTTAGGCTAGGAACAACATTTGAGACACCTCTCTGCAAAAATAAAAAAATAAAAAATGCAAGAAATCGATGCCTGCCCATGTACCTTACTTACAGTTTGGGTCATTTTTGGCCAAATACACTTTTCTCCAAACCTTCACCCAAACTATGTCCCAGGGGGTTATTTTGGATGCGGAACACGAATCCGGTGTCCGTTTTTGAATAACACTTACCCTTTTGGAGATCTAGGGTATCGACAAAAGTGGGCGCCGATTTTTGCTTCCGAAATGGGCGTCTATGCCGAAATGGTAAGAGACAGCTCAAAAGTAACACCGGATTCGTGCTCAGCACACTTGGTTTAGGCTAGGAACAACATTTGAGACACCTCTCTGCAAAAATAAAAAAAATAAAAAATGCAAGAAATCGATGCCTGCCCATGTACCTTACTTACACTTTGGGTCATTTTTGGCCAAATACACTTTTCTCCAAACCTTCACCCAAACTATGTCCCAGGGGGTTATTTTGGATGCGGAACACGAATCCGGTGTCCGTTTTTGAATAACACTTACCCTTTTGGAGATCTAGGGTATCGACAAAAGTGGGCGCCGATTTTTGCTTCCGAAATGGGCGTCTATGCCGAAATGGTAAGAGACAGCTCAAAAGTAACACCGGATTCGTGCTCAGCACACTTGGTTTAGGCTAGGAACAACATTTGAGACACCTCTCTGCAAAAATAAAAAAATAAAAAAATGCAAGAAATCGATGCCTGCCCATGTACCTTACTTACAGTTTGGGTCATTTTTGGCCAAATACACTTTTCTCCAAACCTTCACCCAAACTATGTCCCAGGGGGTTATTTTGGATGCGGAACACGAATCCGGTGTCCGTTTTTGAATAACACTTACCCTTTTGGAGATCTAGGGTATCGACAAAAGTGGGCGCCGATTTTTGCTTCCGAAATGGGCGTCTATGCCGAAATGGTAAGAGACAGCTCAAAAGTAACACCGGATTCGTGCTCAGCACACTTGGTTTAGGCTAGGAACAACATTTGAGACACCTCTCTGCAAAAATAAAAAAATAAAAAAATGCAAGAAATCGATGCCTGCCCATGTACCTTACTTACAGTTTGGGTCATTTTTGGCCAAATACACTTTTCTCCAAACCTTCACCCAAACTATGTCCCAGGGGGTTATTTGGATGCGGAACACGAATCCGGTGTCCGTTTTTGAATAACACTTACCCTTTTGGAGATCTAGGGTATCGACAAAAGTGGGCGCCGATTTTTGCTTCCGAAATGGGCGTCTATGCCGAAATGGTAAGAGACAGCTCAAAAGTAACACCGGATTCGTGCTCAGCACACTTGGTTTAGGCTAGGAACAACATTTGAGACACCTCTCTGCAAAAATAAAAAAAAATAAAAAAATGCAAGAAATCGATGCCTGCCCATGTACCTTACTTACAGTTTGGGTCATTTTTGGCCAAATACACTTTTCTCCAAACCTTCACCCAAACTATGTCCCAGGGGGTTATTTTGGATGCGGAACACGAATCCGGTGTCCGTTTTTGAATAACACTTACCCTTTTGGAGATCTAGGGTATCGACAAAAGTGGGCGCCGATTTTTGCTTCCGAAATGGGCGTCTATGCCGAAATGGTAAGAGACAGCTCAAAAGTAACACCGGATTCGTGCTCAGCACACTTGGTTTAGGCTAGGAACAACATTTGAGACACCTCTCTGCAAAAATAAAAAAATAAAAAAATGCAAGAAATCGATGCCTGCCCATGTACCTTACTTACAGTTTGGGTCATTTTTGGCCAAATACACTTTTCTCCAAACCTTCACCCAAACTATGTCCCAGGGGGTTATTTTGGATGCGGAACACGAATCCGGTGTCCGTTTTTGAATAACACTTACCCTTTTGGAGATCTAGGGTATCGACAAAAGTGGGCGCCGATTTTTGCTTCCGAAATGGGCGTCTATGCCGAAATGGTAAGAGACAGCTCAAAAGTAACACCGGATTCGTGCTCAGCACACTTGGTTTAGGCTAGGAACAACATTTGAGACACCTCTCTGCAAAAATAAAAAAATAAAAAAATGCAAGAAATCGATGCCTGCCCATGTACCTTACTTACAGTTTGGGTCATTTTGGGCCAAATACACTTTTCTCCAAACCTTCACCCAAACTATGTCCCAGGGGGTTATTTTGGATGCGGAACACGAATCCGGTGTCCGTTTTTGAATAACACTTACCCTTTTGGAGATCTAGGGTATCGACAAAAGTGGGCGCCGATTTTTGCTTCCGAAATGGGCGTCTATGCCGAAATGGTAAGAGACAGCTCAAAAGTAACACCGGATTCGTGCTCAGCACACTTGGTTTAGGCTAGGAACAACATTTGAGACACCTCTCTGCAAAAATAAAGAAAATCAAAAAATGCAAGAAATCGATGCCTGCCCATGTACCTTACTTACAGTTTGGGTCATTTTTGGCCAAATACACTTTTCTCCAAACCTTCACCCAAATTATGTCCCAAGGGGATATTTTGGATTAAGAACACGAATCCGGTGTCCGTTTTTGAATAACACTTACCCTTTTGGAGATCTAGGGTATCGACAAAAGTGGGCGCCGATTTTTGCTTCCGAAATGGGCGTCTATGCCGGAATGTTAAGAGACAGCTCAAAAGTAACACCGGATTCGTGCTCAGCACACTTGGTTTAGGCTAGGAACAACATTTGAGACACCTCTCTGCAAAAATAAAAAGAAAAATGCAAGAAATCGATGCCTGCCCTTGTACCTTATTTACACTTTGGGTCATTTTTGGCCAAATACACTTTTCTCCAAACCTTCACCCAAACTATGTCCCAGGGGGGAAATTTGGGTGCGGAACACGAATCCGGTGTCTGTTTTTGAATAACACTTACCCTTTTGGAGATCTAGGGTGTCGACAAAAGTGGGCGCCGACTTTTTGCTTCCGAAATGGGCGTCTATGCCGAAATGGTAAGAGACAGCTCAAAAGTAACACCGGATTCGTGCTCAGCACACTTGGTTTAGGCTAGGAACAACATTTGAGACACCTCTCTGCAAAAAAAAATAAAAATAAAAAAATGCAAGAAATCGATGCCTGCCCATGTACCTTAATTACAGTTTGGGTCATTTTTGGCCAAATACACTTTTCTCCAAACCTTCACCCAATCAATGTCCCAGGTGGTTATTTTGGATGCGGAACACGAATCCGGTGTCCGTTTTTGAATAACACCGACCCTTTTGGAAATCTAGGGTATCGACAAAAGTGGGCGCCGATTTTTGATTCCGAAATGGGCGTCTATGCCGAAATGGTAAGAGACAGCTCAAAAGTAACACCGGATTCGTGCTCAGCACACTTGGTTTAGGCTAGGAACAACATTTGAGACACCTCTCTGCAAAAATAAAAAAAAATAAAAAAATGCAAGAAATCGATGCCTGCCCATGTACCTTACTTACAGTTTGGGTCATTTTTGGCCTAATACACTTTTCTACAAACCTTCTCCCAAACTATTTCCCAGGGGGGTTATTTTGGATGCGGAACACGAATCCGGTGTCCGTTTTTTAATAACACTTACCCTTTTGGAGATCTAGGCTATCGACAAAAGTGGGCGCCGATTTTTGCTTCCGAAATGGGCGTCTATGCCGGAATGTTAAGAGACAGCTCAAAAGTAACACCGGATTCGTGCTCAGCACACTTGGTTTAGGCTAGGAACAACATTTGAGACACCTTTCTGCAAAAATAAAAAGAAAAATGCAAGAAATCGATGCCTGCCCATGTACCTTACTTACACTTTGGGTCATTTTTGGCCAAATACACTTTTCTCCAAACCTTCACCCAAACTATGTCCCAGGGGGGAAATTTGGGTGCGGAACACGAATCCGGTGTCTGTTTTAGAATAACACTTACCCTTTTGGAGATCTAGGGTGTCGACAAAAGTGGGCGCCGATTTTTGCTTCCGAAATGGGCGTCTATGCCGAAATGGTAAGAGACAGCTCAAAAGTAACACCGGATTCGTGCTCAGCACACTTGGTTTAGGCTAGGAACAACATTTGAGACACCTCTCTGCAAAAATAAAAAAATAAAAAAATGCAAGAAATCGATGCCTGCCCCTGTACCTTACTTACAGTTTCGGGTCATTTTGGGCCAAATACACTTTTCTCCAAACCTTCACCCAAACTATGTCCCAGGGGGTTATTTTGGATGCGGAACACGAATCCGGTGTCCGTTTTTTAATAACACTTACCCTTTTGGAGATCTAGGGTATCGACAAAAGTGGGCGCCGACTTTTTGCTTCCGAAATGGGCGTCTATGCCGAAATGGTAAGAGACAGCTCAAAAGTAACACCGGATTCGTGCTCAGCACACTTGGTTTAGGCTAGGAACAACATTTGAGACACCTCTCTGCAAAAATAAAAAAAAATAAAAAAGTGGAAGAAATCGATGCCTGCCCATGTACCTTACTTACAGTTTGGGTCATTTTTGGCCAAATACACTTTTCTCCAAACCTTCACCCAAACTATGTCCCAGGGGGTTATTTTGGATGCGGAACACGAATCCGGTGTCCGTTTTTTGAATAACACTTACCCTTTTGGAGATCTAGGGTATCGACAAAAGTGGGCGCCGATTTTTGCTTCCGAAATGTGCGTCTATGCCGAAATGGTAATAGACAGCTCAAAAGTAACACCGGATTCTTGCTCAGCACACTTGGTTTAGGCTAGGAACAACATGTGAGACACCTCTCTGCAAAAATAAAAAAAAATCAATAAATGCAAGAAATCGATGCCTGCCCATGTACCTTACAGTGTGGGTCATTTTTTGGCCAAATAGACTTTTCTCCAAACCTTCACCCAAACTATGTCCCAGGGGGATTATTTTGGATACGGAACACGAATCTGGTTTACCTGGTCAGAGAGCTTTTAACCATTCTTATTTTTAGCCCGGCATCAGCTCGACATAACCACCAGTACCTAGCCTGTTTCTGCTCCACAGGGTTATCTGAAAAACTCATTCTGACGTCACTAAAAAGCTGGCAAATCCCATTATCGAGGGCGGGGTTCGAAGCCAAGACCTCCTCCTCTTGAGACAGGTGCTTTAGCAACTGAGCTACTTGGGCACCTGACTCTGGGGAACGCATACTCTCTACATGACGTACCCCTGTTGATGTAGTTCAATTCCAATGCATTGTAAACAAATCTGGATGCGAATGAGATAGTATGTTCTTCGTGAAACGTCTGATATGTATGTTAAATTGGATTTAATGTAGTTTTGAGAAAACAGACTTATATGGTAAAATTACATTTGACACCAAATCACGTTGGCTGCTTTTTTATTGATTCTCCTTTGAAGATTCATTTATGATTCCGTACTATTTTTAACTTAAGAGATTTCGTTCTGTTTTTAGCTTAGTGACGTCTATATTTATGTGGTACCGCCACCTAGCGTCTGAAGGTTGTCAATTCTTATCTTGTTCTGTAGTAATTTGTGACTTGAGAATAGTGACTTTGAGATTTGTGACATGTAAATTGATAGAACATAAAATTTGTGACTTGATAATTGTGATTTGAAATTTTTAATTTCCAATTAGATACATGTAAAAACGAACGTGTTGCAAACAAATAGCAAATTTAAGCATATTCAGTGTTGCAATTTGCAAATTCGAAATTGAATATTGGCGGATATCCCCTTTCATAGTCGGCTGGAGTTGGCTGTACTACTTAACAATAACATCTGTTGTATGGCCTCACCTTACCTGGTTTACTCATTCAGCGTTTTTGGCACCTCGGTGTTTGTATTTAACGCTCAAATTATCGTATTTAGCATCTACCTTGCACAGGGTCACAATGTATCTCGAGGTATCAGATATATCTACTTCATACATTGATCGAATGAAAGGCTCTGAAGGCCGGATCCCACTTGCAAAAACATTTTTCAGATAACTTAACGAAAACTCGATAAATGACATGATGTTGCAATTTCTTATTTGTTCATTACAATAACTTTAAAGGTCTTGGAAGAAAAATATTAAAATGAAGTGATAAAAAAATGAACTTTAGCTGAGAAAATTTGCTGAAATTGTGCATGACCAATCAGTACACAACTTTTGTGCATTATTTTTATTCTAACGGTGTATGATTTCATATGGTATTGACGAGGATGAATATAATAATGATGATGATGGATGATGATGGATATAATGATGATGTCGGATGATGATGGATGATGATGGACAAAATGATGATGATGGTGATGATGATAAATATAAAGATGATGATAGATGACGATGGACGGTGATAAATAAAATGATGATGATGATGAATGATGAATAATGATGATGATGAGGGATGATGATGAATTAAATGATGATGGTGATGATGATGATGATGTATGTCGATAATACTGCTGATGTTGATGATAGTGACTTTAGAGGTGGTGCTGATTAAGCTGCTGCGGCTCTTGCTGATGATGATGTCGATGATATTGATGATTATTATGTGGACGGCGTGAATAAATAACGTGGTTTTATCAATTGCATGTCATAATAACGTGGTTTTTTCAATTGCATGTCATAAATTATTACTCGGCCCTGCCGGTAGGGGCCTTGGAATTATCCGGCTGCCGCTACCTGTAGCGGGGTAGGAACCCTCCAAATGTAGCCCACCTGTTTGCCGTGGGTGGCGACCCTGTATCTCTACGACGAGGGGATCCTGGTGGTTGAGGTCTTTGTTGGCTTGTCAGGATATTGACGTATAAGTCGACCCTGACCAACGAACCACTTTGACCCTAAGTTGTGGGGTAGACGGGCGGGGTGCTTGTCCTGTTTCCCCAATCGTCTAACCTCTCGGCCGGTGCTGGGTTATCTTTTACTCCCTTTCGTCTCATTTTCTTGCCTCCGACTATCCACTCGTTTTCTCCTTTATCTTTCTTCAAATATACCGTGTTACATAAACTCATTCTCTCATGTGTTCCCCTATTAACTATAACCCAGCTGCCGGTCGACACCCCTTAACGGATCAATCTGGAATTTTGTATGCTTTATTGTATATTTTATGTCGGAGTATCGCATCCTGGTATCACTGGCGTTGGGAGGTCGGAGATCCACTCTCATAAGACGCCCCCTTATTGGGCTTCGCGGTGGGTGGTGAGCCAGAATGCTGAATTATTATAAGAATCTCTCATGGAACGAAAACGTAAATGCAAAGACCCGATCCCTACTGGAAACTGGAAAAGGAAGTACTTAAAATAAAGTACACAAATAATATCTCCTTTTCAGAAGCCAGGAAGTTGGCAAGCGACAAGGCAACTCCTGCTAGAGGAGCAACATATGCCTCAGCAACCAAAAAAAGCATCTCAGAGCACAAGGACAATTTCACCCAGTATGAGGTCCCGACTGGTGACCAAACTGCTGACAAAATCATAATTCCTTCAAAATACAAGGTATCGGAATTGTCTCAGACTCAAACCTCTTCCTCAATCAAAAACACTGCCCCTTCAAGTAATTCTGTAAAGAATAATGCAAAGGCACAAAACAAGCCTGCAGCCAAGGACCAGGTCTCCTCTAAGGAGACACCTCGTCCTTCGGGGCAGAGGAGAGGACATAGTCCTCCCACTGCTCCAAACACTCGGGTGATAAACACCCATCAAAACAAATTCGAGTGTCTACCAGGTCTAGTATACAATGTGTTTAAAAAAAGAACAAATATCACAAAACAATAAATAACATTGAATAAACGAACAAGTCAAATATCAGTACAGGACGAACAATGCAGTAATATGTATCAGGCTGGGTCAGAATTGCATCAGTATATTCTTAGCAATTTCATCCGAAGACACTGTCTATGTTACTGGAGGCCCTTCCTGACCTAGACTGTACAGTTACTTGGACCTTCAGGACTGAACAGATACTATTGTACACCCCTAAAGATGATTTTCTTTTCATGCACTAGAAGCAGTTTTCATGAGTTTCATTTTGATTTTGTGATTAACCTATACAATTTCATGAATGCAGAAACGGTTTGACATAAGGAAATCATAATAATAAATGATTCTTTAACGCACATATACTCTCAAATACTAAAGATCTCTGGTTGGTAACATGTAGTAACTAATATCATAATATGAATCAGACAGAGAATTGTAAAAACAGGTGTCCCGAATACGTGTTACAATGGTGCGTCTCTCGTGATGACAAAACAAGACGGTGGCTGTGGTACAGAATACAGGTTTAATTAAGGGCATTATGCAAACTATTTTATAGAAAATTAATCATTACCATGCCTAAATAAGTATGATATTTATGTTTTTCAATGTCCATTTCTGTTCACTTTATTTGACATATTGGTTCCCGAATCAGTGCAGGGCCAGGGTAAAGCCGAGTACCAGTTGATCTACCTCCATCAAGGAGAACTCGCCACTAGCCACTGTCCCAATCGGAACACCTCGGATAATTCACGAATCATCTCTCGGATCAATCGGAACTCCTCGGGTAAATCCGTCCTCGGGCCAATCATCCCTCGGATGTATCTGGTGCAATAATACTTAATGAAATCACGATCGTTTTGTTCGCCGGAAGTCGGAAGAAGAATATGCCTAAGTAGTTCGCGAAAAACATAAACACTGCCATCGTTTGACAGCTGCGTGTCTGCTGCGCTGGATAAATTAAAATCGGAGAAATGAGAAGGAAAATATACTAGCAGCTTTGAGACAGTGTTGTAAAAGGGCATTGTGTTTATTAACTTGTCCGGAGGTTGTGCTATTTAAATCATAATAATAATTTAGTTATTTAAACTAATAGCATCTGCAACTGTATATTAATTATTTATATTTTGCAAAAGTACTAAGACTGCCTATAAACCTTATACTAAAAGGCCGTTACAAAACAAACCGTTGCCTGTTTAGGAATTCTAAAGAGTCACGTTATGTATGGACAGCAACGCGGTATACACACACTGCGGTGATTGATTGCACTTTATTAACTAGTTTAAAGGAAATAGTGTGAAGTGAAAAGATAATTTCTGCACCACAATTGAGATTGCGCGACGTCCAGTATAAGGGCAAATATCATTCTGGACTTAATTGTTTCACTTTGCTTGGGCTCAGTGACATTTTCAGGTGAGTTCACGTATATATATGTACATGTAATCTATTAACCGGTCGGTATATACTTTGCTCAAAAACAACAACTATGGATCTGATAATTGCGTCAATAATGAATACCCAATATTGGTTTTAGCAATTAAAAGTTCAGTATTAACACCAGTATGCAGCAAATGAAGAATTAGCAGTTGATTGACTTTTGATATGCATTTATTATGTATACCATATTCTCATTCCCCTATTTCTTTCTTAAAGAAAAGAAGGACTCATAGTTCATAATTGATCCACCTGACTGTTGAATGATGCCATATGCGTGAACACATAACGTCATGTACTTGAATAAGAAAGCATGTGCATTTAAGTCTTTCTTCTGTTGAAGAGATAATACGACTATTTATTAGAATATAACATTTAGTTTCATTTGGCCTTATCATTGCATGTATAAACCATTAAGTTTACGAGTAATGTCGTACAAAAAGTATATCGTTGCGCAAACTTTTGATGAATTATACATACGTGCATGTCATACAAAAGCGCGCGGCCGTTTAATCACAGTGAAATTGCTTTGCGATTATTCTTAAACCTTATAACCACTTACATGTACCTTACAACCCATGAGCAAAAATCGTGTTTGAAACATAACATAAATGTTAAAAAAGAGAAAACCCCATTTTGCTGGCATTCATGCATCATGAACGCATGTTGCCGTGCTAGCCAATTAACGATTTTAGCCAATGGTGGTTCTATTTTTATAACTGAAAATACAATGTATTTATATATATGATAATATTATAATAAACTCTTACGAATTGTAACTATTGCATGTTTCCAACTACACTGTTCGTAAGCGTGGGGTGTGTGAAGTGGTGTGAGGAGTATTGGTGTGTCTTTTCCCTTTTGATAAGTGCGATTGAGTACGTGTGTATGTATTAGTGTGCAAGTGTGCATGTATGCGTTTGTGTCTGTGTTTGCATGTGGTTTTGAGAAAATTGATTTTGAAATTGAAATTTGCTGATGAGTGACAGTAACATTGATTGTAATTATCTTGCAGCTGTGTTCTATGTACACACTGAGACAAATACAAGACTGTTCTGTTCTATTTGGTTACGTTAAAACCTATATTGGTATTGATTTATGTACTTTCTAGATTCAGGCGCCGCTAAACAAGTACACAAACACCCGAGATGCCCATGCCAACTCTGTGTGTGATCATGTTCACACATTTCTATACCTTTTATTCAATGAATGAATGTGAGAAGATTCATATTGTCCCGGTGCAGACTAGACTCCATTCCATCGAGGGTATGTGTGTGAGGTGGGCTGGGTGGTTATAATTCGAAATTTCTTATTGACTTCTCGGACACAGGTGTCATAATCCTTTGTATAGGACATAGCTGATCAATCTGTATGGTTGCAGAGGCCAAATGGATCACCTGACCTCAGTTTCTTAGTCAAAATTACTTTGAAAACTGAAATAAAATCAGATTGGTTGTATGTGTGTGTGCAATATTGAACGTGTTAATGACACTATCTAACCATTCCGTCTAAACATAGGACTAAATGACTTTTAGTGGGAAGTCCAGTGCATCCAGTAAACTAAGACACGAAAAAAAAACCTTTGCGTAAAATAAGTACAATAATTGACCTTGGCCCCATATAAACAAAACAAGGGGATGAAATGTGTAAAAACACGTCTTTTTGCATCGTCGATATGCTAGCCCCAAGCTTAGTTTTCAATAAATATAATTATTTAATTAACAAGAACTTATTTCAACGTAAGATGTTGTCAATAGAAAATGTGTAATAGACAAGACCTGCATTGCTGACTTTGCTGTGTTTTGGCTTGACACAAATACATTCTCACCAGTGTCCACAGCCGGCCAAACAGCCAATGTGAACCTCACTCAGCAGTACTGCCACAACAAGGTGGAGGTGTGCGGTGATTCTTCATTGACCTGTGAAGATGGACGCGTCCTCATGGTGATTACCAGTTTGCATGGTTAACCATTTTTCATGAAAAATAAAGTTCTTATATCTTTATAATGTTAAATACACTTTATATAATAGAACATGTTTTTGAACAAAAGCAATCATAGTCACAAACATGTTGTTGTGAGTTAGTTCACAGAATTTTACAAACACTTATACCACGTAATCCTAAAAAGGTTCTAAATTTATTCATATCTTTGTTAATACATTTCTTATCCGCCAGGTAAGTGAGGTGGCATGCAAGGGACGATCTGGTGCCGGCCGTGTCTGATTGGACTGTCGTGTTACTGTAGACAGGACATCCACCACAACCACCCGGACCTTACCCGAGCCCTGGCTCGTCGCTGTGATGGGACCACTAATTGTACATTCACCGATCTGAACCAAATCAGAACACTCGTGATATACTATCAATGTACAGGTAGCGTAGTTAATATAACGAAATATAGCACATTTAAAAAAACTGTTTTAAGTACATGTATTTTATTATTTAGTGTTTTAAGAGGGTGCTGCGGGCGGAATCCAGATCACAACACACACATTGTCAATGCTGCATTGTTTTTTCTCGGTTAAAACATGACGTTTTAGTTTACTTCTTTTCACAAGATAATTACACCTGGCAAGTCTTACATGTGGACGGAAAATATATTAATCCTAATCGGATTAAATAATAATCAACTTGATCATTGGCATGATACAAGATGTAACGAGCTAAGATTAACATTGGAACATTTTTATTAATATGCATACATTGATTTGTTCTTAATGGAGGTATTACTTTAAAAAAATGCAAATTTCATATTTTAGATAAGATAACAACGCATCGGGTGGTCGAATCTATTCAAGAAATTACAACAGTTTACAATAAAAGTACGGCGGCCACCGAGCAACTTTGTAAGTACGTTGATTAAAGCAGCCTGGAAAAAGGTTGGATTAGTTTGGCATATTCCTTTACCCGATAGGGAGGAAACATTTAAAATAAATATTGTAGTGCTGATCACACGTCTCTATGCGTAACTTTCATAAGTAAATCTTTCAAACGAAACTTCATTTACTTTGTGTGACAAAATATTTTACTAAACATATTAGGCAAACTTATTATTCTATAATTTTAAGGCTTTTATGATTACACTCTTGTGCAGTTACTTTAACACTAATGTTTTGTTGAAGGTGCTAAAACTGGCAGCTGCTCACAGGGCGCTAATGCGTCACTGATTGTGGTTGTGGTTCCAATTGTGGCTGTCGTTGTGTTTGCAAGTCTGTCCATCATAACTATCTTGCTTTGCATACGAAGGTTTGTCGCTGTCAATTCATTACATAAATATATGAGAGTAACGAACCGTAACTCTGATGGGAACTAGACTTTCTGCTACTTTTCTGCTACATCTGCAATTACAAGCTGCGCTGTTAACATTGGCATACTTATTTTTACTTTTGTTAAACAAGGCCACGCCAAACGGCGGCGAAATCTATTAATACATGCTACTTTTTATAATTTCAAGTTACATTTTATTGTTGCAAGCTAGACTGTTAAAAACAGAACACTCGGTCCTTGCCTCCGCAAAGGGTTTTACAGAACAACGGCGATTTCCTGTTATTGCAGCACTATCGTCCACTTGAAAATGCATTCTTGAAGAAGCACCGCTCTCAACAGCGCCGCCAAAAATGAAAGTACTACCAGACCAGTGGTATTAAATACTTCGGATGAGTAATCAAACTTGAGACATTACCAACCAGTAGAGATAAACTATTGTACATAATCTTTGTGTTAAATGAGCCGCAACTTCTCAAACAATTATTGTATTAAACATAAGAATGACAAAAGGACTTTTAGCCAAAGATCAAAACGGCTTCACATTGTTCTGATATTCGACTAGTATTTTAATGATATGCTTATTTACATTTAAATTAACAGAAGAATATGGAATAACTTAACACCGTTCTATATTTAAGTAATAAAACATGCGATCGATACAGCGAGATTAAGTGTCGATCTATGTCACAGATAATACCTTTGTTCTCTGGGATTTCTAGATGTACAACCATGTCCCCGATTACGAATGTGAAGGTGAGTCAAGAAGGGTCTGCCCCAGCTAAAACAAATATAAACATAAAATTATACAGAAAAATAAACATTTGTTTTCTAAAGACATCATCATCTGTTGTTTGTATACATTTTTCAAGGGCATTGATCTCAGAATGTTCGTGCAACCACAACAAGGCACACTTTTTAAACCGGAAAGATTGCTTTTCACTACCAATTTTCAATTTATAATTGCTAAATATGTCAATAATGATACATAAACATATAATAATAAACCTATTCTAAAATGAAAAGTTATGTTACACGCTATAGGGCAGAAATTATAACATTTAACTATAACTAGAATATCAAAAAAAAAGTCGGAAATGGAAAAAAGTCATTGACAACAGCCATTTATTTAGGTCATGGGAACAATTTACGGTAAACGCTCACTATACTTTATAAAAAACATTCGCATAAGGACCTGAAAATGATTAATATACACACACCAGCTCTCTCTCTCTCTCTCTCTCTCTCTCTCTCTCTCTCTCTCTCTCTCTCTCTCTCTCTCTCTCTCTCTCTCTCTCTTTCTCTCTCTCTTTCTCTCTCTCTCACCGATAGTTGATCAAATTGCAAAATGAAAGAAAATAAAAAAGGAGTTTATTAAAATAGCTTATTAAAGTATTACAAGTTGTGTGTTTAGTTTCACCAAATCCCGGTCTTCATGTAGTATATGCATGACTTTCAATAGGTTGCAAAAAATAACATTAAAAAGTTACTCTTGCACATTTCATGCATCAGATATTCGAGGATAATAATGAATAAAAGAAAATCTCATCTGCCTGGATGGTAAAGTGTACTCGCCTATCCTATTCGGAGTTCCGGCTCGAATCCAATATGTTTCATTTTTCTTTCTTAGTTGTTTTGATTCTGTCAATAATTATTTTGTGAACATTTTAATTCATTTTTTTAAACAATTATTATTGTATCAGTTTGTTATTTTTACGAACTGCTTCAATGAAGACAATCTGGGGTAAAAGAACTTTCGTGTAATTTCAAAATCAAGAAATATCTGAACAGCTACAACAATACATGGTAAAATGCACGGTTACCTAACACACGTACATATAGAACTTTGTATCAAAGGTTAAAGAGCTAATTGGGTTTGAAACATTCATTATCTGTAACGACATATCCGCCTCAAGTTTTGTGAAGTTTTAACCCTGTCACTTCTTCAGAGTTCACAAGAGTTTTCTTAAATTTGACCTAGTTACATATTTTGTTACACCAAATAACTCAGTTACAAACTTATCTAAGATTTCATTCACACACTATTCTAACCAAGTTTGATGGATTATGTATAGTGTTGGATCTTTTGCCATTTTAAGGTTAAGAGAAATTTTATAAATAGAAAGTATGGCATTTTTTTTAAATATTTTCTTTTATTATCTACATAAAAACATTTTAATTATTGAGTTAGGTGTATAAATAATTAAAGTTATATAATCAGTTGATTGTTCTCTTTAAGCAAATGAAGGACTTATACCACATTTACTTAATACGCGGTACGTTGATTCAAATGCATGTTGTCGTCTACTTTAATACTATCCTGTTATCTCTACGGCCTATGGAGCTTGTAACGATAAGAAACAATTTTACTAAACAACGCACATTAAGTTGTTCAAGCGTGTCCTCAGTGACAATGTAAAAGCCTATATTGATATTTACTATTTGATTGTGGACTGACTACAAGCGCAATGTGGACTTTTTTCCCAGAATACTAATATGGCTTCAACTGTTTTAGCAAGTGCATTGGATATAGGCCTGGTAGGAATTTGATAGCTCATGTGACCTCTTTGGGGGTTAACATGCAATTTCAAATTTAGAAAATATATCTGGTAACGGAGAGATTGTAATGAGATATGACAAAAAATAAATAAATAAAACATTGAATATTAGCAAAAGTGTTCACACAATAACGTACTGTCATAATTGTGATGCGACCAAGATTTAAAGTGGTGTATTTATTATTCATCGATTTGGATGGATATTGGAGAGGATTGGATTTATAACTGACAAGTCCCATTTGGACCGCCAAGGACTTAATGTGGATCTTTCAGCTGACTTGAGATGTGCCGGTGGTTCTCCCTACACATTTGTCTGGGGTCTTCCTCCACCAAAACAGCTCGACGTCGCTATAATGATCATAATTGGTCGCAAAAATAAAAAACAACATATAACTGGCAATTTGTTTAGATAACAAAAGTAAAATTTAATCATTCACTTTTAATAAGGCATCTTTTTAGTCAATAAAACAAAGAAACACAAAGTCAGTAATGTTATTCCAATTATATATAGAATAGTTCACTACACAACAAATAATGACAATCTCTTTTTCTCTCTCCATTTTTTTCTCTTTCTATACAGACACAGAATACACACGCAAACACTCGCACGCAAGCACTTACACGCATACACACGCGTGCGCGCACACATATATCTTCTTATATCACCCTATACTCCTTTATCAGTTAATGGTATCATGAGTTCTGCCATAAACCAAAGCTAATCTGCGTTCTAAAAGATATTATACAGAGAAATCTTTTCTAGCGAAAATATGGTGAAAAAAGAATATGAATACACGTAAATTGAGCTACCGGTATATTGCAATTTATTATTGTAGAGAGTTACTGCTAGTTATACACGTGTGCCCAATTAGACATTTTAGTACAAAAATTGATTAACAGCAGGTAAATGATTCATTTTGGGCATTATGATTAATATTCAATATTCATAGCGTTATAGAATCAAATTGTCTTATATCCGAAAAAAACAATGCATTTGCTTCATTTCTTATACAGTACCTTCGTATTAGGATAAATTGAGTAAACGTGTAATAACTTGCCTTTTTTGGCAAAAAAACTAAAACTGACTTATTGAATGCTTCCTGTTGCCCACTTTTGTATAAGAATCCTGCTGTAAGACTGACACATACAATAAGGATTAAATGAATAGAACAAACTTGTGTAGACGACGCAATAACCCAACAAAAATAAACACAAAAATAAAACAAAAACGAAAAACAAAAACAAAGAATAACAACAGTATGCCATAGGAACAAGAGGTATAGGGTCTTTAAATGTAAACAAATTCAGAACCTTTTTTCAATAACGACTTTAAACGGCTTTGGGTGCGCCATAAAAAATGTTCCAACATCTTCATTGGTCGGTATGACACCAGGCTCCGTCTTCCACTTGAATCGCTGCACTAATGCGGCAAACAAAAGATGAAGCTCTGGCTTGGCTACAAATTCCCCAAGACAGACTCTTTTTCCGGCAGAAAACGGCAGCCAACTTGTTGGTTTTGGCCCCAGCTTGCCATCTGCGTCAAGGAAACGATCGGGAACAAACTTGTCAACTTGGTCCCAAGCGTCTGGACGATGGTGAAGAGCCCAGTGGTTAATCATTACGGTAGTGCCTTTGGGAACATCGTATCCGTCTAGTGTAACAAAGAACAATACAGATATTACGTAAAAGATTCCAACGGCTATTGCTGAATAAAGCAATGCCACCTCTCATGATTTATCATTAATGCAGACAATACAGTCCTTTTATTACTTGTATCATAGACCATGTTTGAAGCAACGAGAAATGACATATAGCTACTTACTGACGGTGCTGTCACGCATTGCTACGTGCGCAGCCCCTGTTGGAAGAGGGTTGTTTAGACGCATGCTTTCGTGCAATACAGCTTCCGTATAAGCAAGCTGGGGTCTGTCGGAGGATTGAGGGAGTCGATTACAACCTGAATATAAAAAATGAATACGCACTTTGTCGATGCACTTGACACTTGAAGCAAAGAGTCGTACGTGATGTACCAATAGTAAGAATAAGATTTGAACATACAAGTTAAAAACAAGACAATATTATTATAAAAACAAGAACCATCACATATTTCCGATTTACAGTAAATGAAACACAAGAGGGTCATAGTGTCCTTAAATCGATCATATGAGAGTTGTATACATTCAGTAAAAGTGAGGAAGGATATCAGCAACGTTCAAACAGACTAGAAGAACGGAAAATTCATGTACACAAGCAACATATGGAAAACCAGTTTCTTTTTAAAAACATAGCCATATATGGTCAACGGACCCATCCCTGGCGGACTTGTTTTTTGACAGATCAAAATTCTTTGAACGTTCTTCGTAAAGTGCCACCCAAGCATGATGTATATTAAATATAAAGGCATAGCCCATGTAGTTTTGGACAAGAAGGATTTCAAAAAGTTTTCCTGAAATGCCATACAGTGAAAATTACCCAGCCCTGGCAGTCATGTTTCTGACGCAACGAATTATTTATACAATATTGATTCCGAACCACTCAAGGAACGTTTTATCAAATATCATGGCTCTAGCTCTCGCAATTTCTGACATAAAGAGTCTTAAAGTTTTCCTATATAACCTTTCATGGGAAATGGCCTCTTCCTTGGCAGTCATGTTTAACAGATCAACATACTTCTATCAATTTTGATGTATAGGAACATGTATACCAAATATAAAGGCTTTAGCTTTTGTAGTTTCTGACAAGGATATAGTCAATATTTTCCTATATAGCCTAACAGGGAAAATGCCCACGCGCATGGAAGCCATATTTTATGGTCCTTTACACAATTCTGTTACATGCCCATTCATATAATAAGTATACCAAATATCAAGGGTCTTGCTCTTTTCGTTTTTGAAAAGGTTTTCAAACATTTCTTATAAATCAATATAGGGACAATTCTTTTAAAAGCTTCTGAGGAAGTCTGGTTGAATTTGTACACATATGAAAAGCATTTGATAAGATATATTATAGTCTTTTAATAAAATACAAATTAACTTGACAATGTACCATTTAACGTAGCTTAAAGTTGAGATTTAAAGAAAAAGCGAACCAAATATTTTATACCGACAACACTATTGATCTCTGCGTAAACCTTTTTCCTGGATTTCGGGATGGATAATGATGTCTCGTATGGCGAATGTAATGGTCAGTCGAGAAGTGTCAATTCCAGCTGGTAAAAATGAAAAAATTATTTGAAGAAATTCTTAATAATCAACATTTTACAAATATTTATTAGAAAAGCCATTCAGTTTGGGCTACTACTGCTACTTCTTCTTATTCTACTACTACTACTACTACTACTACTACTACTACTACTACTACTACTACTACTACTACTATAACTACTACTACTACTGCTACAACAACAACAACAACAACAACAACTTTATAAAGTAATAAAATCAGATTAAAATACAAGTCAATAAGAAAAAAGCAACTACATATTGAATTGCAAGATATTTACAAAATAGTTTACAAACAAAATATTTTACAACTTTTGGCCACGATTCATTCCTAACATTATAACCATAAGCAGTTTTCAGGCAGACATCATTAATCTAAATTGTCATTGTAGAATAACTTAATTAAAGCTTCAACAAAAATCATCTCATACCAAGGAAGATATCAGAGCAAGTCTGTATGAGATAGTCGTCCGAGAGGCTGTCCATTGCGGCTTTGCCTTCTTCCTGTTCTGCTTCCAGTTTCGCCAAAAGAAGAAAGTCCGTGAGATGGCGAATATTATCTAAAATAGTTCAATACGATAACTGAGTAGACGGAATCGTAATTTTGGGTGGTGTGTTTTTTACTTGTTAGAAATTTCATTCACCCAAAAAGGTCACACAAAAAATGATACATGTAACACAAAAAGACACGCGCGCACACAAACGCACCCGCACGCACCCGTACAATCCCAACACACACGCACACATACGCATAGATATTTATGTACATATATATTATATACACATTGTGGCTTGCAGATTAATGTTAACATCATGCAAAAAGACATACCCCTATCAAATGTTGCCTTCTCTTCTTCAAACTTTCGTTTGATGTATTGGATTACAATTCCATCGTAGACTCGGTCAAGCTCCTTCATAGTTTTGGACTTGTACACATATTTCAATCCAGGGATCAAATCCTCGGGCACCAAGCCGCTAAAGATTTTAAAAGCCTCGTCCTCCAATTCCAAAAGACGGGTTAACTTCGTTATTTTTCAATACTGTACCTAAAATACACACACGATCGGTTTGCATTATGTATCGAAAGTTTCTATGACTATGCGGAAGTGATTAAATGCTTAAATAGAAAAGGATTTTTATTTATCATTATTACTTATAAAATAGAAAACATCGCTTCTCATTGCCGTAAGCAACAAATAATGTGACAAATAACAAGTGACATTTTTACCACATTCCTCATTGACTCATTTATATAAAATGTATAAACGCATGTTAAACAACAAAATGTAAGACGCAGATCAACATCAATGACAATAGTATGACGCATCATTTCTCGTCCCATCTGACATAAACTCTGTGATGGGAGTCTGGCGAAGGACCTTAGTTGGCAGTTGACACATAGGTCCGAGTAGGTACGGTAAAAACGAGTAAAGGCAGGAAACAGATTCTAATTTGCTTATAAATTATACAGGATTTATATTCTTACTTGAATTTCTGAATACCGTTTCAACACTAAACAGTCAAGGACGTGCTTACTGCTTATCGCAATCATAATCGCCATGCGAATTAGCGAAGCTGGTGTCGACAAGGAAGCCTGCATCCACTCAAAGAGGTTCGTGAATCTGTGATTTAATTAAGTGCATAATTGGTTCAAGGGCCCGCGACAATTATCCGATCGAGTGTAGTATTACAGAGTAAGTGATCCAAAGCACAATCCAGTCAGCTCATTAGCGTGTATTAGAAGTGTATCACCTACACCTGACCAAAACAGACGCCTGCGAGGATGTTTCTTATAAGGAAGTTGATGTAGTCTTTTGGATTGAATGGCCCCTGTACCTTGTCCATCTCACTGAGTGTGACGTCAAGAGCTCCGTGTATCAGTCTGTCTAGATTGTCGCCCTGCATGTACATTCTGTAAAGAATTGAACATACAAGAACATACCAATTGTGTCAGACATGTGAGAATCAATTCATGTATTCGTGTCTTTCCGAAAACATCCAATTTCCTTAAAAATACAATATTCATGTTTTGCTATAAATGATATTTGTGCTTTTCATATTTAAAACTATTTTACCGGAACATTATTCACATAGAAAAAAACAAAAATCACAGACCATATCCGAAAGTAAAGAAATGCATTTATGAATCCCATTTATATGCATTATTACTAGTATATAAGAATATGTAAGAATAAAATGTAAGCAAACGGACGATTTCCAAGCTATTATTTGTAACATAGAAATGGTAGACAATAACAAATTCGAACATATTCGAACATTCCGCAGACGTCACCGGAACGACCAAAGTAAAGTTTGGTAGACCAGGAACTTTTATCCATAAATATGTTTTAATACTAGATAACAAGAAACTCAGTGTATAAAGTGGGTAAGAGTGAGCGCATTTTCTCGTTTTTTTCATAAATAGATAGTACGTTCAAACCCATCTTTAATATATATTATTTATAACTTAATATGTCCAAATCTTTTAAGGTTTAATATTTCCGATGTGTATGTATTTGTACTGCCAATTTATATAGAGTGCAAGCCATTGCACTTTTTGAACTGGTTGTCATTATGGTACACAAAAAACATGAAAAAATCCCTAGATTAGCTATGTTTTCCATTAAGAAGAGTTTCAGAAACATTCTGAAATAAATCAAACCTCTACATAAAAAAGACGTTACACATTGTGCACCATATTTTATGAAATATATTTCACAGATAAAAGGAAAATAAATAATAATCAATAAACTAGGAAGTCGTCATTAAATATCATGTAGACGTTTTAATTTTTTCTAAAGTGATAGTTTTTTTAACCTAAAAAACATTTAAACTGCATTTGAATTTAGAAACGACATCTTAAATTGCAAATTAATCGCAGAACGGTTTCGAACCTGCAGACACTATGCACTAATTAATCTTTCACCACTATCATAATGTTCAGCAGAGTAATATAGATTAATTTATCTGGTGAAAATAGGGGTTTACATCTAGTCGAGAAGATCACAAAAAAGTTTCGTAAAATAATGTGTCATTTCAATGTTAGCAAATAATAACTTAATTAACTTAACTTATAAATAATGTGAACAATGGTACCCGTTTCCGAGTCTTCAAATCGTTACGAATTCTTTGTGCCAAAAACGTATGTTATGTCTTTAAGCCCAGATAGATGTGTTTGTAGTCAACGCATTTACCGGACTGAGGTCTAACATTTGTTATTAAATGGTTATATTATCCCAAACAAAACAAACTCAGGAACAAAAATAACTATAAGCTTAAGGATAAAAGAAATACCTCAAGGCCTTTGACGACAATTTTCTATGTATGTGCCATACGCGACCATAACTCCCAAATGCGATGTCTTTTCCACCATTTGTCAGAGCATCAACTAAAACACAACAACAAACATGCGTAAATATGATATGTCTCGACTTCGTTCATCGAAACATCGCGATTATAATCGTTTTTAATGGAAATTCAGGGTTGACCATAAACATCTGGGTTTTTATAACTTTACGTAAGTGACCCTTTCTCAGACGGGCTGTAGCAACGCCTACCATAGCAATGTGTCCTCGCTGTAAGTAGATAAGACAAACATTGGCCAAATAACGTCGCTAGCGTTGAAACGTATTGGATTTTAGCTGCTTAAACATTTCCAGTCGGATAGATGTATATATAAAAAAGGACGATTTTTGCATTGTATTGCAGACGGTATTCATTAAAACTCTGGATTTTCTGTGGTATTAAACTTCGCGGTTCTTATTCGACAGACTTCCTCTGATTTTCAGAAAAAGGATAAAGACTAATAAAACCAGCAGTTAACATCTTTAATCAAAAGCTTGTTTTTATTTTATTTTTTACATCAGCGGAAGCACTACTCGTGCAAAACAGTGTCATTTAATTGTACGGCGTTACAGTTAAATGTAGAAAAGATATATTGTACTGTTTTTGAAAGTATTTTGATATTATGTCTTTATTTTACACAGTGTAAGTTCAGTATTGAAATGTAGGGTGGGGTGCTCATCTTTATTATCTAAAATGTATCTTATTCTATAAAGTTTCTTCATTCATACACAACATAGCACAATTCCTTTCAGTGCTTATATGTTTGTTTTTAATGAATCAATTTAAATGAGCCAACTATTAACGTCAGAGAGTCCTTGGTGAGTTGATCGGCTGGCCACAGTAATAAAACTGCCAACACAGGCTTTTCACTATTTCACTATTTTTTCACTATTATGCAAAATGTCCTTGTGTAATGTTTTTAATTCATGTGTCGGAGATTCAATTGTCATGCAATTGTTATTTAGCTTGCATGGGTGTGTATATTAAAATATGCTTGATCTAAGTTTACTGAATCGATAAGCGATAGGACCTATCAATTGCGTTTGATAAAATCGCTTTTGCAACTGATGACAATGTTTAGTTATTTAAAAATTTACACACCACAATTACAGAAGACGACAACATGAATCCATGTTTCACTAATACACAACTGCTATTTATGTACAATGTAGTGAGAAAGTAAACAACACTTTAAGAAAAATGGTATATTTTGTCATTGATGTGAAAAGTTTTAATATTAGTGTAGTAAGTTTGCATCATATGTTACATACACTATATATACTAGTACCAAATTAGTTCACTGTCATTTGCATATGCTGGTTACAGCGTTAACTTGTTTTGAAATATTCAGTATGTGCAACGAAATATCCACCGCCTCTTTGACAATTGTCTATCATGTTTAACCTTAGGCTCGTTGTTTAATATTTTGTACTTAATATGAGCCCAATATTGTTCTTTTTTACAGTGTGTGTACGGGTAGCTTGTGTGTGCATATTATTCGGGTGCGTGTGCGCGCGGTTTATACATGTGTGTGCGTGCGTACGCGTGTGTGTCTGTGTCTGATATATCATTATGTATCCGTGTGTTATGACAGTAACCCAGATAAAATTTATATTATCACAGCGTTAGTGCTTTTGGTTAATTCCAACAATAGCTTACTATGATGCATATATAGGATTCACCATATATAATTTGGGGTTATAGGGCTATTCTGACGCACGTCTATAACATCAACAAAACCTTTTATTATAACTTAAACTAGCTGTATTTTTCTGGATTTAGTATTACACAGCATGTTTATTAACTATACAGTGTATGCAGTTTTTGAAAGCAAATACAATGTACACCAGTTCTATTAAATTGTTGGGAAGAACTTATTCTCTAAAAAATATGTGGCTCCATATGTGCACTTTATTCCGAATAACTTTCTTACGTGACGGAGTCTTCATGCGCCCGGCAAAGTCAGTGGACTTCTTCACTAGTACCTCTAAGGCAGTCGTAATGTCATTGGCCACAACTATTAATTTCGGTCCTGAAAGCATTGATGCAATGCATAAACCAAAAGCAAATTACACACGATTAAAAAATGTTATAGAATCCACTTTTAAAGAGAGCAACAACAACAAAAGCAAATGTCACAAAACTCCAAGATGCTTACTGTATACATGTAAACGTGTAATCCAACAAATACACTAATAGATTAAACTTGGGGTATTATTCTTTCTTATAAAAAAATGTATTAATAATAAAAAGTGAACTCGTGCATTCCATGTTATTAACTGCAACAGACTGCAGAACCACCTTCGAATAATTCTCTGTGTAAACTGTCTTACCTATGTTCAACGATATCACCGGTCCATACTTTTCTGACCAGGTAAACATTTGTTTATGCAAAGTTTTCGTGTCACATTCTGTAAGAGATAATGCAAATAATAATCTACTTTAAACCGTTATCCAGCTTTTATTATGACAAATGTTTCATATGGAGTTTAAATAAAGGTTCTCTGAATTGCATAAAGTATGTCTATGAGGAACAATTTCGTAAGCAAATAGAACGTAGAAACATATATTATTGTTCTGTGACAAAACTATCAAACAAACGATGAAAGGCACGAATATACCCCAGGTATAGTTTGGGTTAAGCAAGTTTATACCACGAGGTATTTCTGGACTAAGCCAAACTGTATCTGGGAATTTTCTGAACAGGTTTTAATCTGGCATGATACACCGGTTTACTATTACCAAATCCTGCTAAAGATGTATATATACACACGCAGCAAATTGCCGATTAGCGGGAGCGCCATGGGTCCGGGCGGGAGTTTGTAGCGGCGGGTCCTAAGATACCAGGCTGCCAAGAGACCGCAGCTTACACTTACAAGGACGGTCTTCACCGTCAATAAGTCTAGGAGAACTCCAAGCATTGTGGATACACGGCTGCAAGAAACCAGTGTTAGCTCAACTAGATAGAATGTAAGGGCAGCAAGAAACTATATTATATATGTGTATTGTTTTCATATTTAAGGTCATAAGACAAAATAGGTATATGAGTAAAGTGCACATGTACTCGTATACGTCTAGTCTGCTTTCGGGACATTTGATAGGAAAAATGAAGAAGGAGTCTGAAAAGCTGTATCATGCATTGTGTGAGTAATTATTTGCTTCACACGTTGTTTGCTCACATTTACTGATTCAAAACATGTAGGGAACCTGAATGTCTATTTGAGGTGTAGAAAACCACATACACTTCTCTTTTTTATTTCGTCTCCTGCAAGTTTGTGCGTGACAGAGTTAAGACGATCTAAATATAATTTCCTTGATGGAATTGTATAGCAAGATTTTTATTTTGCTGCATAGCATGACTTTAATTTTAAAGGCGGAGCAGCATTTGTTAAGTCATTTCGGTGCGCTCATCACTGGTTGCTTAAACATCATCTGTACAGGCATGCGATACATTAGCACAGTTACCCCGAAACTACCGTAAATAAAATGTTCACAACGTTCACACACAAAGGCAATAACCAGACATGCTTTTTCTATCAGTGTGCGAAGAGTCACTGCGGTGGACAATGCTCTGAAAATGGCCTTTCTGGGACAATATGGCTATCCAATGATGTTTAACGCACCAAAAGCCTGCTCTTGTTGATTTTCACAATGCCAAAATGTATCAGCTATCGACACAACGGCTCTGTTTCATTCGACAACTAGGCATGAGCAAGAGACAACTATATGTTGTTTCTTCTAATGTATACAAGTGACTTATGAAGGTCACTGTTTTTCGAAGCTTCATTCGACACACGACCTACAGCTGTTTTACTGTCGAACACTCGCATTTCGTCAAGATCTCCGCTTTTTCTTACATTATATTGCCTTGACCATAGACAAGAATTAAATATGTCTTGACCTAATTTCCTTCTACTTTCCTCGCATTGTTTGTCTTTGTTGGATTTTTTCGGAACTGGCAGCATACCATATGGTATGCATAACCACCTGCATTGATCAAATGGTGTGGAGAAGGTTGTCTTACTTCTTCTTAAGTTTACTTCCACGTAATAGGTATGGGAAAGCCGTGGGGGGGGGAGGGGGCAGTGCATTCTTGTTCACTTCATTTTTGAATACGTGTACTTTTCGTGGTGACCGCTAAAGTGGTGATATAATGTCTATCAGGTCACTCTTATACTCTACTGGCATGACAACGAAAACAATACTGTATTTGTTCATTATTTCTTTTTTCGAAGTGAGATGCTAGACGGTTTGTGTTTTGTTTTAAATAAGTTTAATTTTGAAATGTCGGAGCAGCATGAAATGAGATGTGGACGAATCTAACCATTCGCGCAGCCCAGAAACATTTAAACTGGCACAAAATAAGGTACCATTTGTGCTATTATGATATTTTTAAGACCTGCCGAGTTTGTAACTTTCAAGATTAAAATGGAGGATCTGAATGGTGTGCTCACTGAATACTCAAACATATGAAATGATTTGGACGAAACTATAAAACAGGGCTCGTTTTATATCGCTTCACCCAACACGTTTAATATTCAATGAACACGAATGTTTTGTTCTTTTTATCACATAACCAACAAATCAGAAGGGTTTTTTTCTTTTGTAAAATATAGCAGTGAGTTAAAGTTTACGGCATGACAATTTTGGTGCGAAAACCGACATACATCACGTCAAAACAACAACAACAACAACAACAAAAGTGAGACTCGATAGCTAGTGAGTTATCGAAAATAACCAAGTGGCGTTTCTTTGTGAATACAAGTCATGCTATGTGATAATCATCGTTATAAATTTAAATTAATAGATTTAAATCAAGTTACTTAACCTATTTGTCAAGTTAAAAGTCACATATGATACATTAACTGATCACTCATTGCAATATTTTTATTTATAATTAACCATGAAAACATATACATCTGTGGCATTTGAAATTTTTTTTGCACATATCTGAGAATTTTTTTTTTTTTAACCTTATGTGAAATTTTCAAAGTTCTTTTCACTATTATAAAAGGAAAACCCTGTTTGTAGTAAACATAGATTTCGTCAAGAATCTTTGATTTCTGATTTCTGAAGAAATGTGCTGGATTTGGTATAAAAGAATAGTTTTCGATGTTATTATTACCAATTCGTTTCTTCAAGCACATGGTTTGTTCACAACGACATAGCAATTAAATTTATAAGTTGAAAATAACAAAAAATGGCTCCAAAATATTATTATTACTTTTAGTATTCGTAGTAGTAGAGGATGAGGAGGAAGATGATGATAAGTAGAAGAGAAATTAGAAGAAGAAAAAGATAAGTAGAAGAGAAATTAAAAGAAGAAAAATCTATGACAGTCCAAATAGCAAGACATAAATATTTGCTTGTAAGACGGTTAGACAAAATTGAGTTTAATCACTTTCATTGAAATACTGAAATTAATTCCAATATTATTAATATTGTAAGTTATTTAAATTTTTTTATGCCAACTTTTCTTGATAATTACTAGTTAAGTCACAGGTCGAAGGTATTTTTACTGACAAGAAAAAAAAACAATCCAATTTTGTTCTATTGTTATTTGTACTAGTTACATTACTTTCATAAATAAACACATACTTCTGACTAAAGTATACTATGTTCGTTTTTTTTAAATACATCGACACAGTTATGGTCATTATAGCGATGTTCACCTTTTATTGTTTGAGAACGACCCCGGAAATATATATGGATACAACTACCGACGCGCCGCCGATCCGACTGAGAATGTGGTCCCACGTGAAAATTATAGCCCCGACCAGGACTTGAACCCACGCACTGAGAGGCCACGAAGCCAGAAAGGCTACAAATCCGTGGCTCTACCCACCAGGTCTAGTCTTCTACGACGACTACTACTACTATCTGTAGCATAGAAAAACGTAACATTACACACTATTCTCAAAATATGAAGCTATTTTCCATATTAAAATTGTTTTGCACGTTTTATGTGTGATATGTGTGTTCTCATCCTTTTTAATGAAGCTCAATCACAAGTTTTGCTTTTCCAAGGCACTATACAGAAAAGCGCGGAAACATATGTATGTCAGAGAATAACCTTCTTTCTCCGCATGGGTTCGAACGGCTTCCAGCTGACATGCGATGTACCATTTTTTCTACCAAGACATGTGCCTGCAGTCACTGTCTTCCTCCACCCGAAATAGCAGGACACCAGTATAATGGCCATAACTGGGACGCTACGGTGTATTTTAAAAGAACTATTGCTACTGCTGTTACTACTACTACTACTACTACTACTACTACCAGTACTATCACAACAACAACTACTACTACTACCAATACAGCTGCAGCAGCAGCAACGGCAGCTACAACAACAACACAAAAATAACAACATCAGCAACAATGATATCAAAAACTACATGTAATCGCTGCTGCTGGAATGTATCTGGTGCAATGATACAGAATTGTGACCTTTTGTTTGCCAAAAAAGATTACGGTCAAAATGTTGGTCTCACGGAAAGTCGAAATAAGTCGAAGATGTACGGAAGTTAGGAAAACAAAAACAATGGTGTCCTTTGATCGATTTCGCGTTGTTATTTTTGTTTTAAATTATGTCAGCTCTAGGAACACCTAGGGGCGGCGACTTCGAATATAGTCGAGTAGTTGAATGATCTGCCAGAAAATAAGTTCCACTAAGGAATATGGCCGTGGTGATCCAACTACCTACCTAAATCCGTGGGATTATTCCTGAATTTTCCGACATGTTCTGAATGTTCATTTCGGACAAACTTGTATTCAAGTGGCTTTTCGCTATTAAGAGCACAATGTTGCCCACTATACGCATGTAAAGCTCATTTGAAATACAATTCGAAGGAAATGCACACTTGCCTCTAAATATTTCAAGGCAAGGTAATTACACTCTGTTAGAGACTATTAGAGACTGTTAGAGACTGTTAGAGACTGTTAGAGACTGTATAGTTCCTTATGGCAACGAGCTTTAAATAGACTCCGACAGCAATACAGTCTATAGTTTCCACACTCGCTGTTAAAAAAAAACCTTTATTTTTTGTCTGAAAAATTACTGAAAGGCAAATATTTTATGTAATTTGATTTTGTCTCTCTCACCTCTGCAGTACATTTTTCCACGGCCCATTACATTTACCTCCGCAAAGGCATAGACAACAATAGATCACGTGACTCACTATACAGTATCCAAACAAAATAACGCCAGACTAAGCATGTATAAGTAAACAATGTTAAACTTGCCCTCGATTAACTTTCGTAGTGGTTTTCGGATACACTCGACAAAGGAAGGGAGGTTTGTAAACATTCATTTAGTGTAAACCGTCAACTTGGAATATGTAAACAACTCGCCTGATTCGAACCCGCAACCCTTCTTTCTTCTTCGAATGGACATGACAATACTCAGAAATTCGAAAAAATATTGAGCTTTTTTTTTTGAACGTACATTTACATATATTATCTGTTTTCTATATATTACGTACGTGTTAGCTATATGAATGAAAGACTGCGAGTGCATACATTTTATTGCTATAACAACACATTTATTATACACACACACACATACAATGTGCAGCAAGGATTTCACGAGGTTAGAAAAAAGTTTATAGCGCTAATAGAGAGTAGCATAGGACTTTAACCGAATATGCAGCGAGGGCAAAATCAACATTGTTTACCAATATTGGGAAGGGAATTAAAACAAAGAATGCTTTATTCGCTTAGTTGTTGGCTACACGGACCTCATAGGCAGAGCTGTCACTGTGTATAAGCATGTAGGTGCATTACTCGCAATTAAACTTTCCGCGAGATCTAAAAACAGATATTACACATTGTGTATTAGCATGGAATTAGCCAATCACATCGCGTTGAGTGACACTTTACCTGTGTTATGCTGATTCTCACGTACACATTGTCCCACAAACAATGATTTTGGCAAGAGATCAGTTTAAATTTGTTTGAACCTTTGATTCAATTTAATATCAACAGGGTTGTTTGTTGTTTGTGGTTTGCAAGGAGTCGTACGTTGCTGTAATCGCTTCTCTGTTTGCATCTTAATTTAGTTGATTGGACGAGGCTTGTCCATTTCTGCATCGAACGAAAGGTAAAATCTCGCTGTAGCCAGCAACAACTTTCTTTCATAATTTTGTGTCATGAATTCATCATTGGGTGAAACTGTCTTAATCTTCATCTAAACATCAGAAACTCTTTGCATTTGGGAGATATCAAATTAAAATATTTTCGCGGATCTGTAAGATAATCTGTAAGATCTATCACTTTAAACCAGGTTGTTTGTGGGCAAGGGGGTGGAGCTTAAACTCTATTTTTAGACTCGCGGAAATGTGAATACACCCGTGTAGTAACGAAATATAGGCTCTCTCTTTATTGGTTCCCTCCAAAACACGATAGCCTTGAACCGAAAAAAAATACTATTTAACGAAACTTGTACCATGGAACAGCTGTGTTGTTTTAGAAAATGTACAATTCCTTGAAAATATATAGGCATTGCTTTGCGTTATCAGATATAAGATACAATGTTAATGGATCAAATTAAATATTCTTATCGCATGTTCTACTTCCTTTTAGTTATATCGTGTAGGCTATGTTGGCTTTTACGACTCACCGTTACTATTAATTTTCATGTGTATAACACTCTTCTTATGTCCCGTGATTTTGCTTATTCACGTGACTCCTATGGAACGAGTGTCAACAATGTGATGAACAGTCAAAATATTATAAGCAAGTAAATATGTTTCAAAGGCTATTACTTGACAAAATGTACAATCGAGATTAAGAGCTCATACTATACTGTTAAATAAGGTTATACCAATTATTAAATGGAAAATAAAAACTTACCTTTTACGCGTTGTAATGCTTTATTATTTTTACAAACTGGTTCCTGCAACAGCAGAGATAAACGGATACAGGTACCCATATGCTATTCATTCGGAACACCTCGCCCTTTCTGTGGCGAAAAATATTATGGAAATAGGCGAGGAGTTCCGAGTGATGTGCCATTATCTTCCTCTATCATTGGAGAACTTATTCGCCACTGTCCGCACGTGGTACGCGAGATTTATGAAGATTTAAATCGGAAAGAGGGTAAGACAAGGAAGCATATTACATAAAGTTGCAGTGTCTTATAATGTAAGCGAATACTTGAAAACTAAAGGGAAAATTAGTGTTGCTTCTTCTTGCTTTAATTAATACAAGTTTTTTAACGACATACTAGTTATTATTTGCGCAAATGATTTCCTGATAAATCGGCAAAATTTTAATAAGCGTCATAAAACGGTTTACGATTGTTTCCAGTGTATAAAAAATGCGTTGAAAGTTTTAGAGATTCAGACCGATGCTTTCTGAAAACACACATACACATATCTAGAACAAGACTAGAGGCTTACATATCCAAACGAAACCCTACAAACAACCGGATATGTAATTAAAAAGGAAATGTAATAAGGTTTTTACATTTCGCATTGTTACATTTCTTGGCGATCATGTTAACCCGATGAGTAGGCCTAATAAAAACGAGATCTGCAATAATATTTCAGTCAACTTAAAACGTTATTATGTCATTAAATAGGGATCATTCTATCTTGAATATGAAACTTTGGGTGCTTTTCGTGCGAAAAATGGAGGAAACCTTCACTTATGCAAAATTGGATTGCTTCTTGTTTTTCCCGCCAAGTTTTTATTTTTCCAGCCGGAATTGTTTTGAGAGTAATGGCAATTCTCAGAATCAGTGTTGAAACTAATATTCCAGATTAGAACCGGCATGAACATCGAAATGTACAAAAACATTTGGATAATTTATATTATTACTTTTTTTTTTCACTGTCATCTTTGGTGAATACTTGATCTGGACCCGTCAAGAGTGCCATAACTTGCTCGCGGTTTCTTTGATGCTATTTCCGGCTAAAAGTGTCGAATTTCTCCTTTAACCTCATATGCTGACATATATATTATTCTTCTACCTGAAAAGCAAACAGTAAGTGTAATAGAATTATGTAATTATAGGTTTGGCGTTCGGGCTAAAGCGGGTCTCTTTATGTGATATATTAGAAAAATAACAATGGATGGTAAGTTGTTAAATAGGTCAATGTATCATATTTGATTGTACTATTTACACACAAAAACAACAACAACACAAACACCACCAACAACAACAAAAACACACAAACAACAACAAACAAACACACACAAATAAACAACAACAACAACACAAAAACACAAAAATACAAACAGAAAAACAACAACAAACAAGAAACAACAATAATAACCATCTTTGTGCCTTGTTTATTACACAATCATATAATTGATTTGTGTTCTCTACACAATGCTTCACTGACAAACAATTCCATCGACAAAAGCAAAATAAGTTTATAATATTACCCTTATAATTACGTGTTACCTTTTCTGGATTTAATCATCAATCCTATCTTTGTTGCACATCTTGTCCTGAATTTAAAAAAGGTTAAATCTACAACACATCACTCGCAATGCTTTATATATTTCGAACCACCTTCATTCATAAAACAAATGTCAACAAACGGGGTATGAGACACTTTGTTTACATGTTACGTCATAGATGTTATAATCTTTTTCATTGAGTTAAGTTGAGTTGAATAATTGCAAATCTAAGAAATAAAAACAACAAATCAATCGCTACATGTTTTATTTCGAGTCTTGTTCTATTTCATAAGAATTCATAGACACTGGATTTTCTTGGTATGCGGATACGGTGGTACACAAAAGTTGTGACATATGGCAAAGGGGTCATTAAATGATCAATTTCAACAAAATTACTTTTCCATTCAAACATTAATAGTAAGCACAGTCATAGACCACAAAGACATTTTAAATTCTCGTAGTTTATACAAATCTGTGTTAAAATATCCTTGTGGCCGATGACTGTGGTCTACAATTGTTTTCATACTAGACACTCATATGAGCTTTAGAAGTTAGGACGCGAAATGTACGGACCATATTACATATCCTGTTAGGTGTCCATGTCATGCTGACGTTCTGTACGATAACTCGTGAAAGCACCATGACAATAAAATTAAATGAAGTGGAATAACTCCAAAATCACGAAGTGAAGTAACTCCAACATCATGAAGTGCAGATTGATGGTTCTTATGCGCTGCACTCTGTCTCAGTGAGATCTATCCACATGAAATTTCCAGCCAATAGCTTTAGTGTTAGAGTTATGCTCCGGACAAACATCTGGACGCCGCACACCCGTTGCGTCAACACACGGTCAAAATGACCTGTGTAAATGCACACGGTGTATTGTGGGTAAAGAAGTTCTTCAACATGGCTGTTATGAATACGGAAGTGATTGCTAAAATGAACAAAACAAGTACGAAGAGGTATACAACAGATTATTTTGGACATTTTTTTATACATTCTAATAGTTAAAATATGTTTCATGCAAACATTTTGAACTAAATTTTGTAAACGGTCCAGACTTTAACGTAGTGACGTCACACGCTATGTATAGAATGGACATATTACTGATTAACGAAAGCGAAAGTAGCAAAACTTGCTCATCGTATTTTTTTCCATTTATCTATAAATATCAAGACTTTAAAAGTTTCTGGACATAGAATAAGGCCTTAGAATATGGTTGTTTAGTCATTTATCTTAGTTCAATGAATATTATTATCGAACGTATTTCCTACGCGGAACTATTTTTTATGTAGGCACAAATCTCAAACTTTGGGTGAGTTACGAGTCGTAGTATAGAGATGACTTTAACGTAGTGACGTCACACGCTATGTATAGAATGCCGCACACCCGCCAACCAGCCCGCCATTGGGGATCCCATAATGCGTCAAGGGTTCGACGGGCGTATAAAATGCTAATATGTTTAAGTTTTATGTAAACGCAATGGTTATAATATACTTCAATTTCCTCTTGTCGTATGGTAAAGTTTACATTAAAAATCAAATTAAAATCTTTTTTCAAGCACAACCGAAAATGGCTTAGGGTAGGTAAAAAGGAATGTGCCTTCATTTTCAATATCGGTTATAACTCCTGGTACTGGCTTCCACTTGAATCGCTGCACTAATGAGGCAAACAACAGATGCAGTTCAGGCTTTGCTACAAATTCTCCAAGGCAGACTCTTTTCCCGGCAGAAAACGGCAGCCAACTTGCTGGTTTTGGCCCCAGCTTGCCATCAGCATCAAGGAAACGCTCTGGAACAAACTTTTCAGGTTGGTCCCAAGCGTCTGGCCGATGGTGAAGGGCCCAATGATTGATTCATGACCATGGTCCCTTTGGGGACGTCATATCCATCTAGAGCAAAACATATGAAGGCGTTTCAGGCTCAGCAGTGTTAGATGCTTCAGAAAACCAGTGAATTCGAAACAATGACAACCGGTGTAGGATGAACTGTTCCTTTTCAAACTACACAACTTCGCCTTAAGCGTTAACATATACAGAAGGTAAAAAACGAGGACCAAAACTGATCGAAAAATCTTAACCGTGGGAAAGTATGTCATTATCGTCCGATGCTTTTGATTTGCTACGGGATTGTTACTAGTGAAACTGCCATTCGTTTCATATTAAATCATGGAGGACATAGAACGTCTTCTAGAAACCCATCAGGAAGTGCGATGTTAGAGCTTTGTAAAACCGGTTGAAGCACCCCAGTCGGCCGATATTGCCGACTGACCGTTCCAAGGCGGTAACTGTTGGGTTATTTCTTTTCGTTAAATGACTTATCACAAATTTGTTCTTGTTTTTCACTTGACTTGAATGTGAAATACCCTTGTCTTATGCCTTTATGGAGTTTGGTATATGTTGCAATGCTCATAGGACTTTTCACATTTCTTATTCATGATCACAACAATGTGGCCGTCGTAAAATATCTCCCCGTCTATGTTGTCATTTTATTCATCCTATAAGGATTGTTACGTGTATTTCCTTTGATGGACATTGGACTTTGGTTCCTCAATTCAATCTTCACATTATCAGGATGCTACACATTTACTCTTCTCGGATAATGTTTTTTTCTTAATGCGGAGTTAATTTCACTTATAATCACCATTTTTGTGTAATTTTTATAATCGAAATGATACTCCTTTCATTTCTAAACACTATGTGGACATGATTTTTCAATGGCGTTACTACTTTCGTCATAACTTATCGAAGAAAACAACAGCGCTGGGAAATTTTGTATTCAAATAGATCGATTTTCTTTTCATTGCTTGCATTTGAGAAACCCATCAGGAAGTGCGAGGTTAGAGCTCTATAAAACCGGTTTAAGCACCCCAGTCGGCCCATATTGCATATAGCTTCTTTTACCAACGACTCAAACTATATATAAAGTTTAAGGCAACACACTGTCGAAAGGTGGTAATTAAAAAAAATACATACTGATGGTACTGTCACAGATCGCTTCAGTGTACTATTCCTGTAGGCGCAGGGTTATGTAAACGCATGCTTTCGTGCAACACTGCTTCCGTGTAAACGAGCTGAGGTCTGTCCGAGGATTGCGGGTATCGATCAACACCTGCAAGGATAACAATCTGGATCTCTATCTTTCCTACTCTCTCTCTCTCTCTTCTCTCTCTCTTCTCTCTAATATATATATATATATATATATATATATATATATATATATATATATATATATATATATATATATATATATATATATATAATGAGTAAGCAGGGTCATTCTCTTTTAAAATGTAATGCCCAGATGTATTGATATTGAATTGAAAAACAATCCCCTAATTTGAAGTTACTAAACACCACATTTATGTACAACTAGTAAAACCGGTGCGATCGATACCGCGAAAATATCTTACCAACAACACTGTTGATCTCGGCGAACACCTTCTCTTGGATTTCTGGATGTACAACCATGTCCCTGATTGCGAATGTGAGGGTGAGCCTAGAAGTGTCTGTCCCAGCTAAAACAGAATTAAACTTAAAACAAAGCAGGTGAAACAACAACTATGAACATAAAATACTGTAGATGAAACAAGTAAATTAAACATTTAATAATGATAATAATGAAGATAAAACCTAAAAATAAGCACAAAATAATATCGAAGGAAAAACAATAATAAACCTAAAGGAATGAAGGTAAACAACAAACATAAAAATGTAGATTGTTGTGAATTATATTTTATTCAGTTAGTTAGGTTTTATTTAATGCCTTTCCAAACTGAATAACTCCGCTTTTAACGAGTGGACATTAGCAGATAGTTGTTCATTGTCGAGAAACAAGTCAGGGCTGATCCCCTTTACCGCGAGAGGGTAGATCACAATCGCCCTTTGCTGGTTACGTTACAAAAGAGCCTAGAAATTATTTTCGCGAACTCTGAAAGAGGAGGAAATTGATAAATTCGTAGTTGATAAAGCGTCCCTTTATGAACAAGTTTGCATCTGGTGTAGACAGGCCTAATATATTATCATTAGCATTCGATGAATATGTTCTGCTATAGAATTTTCATTTGCCTTTCCTTTTATATCAAATCTGGTCGTGCTGCAGGCAGGATGCCACAAACTGATAGGTCGTATGCTTGCTGTAAGTAATGCCTGTATTCACTACCAACACAGTGAATACAAAAACGCATTGTTTGATTCTAAAGCTACTGAAAGTTAATCTTTAGCAAATGGACAAGAAAATCTAGGGGTATCACAACAGACAGGCTTTGACGACATAGACTAAAGCCAAAGTAAAGAAAATCACTGATTATCATGCATTAAATCGAGCGTTCCGAATACTGTGTTTTACATTCCTGACTAATTTTGACACAATCGGAAATAATTTCACGCTTAATTCATGCTGGACCTATAGACAAAGTAAACAGTTGCAATTAAATCCCGTAAGAAAAAATCATATCCTTTCAATAGGCATACTGAACCGGACCTGAAAGCGCAAACCGTAGGGCGTCGGCTCCAGGTACGGGAGGCCCCTGGATCGACCCCGGGCAGAGACATACCAACATCGTTAAACTGAAAGTGACAAATGCTCCCTTGCTCATACAAACACAAGGGTAGCTCGACGACTGGTTAGCTCGTTGTCAGGATGTGACTGAGAATGGTGTCGTGCGATGTGTTCACGGCATGCTATACACAGTGAAGGCAGCACTATATCTGCTTCGAGTGGACATCACCTTCAGATAACTGAAATACTGTTGATGGGACGAAAAGCCAGACCAACAAACAACAACATTCACAAAATAATTTTAAGACTATATACCAAAGAAAATATTTGAGCACGTCTGTACAAGATATTCGTCCGAGAGGCTCTCGAGAACTTCATCTCCTGCTTCTTGCTCGGCTTCCAATCTCGTCAGAAGAAGAAAATCCGCTAAGTGCCGCATATTGTCTGAAATATAAAAGAGTCTTCTGAAGCAGTCAATGCCACGTAACTTCGAGCGATGTAGAAACGAATTAACGTTTCTTCTATCTAAAACTGTAGTGTAAATATCAGAACAAAATATAACAAAGTCAAACAAAAAAAAACTATACCGATTTTAAATGCAATTTTGCGATCAATTATGTCATAGGACTATATTTTATTAATGAATTTAGTTTGTTGAAAAGTTCTAAATTACTTAATTTTTGTAACATATACAGTTATGATTTAAGTTTTGATTGAACAAATCGTTCTCTTCAAATTTTGAATTCACACAGACCAGACGTGAGATGTACATGTAGATTTGGATCTGCCAGAAACCATGTTTCTACTGGTGTGTTATTATAATTCCTTTAATTTAATTTCTAGTGTTTAAATACACATAATTAATGTCACAATCTATAATTAACTTTTGAATTTGAGCTTTTTTGTGGGTCTGTGTGTTGTAGCTGCGTTGTCAGCAGCCAATTGGGATCCAGTGGGCCTGCATGCTGGTGTGTATGTGTTTTGGTTTGAAGTGATTATTGCTATTATACCGAATTTGTATTTTTCTGTTATAGATTTTGGTCAATGTGGATCCCTTAACCACCACTATTAAACGTTGCAAGACAAAGATTTACTTTAGAATTATTTAATGACCCGAAAAACTAACTAGTACCGAAACAATTATTTAAACATTTTATGAAGGAAAAAATATTGTTGTTGCTCAAATGACAAAAATTAAGATGAAATTCTGGTTTTCCAAAAGTTTGATATACTGTAAAACATTAATAGCCATTGGTTTTTACTTCTCTCAAATGTTGCTTTCTCCTCCTCGAATTTTCGTTTGATGAAGTTTGTGAAAACAGAATCGTAGGTAGACTCAATTTGTTTCATAACCTTCGATCTGTAGACATATTTCAAGCCTGGAATAAAGTCTTCTGGCACAAATCCATTAAATAGTCTTAACAAACCATCTAGCGACTTTAGAACATGGCTGACTTCAGCATCTCCACCGCCATGTCTGAAAAAAAGTACAAATATTAAAGTCACACATGTTTGCCATAGTGCAAGAAGTTATATAATAAATCAAACGTGTTCAAATTTTCATGAGAAGGCCAGTAAGAGTATTTTTGATTGTGGATGCTGAAACTTCAATTCAGGCGTATGTATCGCTGACAATGTCATTTAACTTACAACGACAAAACGAGTGCTGGATATCTGCCAAATGGCAAATGACAGCTATGTAAAAAATCACTTTTAAAAGCAATTTTAAATCATTATTTCAACAGTCACATCTTTGTGGATGCTATATTACTTGAGGTTAGTTTGCTTAATTGTTTTGAATTCATTTTTAGGTAAAGATTTAAGAAAACAAACTTGATTTTCAGAACAGCCAACATTTTAGACAGTGTCTGGAACAATTTCCAAGCATCTAATGTATCTTAAGAACCACGCTTCGCTGCTCTTAATAACACACTGCAATGGGCTCTTGAATACCAATATTTTTTGTTAAATTATGGATTCTGAGTGTGTTTAAATCAAAGATATTTTGTTTTATTTTAAATACTTTATGATACTTGAATATTTTGAGCAATAACAATGGGTCTTTTTTCTGTACCTTTAGAGCAACGTTGACACGTACACAAAGATAAGCAATAACGTCATTTATTAAAAACCTTAAAGAATAGTAAATATCATTAAATTATAAACTGACAATATTTAATTAAACAATTATTAAGATATTTAAACTTTATCTCATTTGTAACACACAAAATTCACGTAGCTTCTAACTTTAAATTCTTAAGCATTAAAAGTTTGACCTGACGTCATATTATTTCACGTGGCCTAAACTACTCCGATCCTGAGAGAGAAAAAACGTAATGAACTGACAGTGCAAAATAGAGACGAAAAACATCATCCATCGAAATTACACAGACTTAGTCTCTAATCCAGTGAGATTGCGACGGATCTATCAGTAGTACTTATTTCTTACAATAAACAGGACATTCACCCAATACTTACACCTGGCCGAAACAGACTCCTATGAGAATGTTTCCCACGAGGAAGTTGATGTAGTTTGATGGATTAAACGGTCCCTGTTTATTGCCCATCTTACTGAGCATGCCATCAAGAGCTCCGTGTATCAGCCGGTCCAGATTGTTGCCCTGCATGTACATCCTGCCCGGGCAGAGCATAAAAGAATGTGATTATTTCGTGGTGATTTTAAACTTTATTAGTTGATTTTGTACACTTTTAAACTACAATCTACACAAAGAAGTGCAGAATCAATAAAGCATACGTTTTCAAACCAAACCTTCAAGTATATAAGGACGTTGCGTTTTTCACACCTAACGATTGTCAATTAACCATACGTATCAATATTAACGACCATTAAAATTACCCAATCAACTTAAAACAGTTTGATTTCGGCATTATCGTACAAAGTGTAATTATGGCGACACATGACACATGCCTATGATGTCTGTTAATCCTTTGTGAAATGCAGTCTAAACAAAAGAAAGTGTCAAAATGTCGGCCGCCTCTAAGTAAACACAGACTGGTGTACGATATGCTGATGGATGTCTATGAATAGGCTGCGCTGCATGGTAGTAAAATTCACGCACCCAGTCTGGCAACAGTCGATAAGAGTTATTTCCCTTGGCCGCATTAGTCAGTTTCGTTTATCGCTTAGACGCCAGTTCGGGACCGAAACTCATGGCCGTAATTCGCAATAGCAGTCGCTATTTCATAAATAAATAGTTGTCGCAATTATATAAAAAATATTGCAATTAGTATCTTTCGCTCGCTATTCCATTAACATCAATTAGTTAGGCACTTTATAAAAATAATTATTGCAATATAGGCTGGTTAAGTCAAGTGAATGCCAAAGATGTAATTTATATTAAATGTAGCGTGATGGAAAGGTCTTAGATTCGGTCATGCATTATTGAAACACCCAGAGCAAAATGTCAATCTAACTTCTATTGAGACAGAGCCAGAGCCATTCACAGGAGACATGGTCCGCATGACACCCTTTCTCTCTCTTGCACAAGTATTCCACCCAGGCTTCCTATTGATGCATAAATAGTTCTATGGGCAACTGTTACCAAGAGATTTAGTAAAAATAAAAATCAATTTAATACAGTTTTTTTGTCTGTATTCACCATTTTTATTTTATGAATTGTGTAGTATTTCGTAATGTAACTAGAGACCTGACACCAACAATGCTCAAAATGTATTATCTTGACTGTTGCGTTGTGTTATTAAATGCCTTAATAACAGAAAATCAATTAGAAAGAAAGCTATATGTTAAGATAAAAAAAGTAAGCGTACTATTTGACAAGTATCTGTGTCATCGTATTATAATGAATTTTGGATTTTATTTGTACGATAAAATTAACAGGACTTCATTATATTTAGTAAATCTTTCGCCATATTCTAAGTGATTTGGATAAACGGAGCTGCTTATACTACGAAAAAAAGCATATATCTATAGCCATGGGTAGTCAATCTGTTATGTGGTTTGACATCAATAACAAAACATTACCGTAATGCTTTTGACGACAGCTTCCGGTGTAGGTGCCACGTGGGACCATAGTTACCGAAGACTATATCTTTACCGCCATCTGATATAGCGTCCGCTAAAATATATTTACTTTTCATTTTAATATGTGGCACTTCTTATCTTTAAAGTTAGATTTTAGCGTAGTAAGAAAGTGTAATCGGTGGTATCGGGTGTTTTGATTAACGAGTTTTTATGTTGTTGTTGTTGTTTTCTTCGATGAACCGGAACGCTAGCAATCTTAATATGAGCCGTTGCGAAATATGTGGTTATTTTTTAAAAATTATTTATTATGCATTATTTACGAACTTGGCATACACGCTCGTATTTTTCAAGAAGGTGCGTCTGTTGAGGTAAACATAACTTTTCAAAGAGTAAACTGCTATGTACATGGGTTCATATGCTAATAACAAAATATTTGTGTGTTTTTTTCTACCTGTGTTTGAACTCTAACGAGTATCGATGTGCTGCGTACATAAAGATGCGTTCCGCCAAAACTTATTCTATTGCGATCTTGTGCCTATGAATCAATTATTTTTACCACGACATTGAGAGGAATTTTCTATCAGATGGTTAATATCACTTTACGAATAGACAAGAGTAGAAATGTGCTAAAAATACAATCAAAACAAATGCATTTAATGTTTATTTTAGTAGATACTAAATATAAACATTATAGGAATAATTTTTCACATGTATGAATTTTATCCAGTAAAAAAAACGTTACAGTTTACTCTTGTGAAAGTTCTTACAACTTAAGCAGATCCATCGGCCTGAAATATACGAATGTATGCCAAGTCCGTAAATGATGCAGAAGAGTTCTCCAATTTATAAAAAACAGTAGCAATTAAGAAAGCTAGCGTCCCTTTTCATCGGGATTATAAAACAACAACAACAACAACAAAAAAAACGGGAATAAAAACACAGGATACCCTCGATTACACTTTCTTACTATGCTAAAAACTTTGCGAATCAGTACTTTATACATAGTTTAAGACGTAAGCATTACGTATCATTGACATCGACGTGACATAAAAGTGTTCTTTGCCCCCAGAAGTGACGTATGCAGACCGGAAGCAGCCTTCTTTGCGCCCCCCCCCCCCCCTCCACCAACACACTTTTACACTACTACTAGCACAGCACCTCTTTATACTTAACATTTAAGTGTGTCATGTGACACAGCCCACTTTATAAAGTACCTTTGATTTAGCTCATGATAGTAGATTTCTTGCAGCTTAACGAGCTATAATTTATATACAATTTATCTAAAACGTGGGGTATGCTCTAGGGCAGACATGAAAATACTTTAATACAAGTGGGGTATCTAATAGGGCAGAAATGAACACACTTTACTTACTACATATGGGGTTTGTTATAGGTTGCATAAATGAAAATACTTTACTACAATTAGGATATGTAATAGGAAAAACACCAGTAGGCTACAACTAGTATATGTTAAAGGACTGAAATAAAACACAAAAACTACAGACAATAACTTACTCGACGGAGTTTTCATGCGACCGGCAAAGTCGGTGGATTTCTTCACCAGAACCTCTAAGGCAGTCGTGATGTCGTTGACAACAACCATTAACTTTGGTCCTGAATTTTCCTTTCAACTTACAGTTATGTTGACAAGTTTAAAATACAATTCACATTCGACCTTACATAATGATGTTCACAGCCGTACAATAAATAGCGTGCGGCTTCAACAGTTATGTCAGCAAACTAGTCCAACTGCCTACATTAATTTGAAGAAGATGCTTGAATGTGTCACTGTAATTGCTGCAATTTTTGTGTATGGACATTTTTCTAATTTAAATAATTCTAATTCAAATTGCCTAATGAAAACTCAGATGTTTTCGATATCTTACAGAAACAAGAACAAGAATTATTTTGTTAAATGATTATTTTTGCAACTTCTACTAATGAGAATAATGAGAATGAAATAAATTAACGTACATGAAATGTAAAGTAAGTTAAAAGCCATGGGAAAAGGATATATATAATATAGAATATGTTTAGGTTTAAATAGGAAAGATACAAATGACATATACCTTTAGTTTGCTGCTTTGAGAGTAAGCTTTAAATATTACCCGGTAACTTTTATTTTTTAAATGTCTTTGCCAAAAACATATATGTATAATATAACTACATATAGGACTTACCCATTTGAAGCGATATAACCGGCCCATACTTCAAGGACCATTCGTACATTTGTACAGTCAACCGTTTGCTGTCACACTCTGTAAAATGTGTATATATCCTTTGTCTAGAATGGCGGTTTAAATGATTGCATTCGTATTTCTTGTAATTGGTGTAAAAGATTCGCCTTACCAAGCGTGTAATAGATTTTACTCAAGATTTTCAATAGAAACTATGCTAGTTCCTAAGTTAATAGTGCCAAAATATTGATAAGTTAATGGGTTTAATTTTTTTACCATAAAATCCTTGTTTGAAACAGTTGTTACGACAAATTTTAAATGTAGCAAAATATACAATTTACTCAGTTCTAAGTTCGATTTAAACTCTAAATGGTTAAGAGCGCTGCATCACGTATAGTAATAAATAAGCAGGCGAGAAAACAAATCTTTCTTTCATTTTTTTTTTCATTACAAATACAAGACTTGTGTATCGTTTAAGCTTCACGTATTATTGTTTTAAACGAAAAAGACCCTGTAAACATGCACCTTTGCGACATGTACATACGTAGCAGATTGCCGACTAGAGGGAGCGGTTTGGGTCCAGGCGGGAGTTTGTAACGAAGGTTCCTTAGATACCAAGCTGCCAGAAGACCACAAATGAGAGCCACCAGGGCTGTCTTCGCAGTCAGTACGTCTAGGAGAACTTCAAGCATGGCGGATACAAAACTGAAATGGTTACAGTTCATAAATGTTTGTGATCACACAAATAAGATGCGCAATATAACACAACATACGCAACCCACTGTCTGTCTTCTTTCATTAAATGTTGAAGACTGTATATTTTCAGCTTTTATTGATGCGTGCGCTTGTTAGTGGTGGCTTGTAAATTTAGGTACACATAAGTAAAGTATATTACATCCATGCATATATTTATTGATTATACCATGTATCCATGTATTTATATTATACCATGTATTATGTTACCATATCTGATCCGGTTTTTTGTCATTGCCATTATCCCTAATGACTGAGTTTATATGATAGAATGTACATGTATTTTCAAAGGATTGTTAATTACAAGGTATCATAGGGTCACTTCAATTCATACTTATTATGCTAACTTATAAAGTATAAAATAATATTAATCATGCAAACACAACTTCTTTGCACTTAGGCAAAAGCATTTATGTAAGAACATTTGTTTTTCGGTTCTTTCAGAAACGCATCGCAACACACAATGATTGTCATTGGTATTTTGGTGGATGAATACTCAAAACAATTGTCTTGTTAGAGCCACCAGTTTACCAAAGCCAGGCTAGTCCTTCTCACTTGAAGCTCTACAGGGACTCGAACCTACGTGGAGAGAGGTCGAGGAGTCAGAAGAGTTACAAGTCCAGCAATGCTGTCCCTCGGTCAAGGGTGCCCTACGTTTAAATTCAGACAGGTCGATTTATGGGCGTTGAGCAGGCTATAGCTTGATACATCATCGTAAATGTTATACAGTATTCTTTATCAAACGTAATTCAGTTTAGAGTACAGGTTTGACTTACAAATGATAACATGATTAATGTGAGTCATATAATCATGTTCGCCTCACCTTGTTGTGAAAAAAGCATAGTAACGACGATTTAAAAACAGCATCAAATAGTCGACCGAAAACAAGCTTACCTCTGAAAGTTTCACAACTTATGCTTAAATGTAGATCCCGGTGATAACTGAAGAACGCTCACCCCTACACTGCATACACGTAAACCCTAAATAAATATACATAGGACAAATGTAAACATTGACGTGTGTTGAAAACTGGGGTGTATGGAAAGGTATATAAGTCAGTATTGTAAATTACTTGTTTCATTATGTTGAAATAAATCCAAGTACACCTTGACTTTTATTTTTCAAAATAAACTATTCACAGTTACAGTATATTATTTTGTGTAAGATAACTGTCCATTTACCTTCAATATGTGGTCCTAAGCAGCAGATGTTATTGAGGATTAAATCACAGCAGCACAGTAAAATCCAACCGGTGTTAGGAGTGTGAAGAGGCAATCTCAAACGCAGGGATCTCCCCCTTTCAGTAAGGAGAATCTCTGCTACCACACAGAAATCCTTCCAGATCTGGAAGGATTTGATTTTTTTACTTTTAATTTTTGTTCAGTTAAATGACAAACGGAATGAATGTGTATGTTAGAAAAACGACTTATAATGGATGAAAAAACAAATTCTAACGATAAAGAAAAAAAAAGAATGTATTTATCACTACAATCGTAACAACTCGGCCATTTCCGTCCTTTCGCCGAGGGCGAAATTTCAGTGTTACACCGGTTCAATGTAAACAATCAATGGATACTGTTGAAGAAATTCACAAAGTAATAACGGAGTTTGACTCCTCCATAAAAGCGAAACGCAAACAGATCGAGTGTCTGCAGTCTCTTTTGGCAGGCAAAGATGATCTGACTATCGTCACGTGATTTTGTATGATGGCAGTGGTTTTAAGCGAGCGTAGCGATGTCGTTAACCCTGTGCGGAGTTTGGTGAAGAGGGTGGCGGTGAAAGGTTATAGCACACGTTTAATTTTTCACTGGATGTTTATTTCTACGATCTCTAGAAGATGGTGTATTTATATGTTGTAAAATTGTTCCATAATTAACTGTAGATTTCTTTTTAAAACGCTCACACACAACAAATTTTCGGCACATTGCCTTTTTCAATTTTTAAACATAAACAATTGCTCTCTTTACATATTTGCAAGCGTTCATGGGCGCTGCCATATTTAAAAACATAATTCCGCAATTCTATCCCTCGGCCATGGGTGCCCCATCGTTAAAATACGGACAGGTAACTCTTCTGACTCCTCGGCCTCTGTTCCACGTGGGTTCGAGTAACGGTTAAGGCGAATGACTTGAAGTGAGAAGTTAAATAGCAGCACCCATGAACTTTTCCAAAAATGTAAATAGAGCATGTTGTTTATGTTTAACTCTTGAAAAAGACAATTTGCCGAAAACTTCAGTGTGTAGCGTTTTCTGAAGAAACAAAGTTTATAATTTTGTTGTTTATTGAGTGTTGTGTTTCACAATCACATCTGCATCTAGTTTGAAACAGGCTGGTTTATTTGGGTATTTCAGTTATCTGTAGACAGTGTTCACATGAAGCAGATACAGTGCTGCCTTCAATGTGTATAGCATGATGTGAACACCTGGCAATGGTACCAAACCCGTCACATTATCCTGAAACCGGGTCAATCATGTCGTGGAACTACCCTTATATTTGCTTGAGCATTAGCAAGAGAGCTATACCATTACTATTTTTAACGACTTTGGTATGTCACGGCCCTGGATCGAACCCGGGCCCTACCGTACCTGGCGCAGACGCTCTACCGATTGCGATACCGATCCGGTTAAACAGGCTGGACATACTTATGTAAGCATTTGAGGATTCTACAACGGGAGTTAAACTGTGCAACTAAGCCTTTCAATTCACATCGTATTATGGCAATACATAAAACTAGGGCCTACATCTTTGTCGCTCTACGAATAACTGAACATTTTAGGTCGGCCGCATTTGTGTAAAGCAGTAACCGTTCATTAACTGCAAGGGAATGCGTGTATTAATATACATGATTCTCCTGTCCCTCATAGGTTTCCATCGATGTTCAACTTTACACTCTAGGCTTTAGACGTTCTTCCTAACATTGTGATGTGTGCGAGATGCTTCTTTTACAAAAATGTGTAGGCTTATAATAACGTGCCGGAAGTGAACGGTCTGCTTTGCGGCATATGACAGAGATGATGTTTAAACAAATGTAGGATCAAGTGACATTTTATACACTATATACAATAATACTGTAGGAAATGGGGAAGATTGGTAAACTGGAAATTATCTCCCTTGTTTGTTAATATCCGAGGTATTCCAAAGAGTAGGTAGGTCCTTTATAGTCGGAATTCTTGGACTTTATCGCCCGTTCTTTTGTAGATTTTGCAGTTACAAACAGTGAAATCTCTTTTGCACAAATATAAGCTTAAAATCCATTTAAATACTTATAGAGATTTGTTATTTAAAAAAGAAAATGGAAGTGTTTGTTGTTGAATGTCACTCATTGATATAGACTTGTTTATGACTTAAATACCTGTATAAATAACTATATATCGCCACCCCGAGGACGTTTATTAGAAACACTACGGTATATGATGCTATTAGGAATTTCTACCAATGGAAATCGCTCTGATATTCATTCAGGCTAGCCTATAATAATAAAGTGAGAGAGCGTAGGACAAAGACTTAATAACTCTCATATTATATGTTTAGGGTTCTTTTCAATTTTTGATTTATTTCATTAAATTTACCTACCCATACATATTCTTTTGTAACGAAGTTACTATTGCATGATCAACTTTTATTTATTTTTTATTTATTGTTCATCATCGCCACCGGGGAGTGGCGATAAATCGCTTTAATAGAGTGTATGCAGCTACTGTACACTCAGCGGATGCTGAGCACATGTTAGATTGCCTCAGCCAGTTTGGCTAGCATCAGCGGACCTGAGTAGCCTGGATGACAGTCTGGAGTCCCAGATATGGGGAATAGCCGTCCGTAGGTCACAAAAGCTGTGCAGCCTTTCCTTCGCCTCCCGGTGAATTAGGGCCATTTTACTCAGGAAAGTGGCAAATTGACCTTTACAAAAGCGAGCTCAGGGGAAAGTGTTGATGACACTGCACTACATTGTTATAGCCGCATGCAATCAGCGTTACTTTACAACTCAGATGTAGTAGGATACATGGGTGGATCTAGCGGTGGTTCGGGTGGATCCGGACCCACAAGGGAATTTTCAAAAGTAGCTTCCATGGAGGTGTTTTTACCATAACATGTGTCTAATGCTACAGATAAGAATAATAAACACGCACTTAAACCTCAAATGTATTAAATTAAAACGCATTGAAATTAAACTATTTGTGTAAAAAATACTGTATATGAAGGTCTGTCAAGCATCTGAAACGCAGGGAAATGAAGCTATTTGGCTGCTAGATGTCAACACTCCTCCTGTGGGAGGGAGCATGTCTAAGAACCTCCAACACTACTCGTACCTTATGGTTCTCGCTTAATTTGACCTCTCTTCTCATCCCATAAAAAGTATTAGAGATAGATTATCTTTGTCGCCTAAAATACAAATAGTTTAGACCCAGGGAAAAGGTTTTAGCAGCTTCTAAAAAATGCTGGAAATTGCTTTATTTGGTAACATTTATTACGTTTTTTTCGGTGAGTATGCTATGGGACCGCGTAGTACAACTAACACCTCTGGTGCTCGCTCATTTTAGACCCCAAAACCCCACCGGAGAAAAATCCCGGATTCGTCCCTGTGGTATATCTGTTCAATTTTAGTGGAGTAGCATACGTGTGAAACATAGTATGAGCAAATGTGTAAACCAAGTTACTGTTGGTTTAGTATACCTTTCTTAGCTTTTCACAAAGTTGGCATTATACCAGCAAGCACACAGCGTCACCTCGACATCTGGTGTATATACATGTTTTCAAATTCAGTCTTTCAATTGTATTGTATCCAGTGTCGAATTTGTTAAATGTTATCTGAAAAAAAGAAACACTATAGTCACTGATCAGTGTTTACTGATAAAACGTTGACAAAACAAACTAGCCGTTTTACTTTCCCCCCGACTCACAGATAACCGGCATACTCTACCCACACTCTATGTATAGGTCGTTGGTAAAGTGGCTCTCCCTATGAGATTCGCATTGATATTCAGTGGGGCATGGCATTGGGTCAACATATGTAAATAGGTCAATGGTGAGGTTAGACAGCTACCCCAAACAAAATAAATACGGCGTTAGTGAGGCTTTACAACGTTCATCGAGTTTGTCACAGTGACGTATACTGACCAAAATGTTCAGGAACAAACAATATTGATCGGTTAGTGTTACGACACCAAAACATTGCTGACAATTATACGATTTTACACTGAACACCGTTTACTGGAAACAATTATTACTGGGTAATGTCTTACTTTTGAATAAGATGCACGTTGTTTATCATTCACACAACAAAGTTAGACCATACTTATTTTGGGTTGTTTTTATATATCATTAAAAAGTAAAATGTCTATGTAAAATACATATGCTTTTATTGACTCATTGTTATTATTATTATTATTATTATTATTATTATTATTATTATTATTATTAAATGCAAAAAGACACATGCTTATATAACTACACGCGATACTTTTTATAACCTAACGATGTAAGATATATACACTTTCGTTTTTAATCTACACATCAATTCGATGGGAGGGTGGTGGCACAATGTGGTTGAGACAGCCATCGCCAAGGCGTTCTCTTTGTACTAAACTTGAACGTGAGATCCGACAGTTTGAATAGATCTAAATGTTTTTCTCAAATAAGTAAATAAGTCATTTTTACCTAAAATGTCCCGAAAAATGATCTGGGTGAACACTGAAGCATACATCCACACTAGTCAGTGCAAACAGACATGTCTTATCTAAGCCACGTTGCAGAGTTAGCTATTTATAAACTAAAGAAAGCAACACACGCGACAACTTACTTTCAGATTGCGTTATATCGTCATCCGGGTAATAGGCTCTGACGTCGACATCTATATTTAGCAGAGATTACAATGATGTTTTTATAGATTTGAAATGAATGAACATTTAGAGTTATTTTTGCGATTTCTACTAAATTAGTAACAATATATTGTTACATTTTGTTGATAAAGGCAGACTGTCGGAATCACCTTTAACTGTGGATAAACGAAATTTACAGTCAGCGGCAAACTTGGATACAAAATGTGTGTATATGTGATTTCTTCCAGTTATGGAATATCCGGGCTTGCCTTGCGTCAAAAAGGTCGAAAGTAATGTCAGACAGCTACACAGAAAATGATAAAACCTTAAATTATCGCAGAGCATGGTACACACATCTTTTTTTGCAATATAAATCGATAGGTAATGCATATCTACCACTTTTGGGTTATCATTTCGTTGAATATGTGTCTTTTTAGCGTCTTATCGACAATCAGACTTCAACATTGCATTCAAAATACAACCTTAAAATGACGTCATTTTGATGTTGTATGTTAACTGGGATGTCACTGAAGAAAATCATGCGTGCTTGCAGGTCACAAGATTGTCCCTGTACAATAAACAAAGCACTTACTAACGCAGAATACAAAAACATACTGCGTTGCTGTGTATGTCAAGGTGTGTTTTACTTCCATGTTAAGTATTCATTCCCCTCCATTTCTTACATGTTGGTAAGTTTTCAAAGGCAGAGTGTGTAGAGGATGATCCTACATCTGAAATCACTTCTAGCAAACTAGAAATGTTCATGATATGAAACTTAGGCTTAAAGCTAAAACATAAAGACTTTTCACAAACTAGTGGTTTCTGCTGCTAGCAGTAACATGACCATGGTGTCCAGAACCGTTAGCCAGTCAAAACCGAAAATGATGCACCTAAGCCTAATTATGTGAAAGGGTTGTTAATTAATAGTAAATCAAGTTACCATCGGCACTTTAGAAAGGTGAAGCAGACAAATAGTAAGCACATAGAAAGATGGCTCCGTTTACCACCATACTTTTTATGATTCTACAGCAAATCCGAAAGGCTCCAGATGACTTTCAGCTACCTTTAAAAGGAATTTAAAGCATCCAAGGCCCGACATTTGCTGACCATCCGAGACGCCATGACACAAAAGATCCTAGAAGCAGGCATAACGGTGAGAACCAGCAGGAAATGGTCTGTCATTTAAGCGTTGGAGCAAGCAGAGATTAATCTCAGACACCAGGACATCGTTGAAGCAATAAACAAGAGAAAAGATGGACTAGGCACTAGACAGAACTAAAGATGGGAAGACGCCAACCAGAGACCAGAGAGGACATGACATCACATCATCATCATATCTGAAATATCATTATTATAATCATAACTATTTCATAACCAAGGGCGTAAACACCGCAGCATCAGCGACATCTTTATCATCATCGTCTTCATCATCACCTTCTTTGTCGAAAAAATGTACTCTTTTACCTAGGCATGCTTAGTATGTTCATATTTTGAGAGAAACAAGATACATAGAGGATCTGACATGAGTTGTTATTTAATACAAAAAAAATATTACATGGGTATATTGAATGGAAAACAATGTGAATCATGTAATAAAAGACTATTCAATAAACCATTGTATTGCAAGATGAGACAATTAGTACATATTGAATCCAGTTCACAATATCAGGAGTTAATAAAAAATTGGTTATACATGTATCTGTGTAAACGTGCTTACTTTCCCAGATCAAAACATAGAAGTACTATTTGTATGCGGCTGCTATAAATAAATTGTCAGATCGACCGCGTGTAACATTGCAACTCTAAAACACATTGAATGCAAACATGATTTATTTCAAGCGATATGAGTATAATATTCATAGCTTTGAAACGTAGTATTGAAAATATCATGCGTTTTCCATTTATCTTCAAGTTTAGATTTAAATAAATTTCAATAACGAATTATTTGTATATGGTCAACATTCGGATAAGCGTGTTTTGTCATTTAGTCAACACTTAGATAAACCTTGTTATTTTGTATTGTTTAATAGAAATGAGCGTATAATATCATATATGTAAAAATATTTGAGTAATGTAGAAAGAAAATCGTGATATTATGATCGCAAGGCATTTACATATTGTACACATTTAAATGAAAGCCCTGCAGAAATCAAACATTTCCTACATGACCTTGAATCAAAAGGATCATAAGTTCTACAAACGCTAACATATTTAAAACCTTTTCTCAAGTTCGACTTTAAACGGCTTAGGGTATGATATGAGAAATGTTCCTTCATCTTCATTGGTCGGTATGACATCAGCCTCCGGCTTCCACTTGAATCGCTGCACTAATGAGGCAAACAAAAGATGAAGCTCTGGCTTGGCTACAAATTCCCCAAGACAGACTCTTTTCCCAGCAGAAAACTGGCAGCCAACTTGTTGGTTTTGGCCCCAGCTTGCCATCATCGTCAAGGAAACGCTCTGGAATAAACTTGTCTACTTGGTCCCAAGCGTCTGGACGATGGTGAAGGGCCCAGTGGTTAATCATTACGGTAGTGCCTTTGGGAACATCGTATCCGTCTAGTGTAATAAAAGACAAATACCATGTTCACTGTATGCAAACTTACATCTCCTTACAGTTTTCAGGGGGCTTAAGTCGCCTTTTGCCACTGATACATTTAAATTTTGCATTACGATGTGAAGATTATTAACATTCTCGAAATGTGGTTACAGCCTGTTGAGATGCATTCAAGTAACGATATCATGGAGACACGCCTCAACACGACATTATGCGTTTTTCTGAGAAACGTGGTCGTTGAAATGACACATGTTACTGTGTGTAATCGGCATAAAATGTATGTTTTTCATGATGTCTACAAATTGAACCAACTGGTTTGATGTGAATAATATACCGTTTAGGCCTAAAAACTGACCATTTATGTGCACTTGATCTCATCGGCACGGGCTTTGAAAGTTCTCATTTTACGCAAACAGTCACCAGAGAATCTTGTCAATGCAAGAGGTCTGGCTGCAACTCAAACATTCTCGAGGCAATGTTATCGATGAGGATGTTATGATTGACCCTACATAATGCGGTTGACAACTCGGAAAGCACTAGTCATGTCACATAATTATGAACTTAAGATTGGAAAATATCGTTTTTGACGTTCTTACTAGCAGATTCAGATGAATAACCTTTTCCACATGCATACTAACTTACTTAAGGAGGGATAATTAAAAGCAAAATGCTTCTAGTCGCACATCCATGTTTACTTAAACCTAAAAAAAAAAAAATTGGAGATTTTATATAGGCCAGTCGTTTTAGCGAGTTTTGATCTTTGCTATGCTTGTTATCAAGGGTCCAAAAAAGGGATCTTTTAAATGGTGTTGGTATATATGCAGTTTTTAGAGAAGAGTAGTTGATTTTAGACAGTATAGGTAAAAACGTATTTAAGCATGTATTCAGTATCCAAGTTAGTATATATTCTAGGCTAAAAGTCCTTAATAGTAACTGTAATAATAAAATACGTGTTTGGCGTAACATAGTGTTATAATGGAATGCAACGCAGGTTTACTTACTTATGTTACTGTCACACAGTGCTACATGCGCTATCCCTGTAGGAACCACGTTGTTAAGACGCATGCTTTCGTGCAAGACAGCTTCCGTGTAAGCGAGTTGAGGTCTGTCGGAGGATTGAGGGAGGCGACCACAACCTTAAAGGATAAATGGGATGACATATGCACCTTAATTTTACAGGTGAATTCATGCGACATGTAACCAATGTTGGACAAACATTTTAAACTACGTAAATATAGTCTTTATCTCCATATAGTACATATTCAGGTATATTTATATTTATTTAATTTATTTTTGAGATGGCAATGATTACGAAATCAGTAACATGTCAATCTTAATCTTGTCAATTTTAACCGGTTTACTTGTGAAACGGAGGGAGATTATCTTTGTCTGGGAGTATAAATCATAAAATCGGATATATATATAGATCACAGTTTGCTTAAGGGCAACCCGAACATAGAAAACGTCCGTTGAGAGGATGCAGGTGAGTGGTATGATTTGCAAGTGGTGACAATGAAGAGTATTTTCACAGTTACCGTTTAATTTATTTAACATATAAACGGGCTTATAACAGGACCGATAATTAATGTGAAACACATTTTAAAATGATAAACTTATATAAGAAATTGAGGAAACAAAAAAAAAAAAGTTGTGAATGAAAAGGTTGTATGTGAAAGGTTGCCAAATGTACGTAACAATATGTCTTTCAATGTTTTGAGGAATGAAGTCATAATTTCTCTAGAAACTCACACACTTTAGTCAAAGCAAAGACGATTTTAACACTATCTCAATTTTAGGGCGGTACAACTCATTAAGGATCAGGCAAAATATTCATTATTTGTAAATAAGCAAGATTGGAATTTATACGAAAACCAGACACCGATGTCAGGGCGAGTTACACGGATGATGATAGAATGTAAACTCAAAAGTAAGTGGTCATGTGGATTTAAGGTTAAAATAGCTAAATGTATAGAGTGACTCAGATAGGCTATACATATTTGTGTTGACGATTGGGGTTTTTAATGTATGGCATCAATAAACAGCATTTCGAGGGACCTGGGAGGGTAGCAATATCTCATTTGGTTGTCAAAGAAAAAAATATAGCCCAAAACTGTCTGATACCACCTTTAAAAACTCCCTCATGCTTCATTTTTCCAATGGATTTACAGTGATCAATAATTATACGCAATATTGAATGTACAATTACGTTGTATGAATTACGTTATTGCACGTATATATGATGTCTTTTACTTGTGTCATAGATATAGTCAGCATCTGCTTATTACAAGGTCTTATTCGTATGAATACAGCATATATTTAAATGTCCCACATTCCAAGTAAACTATCAACGTGACAAATACACTAAGACGAGACGTAACATTAATAGTTAATCCCCAATAATCGGCGAAAAGAGTAATACTGTCGCAGAGAAAACAATATTATTTCGTTTAAACTTGACATCTGATGTTAGAGCGTTGGCATTATTTTCATACCGACAGCATTGTTAATCTCGTCGAACACCTTCTCTTGGATTTCGGGATGGATAATCATGTCGCGTATCGCGAATGCAAGAGTCAATCGAGAGGTGTCAATTCCGGCTGGAAAAGAATGTTGAATAAGAATATATGACAAAGTCCTATGAGCATTGCAACATATACTAGACCCTGAAAAAGCAGAGGAAAAGGTATTCATACGCAAGTCGAATGCAAAAGTGTGACCGTCAAAAATGTCCACATAGAATTTAGAAGAGAAAAAAAAGTATTATTTCTGAAAGAAGAACTACACACAATTGGTGATTTTAAGTGAAATTATTTTTTATTCAAGAAAAGAAAATGGCCAGAAAAGTGTTTATGTTTTGTTTATTGGGTTTATCGTCCCACCAACAGTATTTCAGTTATCTGGAGGTGTCCTGGCATGATACCACACCCAGTCACATTATCTTGACACCGGGCCAACCAGTCGTGAAACTACCATTATATTTCCTTGAGCTTTAGCAAGGGAGCTATACCGCTACCATTTTTAACGACTTTGGTATGTCGCGGCCCGGGATCGAACCCGGGGCCTCCCGTATCTGGAGCTGACGCTCTACCGATTGCGCTACCAGATCCGGTCCAGAGAAGTGTAAATGGTTAAAGCATCATTTTTCACGTGGAGATGGAATTGAGAAACCAAAATCCAATGTCCATCAAAGGAAATGCACCCAACAATCCTTATAGGATGAATTAAATGACGACATAGATTATATGAACGGGGAGATTTTTTATGACCGACACACTGCACAGGCAACATTGCTGTAATCTTGAATAAGAATATATGACAAAGTCCAATGAGCATTGCAACATATACCAGATCCTGAAAAAGGCACAGGACAAAGGTATTCACATGCAAGCCAAATGCAAAAGTAAGAACAAATCTGTGATGAATCATTTAACAAAAAGAGCAAACCCAACAGATACTGCCTTGGAAAGGTCAGTCGGCAAAAGTGGCCAACTGGGGTGCTTAAACCGGTTTTACAGAGCTCTAACCTCGCATTTCCTGATGGGGTTCTCAAATGCACGCATTGAAAAGAAAACCGATATGATATATTTGAATAAAAAAGTCCAAGCGCTAACGTTTTTTTTTTTATATGTCATGGCGAAAGTAGTGACGTCACCAAATAATGTCCACATAGAATTTAGAAGAGAAAAAAAGTATTATTTCTGTTAAAAGAGCTACACGAAATTGGTGATATTAAGTGAAATTATTTATAACTCAAAATAAAAATAAAATGCCCAGAAAAGTGTAAATGGTTGAAGCATCATATTTCATGTGAAGATGGAATTGAGGATCCAAAGTCTAATGTCCATCTAAGGAAATACTTCAACTTCCACTCTAATTTATAATATTTACAGTTAATATAGTGTATGGCGCTTTAATTACAAACGTAGACAATAACGCTGTCTAATCTTAATTGCTGAAAATAAATGTTAATGAGAATAAATCGTATTCACGTTATATTTGCCACAATTTTTTTTATATGGAAACCCACGACAGAAAAAGCATCACCATGTCCGAATAAACACTGCATATGCTGGTCAAGTAACAGTTGACCCTAACCACAACCCCGGCCCCACACCCACACAACCCAATTATAGTAACAACAAAAAACAGGACATATTAATTGTTGTTTAGGCTCGAAGCAGCCCAATGTGTATGGTCATAGCAAAGGTTCAAAGATTTCTTATAATAGCAATAGAGTGACAAAATACTTATTCATTCGCAATAATAAACATGCAATTTTTGGCAATGGACTACAATTGTGTACGTCAAAACAATTTATGACCATATGTTTATGAGAAATTCGTATGATTGATATGAGGTAACTATTTTTGACTGACAATTAAAGCTTGAATAATTGTTAAAAACCCAAAAAGATGTCGGAGCATGTTTGTATGAGGTAATCGTCCGAGAGGCTCTCCATTGCAGCATTTCCTTCTTCCTCTGCTGCTTCCAGTTTCGCCAGTAGAAGAAAGTCCGTGAAATGGCGAATATTATCTGAAAAATGACATATAATGTGTGGGTTAATAAGTGAATTCGATGCTGTGTATATTGTATGGTTTATAACCTACTGGAAAAAAAGTTATTCAGTTATTGTGCAGTTACCTTTTTGTTCATGCACGCGCCCTGTAGCTTTCTTATTCAGTAATCTGTGCGGTCCTCCCACCCCGACCTAGATTACTTTGCAACAAGGCTCCAGGAGCCTAGCAAACAAATGTACCAGAGTACCAAAAGCTTTACAAAGATACCAAGGTACCAAGAGCCTTACAAAGGTACCAAATTTAATCTGTAGAAATACACATGTCTGCGATATTAAACAGCTGTAAAAAGTCTACATTCGTACCGGAGAAAACATATAACTGTTTTAAACTGTAAAAAAACACAAAACACCATAATAATTAATCTGTGCCTGAAAATGTGTTATTACTTACTAATAAGTAAAAATACGTGTTTTACAAAAGATCAATATAATACACAATTAACAACATAAAAATATACATTCGTTCAACACAAAAACTGGAAAGAACGAATATGTTACAAAAATATTTTGCAACCACATTAAGCAGACATATCCCTTACTTTATTTATTATTGATTTCACATTCTAAATAAGAAATAATAACAACACAAAATGGTAAAATACACCTTTGTTTTGTATTTAAGTTTGTCAATGATGTTCAAATACCTACTCCTGTCAAATGTTGCCTTCTCCTCTTCAAATTTTCGCTTAATATATTGGTTTACTATTCCGTCGTAGACTCGTTCAATGTCTTTCATAATCTTAGATTTGTAAACATATTTCAACCCAGGGATGAAATCTTCAGGGACCACGCCGCTAAAGAGTTTAAACGACTCGTCCTCTAATTCCAAGAGACGCTGCACATCTTTATTATCAATATTGTGTCTGGAATAAATCAAGCAAGGCCATCTGTAACATTGATACTAAAAGATTACTCACCACACGAGCAAATGCTTTTATTGTCAGTTCTCTTTAAATATACTGGTTAAAGTACCAGGCAATATTGTCAGTTAGCAATCGAAATTTAAAGATCAACCGCATGAAATTGGCAAACTATTATCCAGTTGATTTTAAGTGAACTTCGATGTATTTGTTAAAACATTAATTAATACTCTTTGTTAAGCTAACACTTCAATACCTGACCTAAGTTTTAATAATACTTACACCTGACCAAAACAGACGCCTGCGAGGATGTTTCCCATAAGGGAGTTGATGTAGTCTGTTGGATTGAATGGTCCCTGTACCTTGTCCATCTCACTAAGTGTGACGTCAAGAGCTCCATGTATCAGTCTGTCTAGATTGTTGCCCTGCATGTACATCCTGCAACGGGTAGAACATATGAAGTCATTGATAGATACCTTCGTGGTTTTTCCGACTTCCCACTAAATCTTACTTTTTCTTCACATTAACACACAAAGTATTCATAAACAAATGTCCGTAGCTACCATAACAGTATAATTACACTCTTTTCTTTTTTAAAATCGGACTGAAATATTCCGCATTACGACTGCACAAGCGAGGCAAAGACTCAAACTTCATAAATGTCATTTAAGCAAAAGATTGTTATAAATCGTTGCTTCTGGCTGGAAGCAAATGTGACATGATAATTATTAAGAAGATGCATGCAACATTATACGATAAGTACATAACTATTACTATAACTATATAACTTTATAACTTAACTTATAACTATATATAAATTATATAATATATAATTAATATATAACTCTCTCTCCTCTCTCTCTCTCTCTCTCCTCTCTCTCTCTCTCTCTCTCTCTCTCTCTCTCCTCTCTCTCTCTCTCTGTATATCGAACACTAGATATATGAACACCTATTGAGTTAAGAGTTAGACTAAAAGGTCACGGGAAGTTCGAAACTGAAAAGTAACCGTCTTTAATTAAGAACTGACTATATGTGTCGGTAGTTCTACCAATATAATTTGATTGAAATATAACTGAAATACCTCAAGGCTTTCGACGACAACTTCCTGTGTATGTGCCAGGTGGGACCATAGCTTCCTAATGCGATATCTTTTCCACCATCCGTAAATGCGTCAGCTAAAATATGTAGGCATGTTTTCTTTAAGATGCATTTTGACTTTCTTTGGCGCCGCTCTGCTGAGCAGGGCCTCTAATGGAATAATAAAAAACACATTTTAATGGGAACAATAACGCATCATCTTATAACAGAAAATCGCAGCTGTGTGGCGCGATATTTTTCTTTAAGAAAAGCATACGAGATACTAAGGTTAACATATTCATATCATTGTTTGCAGCGCATGCTCACTACGGTGTCGTGGATGACGTAAATCCTTGACCAATCTTGTGACAATTATAGTTTTAATGGGTTTCATATATGGAATTAAATTTATGGTTTCTTCGTCAAGCGTCAACACTATCTTTTGTTCACATTATTATAAAATACAAATCATTATACAGTAAAGTTTGAAATTGGACAGTTATAGTGAAACACAAATGGGATAGTATGTTTGCGTCCATTCCTAAACGGAATTGAAGCCTAGTTAAGAATACGGGTTTGTATTTGTTGCATCTTTTAAAATAAGAAACTTTCCAGAAATGGTGAAAGTTTATATTATTATGTCATATAATCCACAAGTATGCGAATGTGTAAATGTTACCTTTATAAACAATTAAAGATATGATTGTATACAATATCCAAAATGACATTTCATACCACATATGTTTTCTGACCTCTGCACCGAGGCGAGACGCCCTTTATTGAATAGATCAAAATGGGGCGTTGTTGTATTTGGATGCTAGAGTCTTTGTACCACTTCAACTTCGCACCGTGCATATGATCGTTTACTTACTTCAAATTTGATCCGCATGCGTTCAACGTAGAGTTGTTTTTACCTATTTATAGTACTGTATCACAATTTTAAGTTTAATGTTCGCTCTATTAATGAAATTTTGTCAGCACTTTTTACAAATGACGAGATTCACTTCAAGTATTCATCTTGAGGTTTTCTGCTCCTTGGGTGTCCTTATATGTCGTGTGTCAAATTTATTTTATTCATATTATAAACGCCCGTTTACTGCATTGCACCAAAGTTTCTCTTATACAGATTATACCGAAACGTATATAATTACCAGCTACTGAGCAGATTTTTGGTGCCCGATTTCTTGTGAATAACGATTATCTAAAGGACTACATATTATTAAGAGACATAGTTCAATGTATTTCACATGATCTTTGGTTTTGGTTCGTAAATGCATTCACCATTTTCAGACTAATTTAGCTTTTCGTTTAACAAATATCTAGTGAAATAATGTTAAAATGCCACATAATCTGACTAGACTTATATGTACAATTTACTCCGAGCTACCACTTACTTGATGGAGTTTTCATGCGTCCAGCGAAATCTGTGCTTCTTTTCACTAAAACTTCCAAAGCCGTCGTGATGTCGTTGACAACAACTATTAATAATGGACCTGAAAGCGAGAAAACACGATTCATAAAACTAAAATGATAGGCTTTTTTTATTAATTTAATGTAAACGACATATATCGCTTGACAATGTAACATATGTGTCTTTACTGATGGTGGATGCAAACAAAATATCTAAATCGGCATAAACAAGAACTATAAACAACTGGAAAATGAGGCACGTTCCAATGGCAAATATTAAATATTATTTAATACGATGTATTTTTTTACATAAGATTGCAAATTATTATTTTTTATATATAACAGCTTAATTTATCTCAGTGATATATTTCCTTATTTATATTAAAATTCTTACCCATATAAACTGATATCACCGGTCCATACTTTTCTGACCATTCATACATTTGGTTATGCAGACGCTTACTCTCGCACTCTGTTAATCAAAAGGTAAAACACACATTTACTTCAACACATGGTTTTCGCTTTATTATAACAAGTTAGAGATCAATATTAAAATTAAATGAATTTATCTCAAATTGAATAAAGTATACAGTTCAACTCACTAAGCAATCAAAAACATTTCAGCAACAACAATTTCAAACAAAAATATCAATATCGGAACTTACTGTATATAATAAAACTGACAGAAAATCCGGTTTGTTATTGCCATCAAATCGAAACGCAAGAACACGTGTATACATACGCAACAGATTGCCGACGAGCGGGAGGGCCATGGGTCCGGGCGGGAGTTTGTAGCGAAGGGTCCTTAGATACCAGGCTGCCAAAAGACCACAGCTTACACCAATCAGGACGGTCTTCACCGTCAATAGGGTTAGGAGAACTTCGAGCATGGTGGATTCAAAGCCTGCAGCAAAGTCACAAGTATACGTTCAACCCAGTAGGGCATCACTTTTCATAAATATAAAACACAAGTCACTAGTGATGATCGTCTAAAAACTACATGGTCAGACAGTGTATTCTGTTAGAAATAAAAGTGAAGACATACGAAGAATGGTGTGATAAATATGTAGATTTATGTGCCTCGCTCAGAACAGCGCGCTACTTATAGAATAGGCATGTGAAGGAAGAAAATAAATTTGCAGGCAATAAAGGGAATTAAAATCTGTTTGACGACATCTTTGTATTATCAGACAATAACAAAAAGCAACGTAGCAGAAAATAAGAAGAATTCGCAGCAGTGACAGCGAAACTTGTAATACATAGATCCGTCGATCAATTAAACAGGTGTATGTTAGTGCTAACCAGGTAACGGCTAAGTATTAAGCCCTTGCCTGAGGTGGAGTCAGTCGCCATCTTTGTCTCACCAACATCCACTTCGTGTGTGAACGAATGAATGATATCTATGCTTTTTGACAAACAACTGTGCTAAAGTGCTGAAAGTTACAAATATTTCAAACTAAATACAATGGATGTGATCAGTGGAGAAAAAACAGGTTAAACGTGGTATCCGGTAATATAAACAATCTCTTTTTATCTCTCAAAATCATGTCAAAATGAGTCATTGTTACTGAACATGTCCTGCAAAATACTGTTCATTGATGCCCTAGATATCGCCGAACAGAAAACATAAATCTTCATTGGTCTCTGCGAACAGGTATTTCCTATCTGAGCCACGCTGCGTAGCTATTTCTAAACTAAGAATATCACATATTTAATATAGATTCCTATCGTGCTTATTTATAAAATTTGGAAAGGACGAACAGTTAGAGAGATTGTTTTCGCGACTTAGTACTGTCTATCAATATAGGTAGTGTTCAAAGTCGTCTTAAGCTTACGTATGAGTTTATGCTGAAAGTATGCCCTTATTTCACACAGCAGCGGTAAGAGATTGTCACATGTTTGTAATTATAGGCAAACTGCCTGGTATCACCTTTAACTGAGCCGCGTAATTACTTCCCTGTATTGATTATAACTAGATGGTTAGGTAACATGCAATATTAAGATTTGGAAGGAACAAGAGCTTAAGTATCTTCAATGTTCGGTTATGAAAATGGTGTTTTAGATTTTAAATTGTCGGTTGTTTGTGCTAAAATTGCACCAGACAAGAAAAAAACACACACATTTTATTTAGTGTCAACTACTTTTTTTCCCTTGTTATGTTCTTTCAAGCAGAGCCCTTCATTCGTGTGAATATATACAAGAAGTATTTACTTATGGGTAAAGATTTTATTTGTTAAAACTATCTCGCATAGTTAAATACATTGAATAAGTTTTGATAACATGTGATATGCACAGAACCAAAATACAACAGAACAACAAGGACGACGACGACAACAAGGCCAGTTGTGTCTTACATACCTATCATGTATTAGACTTTAACAATATATAGAATAGCAGCAGAGCAAGTAACATTAAGAAAGACAAAATGTTCTATTCATTATACACATGTCCTTGCTTAACCTTTAGCGAAAAGCGGAATCCGTTGCAATACACGTCAAAGTAAGCAATAACTTACCTCTGAATATTTCAAAGCAAAGCAAACAACCTTTGTGAATTGGAGATCCTTGTGGATACTGGAACGAACTAAACAGTATGATCCTTCGATCGTAAGTGGATCTGTGTTGCTAACACACGTGATAAGAGTGGTTGAATTACTAGTTCAACAGCTATGCGCAAGTTAAAGTATGGAAGGGAATATCTGCCAACATTTTTATTAATGTATATGCGTATCTAACATGGACATGGATTTATTTTTTCAAATGTTTATTTGTAACACAGTATTTGGTGAATACTATTATCTCGTCACACTATTACTTCATGTATCCAAAATATGCAATTCATATTTCAAGATAGCCTTAAACAATTTAAATTCAACCGAGTGACATCAACAGCTTTCTCCCTGAATGATTATGAAAAGGTGACACTGTAAGAGTAATGCAACATTTTACTTCAAAAAATGACTTCAAAAAAAGGGAAGGTAATTTTGATACCATGATAATATTTAAAATGGTATAATGTACTAATGCAATGCTAAATAAACTTTTTAGGGAAAACGGGACATATTTGAAAAACGGGGCAGCCTAATCCATACGGGTTTGTATATAATACATTATATTATAATATCGAAAGATTTAATAGAGCTTACATGTGCGCAAAATAAATTAGACACTTCATAAACTAATATATTATTGATCATTGTTAAGGTATATGATTCTTATCTACAAACATAAACAAGTGTATCAGTCACCTTCACATCCCTGACATAAAAATTGTTAATACAAGCAAGAATTGTTTAAGCCCTTAATTTGCAAATTAACAATAGAAATAAGAAACTAATTTCTTGAAACTTAGAATTAGTATTATGGAATTTTGGCAGATATGTCCTTCCATATAAACATATCCTGTCTGGCTGTTGAAAAAGGGGTGACAATGTAGCTCGCGAGGTCGTTACAGGACAAGCTCACCTATAGATAGCTACTGTAAACATGGACGAAGAAAAGACTCTGAGGACATTACAACACTGTACAAATATTCTATGCCATGGTTTCGTCCTCAAGTTACATGACGACGTATGCGGCTGACGATGATGACGATAACGATAATGATGATAATGATGACGTCGATGATGATGATGATGGTGATGATGATGACGATGATGATGATGGTGGTGATGTCGACATCTAAGACGAAGACAACGACGACGATGATGATGATGATGATGATGATGCATCGACGTCTCAGACGAAGACGACGACGACGATGATGATGATGATGGTGATGATGATGACGATGATGATGATGGTGGTGGTTGAGGAGTAGACTAAGAAAGATAAAATTTATGTGGCCGACGTGGAAAAAAACAATGTGTTTTTCATCAGTTGTAGTCATTATTTATCACTAACATAACATTTTATGATGAAGGTTATACTACCTTTAACAAGGTGACAATGAAGCTTGCGGGGATATTAACTAGGCAAAACACAGCTAGACTGCATACATTGGTCGAATGAAAGGTTCTAAGAACACGACAAACCGTACATATGCTGTGCAATGTTCTTAAGTTACATAATGACTGTAGTTGTTGATAATGACGATGTTGCTGATGATTATGATGATGGTGATGATAATATAATTTACGTCGTCGACGTGGATAATAGTGTAAATAAGTATATTTTTAGCAAATGCAGACCATTATTTCTCACTAAAATGAGTTGTTAAAACGAAAGATAAAGTGCCCGCACGATAATATGACTGTCCATGATTGTAGGAATTATCCAATACACGTACGGCAAGTGTTTATCCTGATTATATTCGATTTAAAGTTTAAAATATAAAAAATCAAATAAGGCTTTGGTTGGGTGGGGTGCTTCGAACTGTTATATCACTATCATAGGGAAAAGTGTCGATCTGATATGCATCTACTTCTTTTTCTTGTTTGTACTTAACGTTCAAGTTATCGATTTTTTTTACTTAAACACTACCTTGACCAGGGTCACAATGTAGCTCGCGGCAGTCTTAAACTAGGACAATCACAGGTATATCTACTGCATACGTTGATCGAATAAAAGGCTCTGAAGGCCGGATCCTACCTGCAGAATCATTGCTCAGATGAGAGTTTGCTCAAGTTTAAAAATAATTGACTCAACCAAAACTCTATTAATAACATGATGTTGCATTTTCTTTTGTGTCTATAACAACAGCTTTGAATCGTCGTGCCAAACAAATATTAGATTAAATGCTAAAGATACACAACTTATAATAATGTGTTGTTTTTTTTAAAAATGAGCTTAAGCAAAATTTCAACTGAGAAATGTTTTTAAAAGTGACCAACCAGTGCACAACTTTCGGGCAATGCTTTCGTTCTAACGGTGATTTCATTTTATGTTGACGATTATAATAATTATGATGATTATGATATTGATTATGATGAGGATGTTTACTAAATTTAGTAAGCTTAAAATTAAGATTATGAACGTTATACTACCTTTAACAAGGTGGCAATGTAGCTCGCGAGGTCTTTAACTAGGACAGACACAGATATATTCGGTCGGATGAAAGGATTTAAGGACATGACAACCTGTAATCATGCTGTGCAATGTCGCGTTCTTTAGTTGCATAATGCCTTTTATTGTTAAAGCTAATGGCTGTATTTATGATTAAAATGATTGTGGTGATGATGATGATGAAATTTACGTCGTCGACGTGGATAAATAAGCATTTTTAGCAATTACGTATGTTGTTGTGTTTATGTTTTTAATAATGAAAGATAAAGTGCCCGCGCGATAATTTGACCGTCCCTGGTTATATGAGTTTATCCAATGCGGGTAAGGCAGGTGTTTATCCTGATTCTATTCGGCCTAAAATATAAAGTTTTAAAATAAAGGAAAATGTTTTGTTATCATATCATTATCACAGTGGTAAGTACTTAACCACTGCACCATACTGTCGGCTATGGAAGGGGATATCCGCCAATATTCTAATTACTATTTCTAACTTTCAATACACGGATTTGTCACTTCAAATGTCAATTTGTAAATTGCAACACCGCGCATGCTAAATACCGCCATCTAATTACATCCTAACTTTTATATATCACATGAAACTGTTAACATTTCAACATTACATTTTAACAATGTCACATTTCCCGCATATACAATTTACAAGTTACAAATCGCGGGGCGGAAATCACGAATACATTTTACATTTCTCGAATCTAATTTACAAGTTACTAATCTGGAGGAGCAAATCTCTGATGTAAAATGTACACGGCATAAAACCAGTTCAACATTAGGACGCAAGGGGGCGCTTCTAACACGGGAAGTATATCTATAAATAGAATGATGTACTACTTTAACTGTTCCGTGTTCGCCTGTTACTTTCGAGTTGTGAGTTTCATACCGACAGAATCAGACATTGTACTTAACTGGTGATCATTATATGACTACTTATATACATACATATATATATGATTGTGATTATTGAAGATCAAGTGATAAGTTTTTGTTTGTAGCACATTAAGAAAAATGCGTGATACATGTATTTATAATAATTCGTGACATGTACTATAGACATGCATCAATAAAAGTCGGTCCATACTTACACGTCTTTACTTTTTTCTCAAAATGTATGAATCGGTTCAAATGTTGTTCGCATAGTTTTATCTCTCAGGTCTGACAGCTCCTACCCCCGCCCCCCACCCCTTCCTTTCAACCTCTATGGTCCGACCCACTTTCATTATTTAACTGATTAAACCGAAGTGATCCGAGCTGGCAAAATTCCGTTACCGGTACACAGTATATATTTAGTTCAAACTCCAGACCTCCTCCGTAATCAGGTGCTCTACCACCTGGTTTACCTGGTCAGAGAGCTTTTAACCATTCTTATTTTTAGCCAGGCATCAGCTGGACATAACCACCAGTAACTAGCCTGTTCCTGCTCCACAGGGTTCTCTGAAGAACCCATTCTGACGTCACTAAAAAGCTGGAAAAATCCCATTATCCGAGGACGGGGGTCGAACCCAAGACCTCCTGCTCCTGAGATAGGTGCTTTAGCAACTGAGCTACATAGGCACCTGACTCTGGGGAACGAATACTCACTACATGACGTACCCCTGTTGATGTAGTTCAATTCCAATGCATTGTAAACAAATCTAGATGCGAATGAGCTAGTATGTTCTTCTGGAAATGTCCGATACGTATGTTAAATTGGATTTAATGTAGTTTTGAGAAAACAGACTTATATGGTAAAATTACATTTGACACCAAATAACGTTGGCTGCTTTTTATTGATTCTCCTTTGAAGAATCATTTATGATTCCGTACTATTTTTAACTTATGAGATTCCGTTCTGTTTCTAGCTTAGTGACGTGTATATTTATGTGGTACCGCCACCTAGCGTCTGAAGGTTGTCAATTCTTATCTTGTACTGTAGTAATTTGTGACTTAAGAAATGTGACTTTGAGATTTGTGACATGTAAATTGTAAGCGAACATAAAATTTGTGACTTGATAATTGTGACTTGAGATTTGTAATTTCCAATTGTATACGAGAAATGTGAATTAGATACATGCAAAAACGAACGTGTTTGTGCAAACGAATAGCAAATTTAACCATATTCAGTGTTGCAATTTGCAAATTAGAAATTGAATATTGGCGGATTTCCCCTTCCATTGTCGGCTGGAGTTGGCTGTACGTCTTAACAATAACATCTGGTTTACTCATTCAGCGATTTTTGGCAGCTCGGTGTTTGTATTTAACGTTTAACGTATCGTATTTTGCATCTACCTTGCACAGGGTCACAATGTAGCTCGGGGTCAGATATATCTACTGCATACATTGATCGAAGACCGGCCGCAATAGCTCATGGTAGAGCGTCGGCTTGCGGATCGGGAGGTCGTGGGTTCGAACCCCGGCCGGGTCATACCAAAGACTTTAAAGTTGGTAGTAGTGGCTTCCCTCCTAACGCTCGGGGCTACGGTGACAGCATTACGCCTGACTCGTCGGTGTCAGTATAATGGACCGGCCGGGTTCAGTCCCTGGGCACCTCATAAGTGCCCCTGTGCTGTAATGATAGAAATGTCGCTGCGCAGTATCGGCAAAAATGCCGGCTAATCCCAATCCCAATCCCAATCCCATTGATCGAATGAAAGGCTCTGAAGGCCGGATCTCACTTGCAAAAACATTTTTCAGATAACTTAACGAAAACTCGATAAATGACATGATGTTTCAATTTCATATTTGTTCATTACAATAGCTTTGAAGGTCGTGGAAGAAAAATATTAAAATGAAATGCTAAAAAAATGAACTTTAGCTGAGAAAATTTGCTGAAATTGTGCATGACCAATCAGTACACTACTTTTGTGCATTATTTTTATTCTAACGGTGTACGATTTCATATGGTATTGACGAGGATGAATATAATAATGATGATGATGATAATGATTGATGGATGATGAATGATATAATGATGATGTCGGATGATGATGGGTGATGATGGATAAAATTATGATGATGGTGATGATGATAAATATAACGATGATGATGGATGACGATGGACGATGATAAATAAAATGATGATGATGAATAATGATGATGATGAGGGATGATGATGAATAAAATGATGAAGATGATGATGATAATGATGATGATGATGATGATGTATGTCGATAATACTGCTGATGTTGATGATAGTGACTTTAGAGGTGGTGCTGATTAAGTTGCTGCGGCTGTTGCTGATGATGTCGATGATATTGATGATTATTATGTGGACGACGTGAATAAATAACGTGGTTTTATCAATTGCTTGTCATAATAACGTGGTTTTATCAATTGCATGTCATAATTTATTACTCGGCCCTGCCGGTAGGGGCCTTAGAATTCTCCGGCTGCCGCTACCTGTAGCGGGGTAGGAACCCTCGAAAGGTAGCCCACCTGTTTGCCGTGGGTGGCGACCCTGTATCTCTACGACGAGGGGATCCTGGTGGTTGAGGTGTTTGTTTGCTTGTCAGGATATTGACATATAAGTCGACCCTGACCAACACACCACTTTGGCCCTAAGTTGTGGGGTAGACGGGCGGGGTGCTGGTCCTGTATCCCCAATCGGCTAACCCCTCGGCCGATGCTGGGTTATCTTTTACTCCCTTTCGTCCCACTTTCTTGCCTCCGAATATCCACTCCTTTTCTCCTTTTTCTTTCTTCGAATATACCGTGTTACGTAAACTCGTTCTCTCATGTGTTCCCCTATTAACTATATCCCAGCTGCCGGTCGACACCCCTTAACGGATCAATCTGGTATTTTGTATGCTTTATTGTATACTTTATGTCGGATTATCGCATCCTGGTATCACTGGCGTTGGGAGGTCGGAGATCCACTTCCATAAGACGCCCCCTTATTGGGCTCCGCGGTGGGTGGTGAGCCAGGATGCTGAATTATTATAAGAATCCCTCATGGAACGAAAACGTAAATGCAAAGACCCGATCCCTACTTTATCGTCAGAAGATTCCGATACCGAAACACCCACAAGCACATGCTTTCCTCATTTCATTGTTGTTGAATCGACCAAGAAAAACCCGATAACCAAAGTGTCTCCTTTTGTGATAGAAAAATCCATCAAAGGCCTTATTGGCAGTGTTGTGTCAGTTAAAAAACTAAAAAATGACTGCTTACTACTTGAAACTGACTTTTGTTCTTTAAAAGTAAAAATTTACCCCCACTCCTCTCTGAACTCGTCGAAAGGCGTAATTCGATGCCCTGACCTTGCTGGTGTCTCTGGGGAGGATATCCTTGGGGAACCCACGCCACAGGAGATGTGTGGTGTCTGCAGGATTTCATTCCTGAGGGACGGCCGGCGAGTTCCGACAAATACGTTTGTTTTAACTTTCGCCAACCCATCACTCCCTACTTCTATGCAGGGTGGGTTACCTCAACTTGAAAGTGCAGGTGTACATTCCAAATCCACTTAGGTGTTTTTATTGTCAGAAGTTTGGCCACCACGAGTCCCAGTGCAAGGACGACGACCATTGCCCACGATTGCGGTGAAGTGTCCGCCCAGCAGCACAGGGAAGACGTATGTCCCAACCCACTTAAATGTGTTAATTGTTCTGGACCACATGAGACCAAATCCAGGGATTGCCCTGCCTGGAAACTTGGAAAAGGAAGTACTTAAAATAAAGTATACAAATAACATCTCCTTTTCAGAAGCCAGGAAGTTGGCAAGAGACAATGCAACTCCTGCTAGAGGAGCAACATATGCCTCAGCAACCAAAAAAAAAAGCATCTCAGAGCACAAGGACAATTTCACCCAGTATGAGGTCCCGACTGGTGACCAAACTGCTGACAAAATCATTATTCCTTCAAAATACAAGGTATCGGAATCTTCTCAGACTCAAACTTCTTCCTCAATCAAAAACACTGCCCCTTCAAGTAATTCTGTAAAAAATAATGCAAAGGCACAAAACAAGCCTGCAGCCAAGGACCAGGTCTCCTCTAAGGAGACACCTCGTCCTTCGGGGCAGAGGAGAGGACATAGTCCTCCCACTGCTCCAAACACTCGGGTGATAAACACCCATCAAAACAAATTCGAGTGTCTGCCAGGTCCAGTATATAATGTGTTTAAAAAAAGAACAAATATCACAAAACAATAAATAACATTGAATAAACGAACAAGTCAAATATCAGTACAGGACTAACAATGCACTTATATGTATCAGGCTGTGTCAGAATTGCATCAGTATATTCTTAGCAATTTCATCCGAAGACACTGTCTATGTTACTAGAGGCCCTTCCTGACCTAGACTGTACAGTTACTTGGACCTTCAGGACTGAATAGATACTATTGTACACCCCTACAGATGATTTTCTTTTCATGCACTAAAAGCAGTTTTCATGAGCCTTTTCCTTTCATTTTGATTTTGTGATTGACCTATACAATTTCATGAATGCCGAGACGGTTTGACATAAGGAAATTATAACAATAAATGATTCTTTAACGCACATATACTCTCAAATACTAAAGATCTCCGGTTGGTAACATGTAATAACTAATATCATAATATGAATCAGACAGAGAATTTTAGAAACATGTGTCCCAAATACGTCTTACAATGATGCGTCTCTCGTGATGACAAAACAAGACGGTGGCTGTGGTACAGAATACAGGTTTAAGTAAGGGCATTATGCAAATTATTTTATGGAAAATTAATCATTACCATGCCTAAATAAATATGATATTTATGTTTTTCAACTGTCCATTTCTGTTCACTTTTATTGACATATTGGTTCCCGAATAAGTGCAGGGCCAGGGTAAAACCAGGTACTAGTTCATCTACCTCCATCAAGGAGAACTCGCGCGCCACTAGCCACTGTCCCAATCGGAACACCTCGGATAATTCACGAATCATCTCTCGGATCAATCGGAACTCCTCGGGTAATTCCGTCCTCGGGCCAATCATCTCTCGGATGTATCTGGTGCAGTAATACTTAATGAAATCACGATCGTTTTGTTCGCCGGAAGTAGAAAGAAGAATATGCCTAAGTAGTTCGCACAAAACATAAACACTGCCATTGTTTGACAGCTGCGTGTCTGCTGCGCTGGATAAATTAAAATCGGATGATTCGAATTTGAAGCCGCCACAAATTGAAGTATTACTGTCATCGTACTGAAGTGAGCTGTCACCCGAGCTGCCATCTTTGTTTTGACGTCTGTCTCAAAAGAAGTCCCATTTTGATAAATGGCCGAGGTGATCCGACTACCTACATACATCCGAGAGATGATTCGTGATTTATCAGAGGTGTTCCGATTGCTCTCGGATGTATGTAGGTATTCGGATCACCTCGGCCATTCTAATAAATGGTACTTGCTTTTGTGACAGACGTCAAAACAAAGATGGCAGCTCGGATCACGGCTCACTACAGTATGAAGCCTGTAAAACTTCAATTTGTGGCGGCTTCAATTTTAAATCATACGGGTTTAATTTACCCACCGCAGCAGACATACAGCTGTCAATCGATGCCATTGTTCATGTTTTGTGCGAACTACATTTTAGGCATATTCTTCTTCCGAACAAAACGATCGTGATTTCATTAAGTATCATTGCACCAGATACATCCGAGGGATGATTGTCCCGAGACAGAATTAGCCGAGGAGTTCCGATAGCCAGTCTCCGCATATGATACGCGAGTCTTCTTAAGGTAGGTTCGTTTTCAAAGCACTCGTTATGCGCGCAACGTTTAGGATGATACTTTTGTCACACGCGCGTTTTTTTATGACTGCAATTCATTCACACGTTATGTTTTATGATACATTAAGATCTTTGTAGAAAGGATAAACTATTTAAGACTAAAGATTGTAGCAAAGCCGCATACATATGCATTATAATGTTTTTCCCCCTATAGAATTCAAGATGTTTAATTTGGCGGTAAAAATGAACAATATCTTGTGAACACTTACGTGGTGACAGTTATAGAATGTGTTTATTCGTACAAGCTTGTTATATCCATCTTACAACATGCACAAATAAACAATATACAAATTAACAGTTGTAACTACACCATTTGGCAATTGAAATCTCTATGAATGCATAACATATTTTTATTATGCAATGATTTCATGCATGCTATAAAGAAATTCCCTTAAAATGTACGCGTTGTTTGTTTAAAATAATGTAAAAAAATGTTTATATATACGACCTGTGTTCTTAAAATATATGCATAAATAATAAATAATACTTGGTAGGAACACAACTTTGAAGAAAGGGAAGTAATTAATTCGTACAAAAACATTTTTTTCTCTGTTTACATCCCCTTGTATGATACTTTGTTTTGCAAGAAGGCGGCTTCGCTGATCTCATCGTTAGAGATTTTCACAGCGTTTTAATAATATATCAAGTATATGCTTGAAAGGATATTAAAATGTATATGGCAATCATGAAATAATTAATGATGGTCATTTGTAACCCACATCATGGACGTTTGGGGCTCATTCAAAATATACTATAAATGTATAAATATACAATGTACTTTAAACACATATTTAAACGTATTCCTAGTTTAGGAGCTATAGACTACATGTATAACTTACAAAATGAGTAGAATTAAGGGAAAAATTACCAAATTGCATTTGCAATTGTTTCCTATTGTTTCAGTCTGCAAAAGAGGAAAATTGCTATAATTGCAAGCATTCATATTTAGAAAAGTAGCTTTGATTTGAGAATATTAGCCTTTCAGCATTTTGATTGAAGACTGCATCTAAGCATTGACTTTTTAAGTTTTTCCTTAAAAGAAATTAAATTAAATTGTTCGAAACAACAACAACAACAACTAGTCTTATGCACACGACATTGTGATGTGTCATGTCATTATTATTCATAGCATATTCTATAGAGTTAAAATGTCAACGAGGAAAGTCACAAGGTAGTCTCTTAGGTCCACTATGCCAGACACATATTTTTAATATGCATGTAAAAGAGACATCAGCAAGGTCAAGGGTATCAAACTGCCCAGGCCCAAACAAACAATTCTATGCAAGCAATATTCTATTCATGGATTACCTCATAGCTTGCAATATATAATGCATATAAAAGTATATTGAGAGGTCTTCGCAGAGTTATAAATGATGAACAATGACTTTCAATGACTTTTAATTTTCTTGTAATTCCGTAATTTCCGGTAAGGAACGAGGATAGGTTCGTACATTGTTCACTTTTTTCGTTAGTTAAGAGTCCGTTGGCTGACATCGAGACCTCGATCATTTAAATAATATGTTATAATTTACCGAAGAAAATAGCAATTCATTTATTTTCTTCTTCTCATAATCGTCTGCTAATAAATTGACGACCCAGTCCAGTACCGCTACAATGTTCAAGGCAAAAGTTAAAAGTGCGGATCAAATTATCCCGATGTTAAAGCCATAATAGTAGCTGCAACATACACTTTGTACTCGTAGCAATGACCGAAGTGGTCGGAAAGTTTAAATACGAACAACCTTATCCTTAATCTTTAAGTTCAGCGCCATGTTTGTACTCCAGGAAAGATGACTTCAGTACATGTAGCAGAATGCTTGATTTAGCTTAAAAAAAATGTTGCGTCAGGAAAAACGCAATATGCTCTTCTGACTGCGTCAGATACGAATTTAATTGCGTCAAAAACGCAAAAAAACGCTCAATCGCGGAAACAATTCATTGGTATTTACATTTGTTTAATCACGGGACTAACTGACATTAATCAGAGAGACAATTCGTGACTATAAATCATCATTGGTTTTGCTACCTATTGGACTTATTCCGCTAGAAACACTTTCTGTCGCGATTTCTCAAAATGGCTTCCTATGCAATTTTCGTTTTCTCCATATCGTTTTGCTTGAAGACACGGTAACGTTTACATGTCTTCGTACAAACAAATAGGTTTATTCCTTGTATAAATTATTAGTATGAATCAATTTTTGCAAAAATGGTCATAACCAGAAAATTGGCGCTTGTGTTTGGGTTTAATTTGGGTCCGACTTTAGTTAAAACAATTTGTCTGTTGTCACGACATACACGTAATTTTTTGTGGGACGTTTTGCTGATCAATCCGTTGATTTTTTCATATAACTGTTGTGGTATGTCATTAAATTATTTTATAAATCTATACACGGAGTACTTTTTCATACCGATGCTTTTAAAATCAATTCTCTATTAAAGCACAGTCATTGCATAAACATTGGATGTAGATATATACATACACAGATACCGAAAGCTTGTGTTTAACTGCTGATTTTACCATGCATTTTAAAAGGATCGAACAACCGATGACATTTAAACGTTTTGTTTGTTTTTTTGGTTTGTTTTTTTTGTTTTTTTGTCTAGTAATTATAACAATATACAACCATCGTACCATTAATTGTTTGTTCTCATTTAGAATGTCCACATTAAATTTTCTTTGTTAACCCAACCGCGAAAAACATGTTAGTGTAAACTTTATCGATACCACAGGTTTGTCATGGTTATCATCTGTACTAGCACTGCACCCGCGTAGTTCTTAGCCTGTCATGCACGAGTTCATCTTGGGCTTATTATGCAGATCCAAATCTGTCTGCTCCCATTAGGTGCTGTCTGTCCAGGATCTGCACTATTGGCTGAAGGAGTCTCTGGCAATTTGCTTTTTATCATTGCCTACAGTTGTTCGCAAATATCCTAGATTGTGTATTGCTCATAATCAGGTGTAGCTAGATGCGGGTTTAAACTGTCTCCAAGCAGGGTGTCTGGAAATGCCTCTGGACTTGTTGCACCTACGACAGTGTGCAAGGACCTAAACATCGGGATTTGTGTTACAATCGTACACTGTTAAATCAGCATAAAATACCAAGTGATCGTAAGAGTAATTGTTCAGTGAATTGGTCGATACTCGGAACGTACATAAATTTTCTTTAAGGACAATTGGAAACCTGTGAATTGAGACGCTGTTAGACAACTGTCGGTAATTATTTATGAGATAACCACTTTCTTGTAAACCCTTTTTATACCAATGAGAAGGAAAATATACTAGCAGCTTTGCGACAGTGTGGTAAAAGGGCATTGTGATTGCCTATAAACCCTTACACTAAAGGGCCGTTACAAAACAAACCGTTGCCTGTTTAGGAATTCTAAAGTGTCACGTTATGTATGGACAGCAACGCGGTATAGACACACTGCGGTGATTGATTGCACTTTATTAACTAGTTTGAAGGAAATAGTGTGAAGTAAAAAGATAATTTCTGTACCACAATTGAGATTGCACGACGTCCAGTATAATGGCAAATATCATTCTGGACTTAATTGTTTCACTTTGCTTGGGCTCAGTGACATTTTCAGGTGAGTTCACGTATATACATGTACATGTAATCTATTAACCGGTCGGTATATACTTTGCTCAAAAACGACAACTATGGATGTGATAATTGCGTCAATAATGAATACCCAATATTGATTTTAGCAATTTAACGTTCATAATTGATCCACCTGACTGTTGAATGATGCCATATGCGTGAACACATAACGTCATGTACTTGAATAAGAAAGCGTGTGCATTTAAGTCTTTCTTCTGTTGAAGAGATAATACGACTATTTATTAGAATAAAACATTGAGTTTCATTTGGCCTATCATTGCATGTATAAACCATTTAGTTTTACGAGTTATGTCGTACAAAAAGTACATCGTTGCGCAAACTTTTTAGTTTAACCTAGCATTAGATGAATTATAATTGCTTTGCGATTATTCTTAAACCTTATAACCACTTACATGTACCTTACAACCCATTAGCAAAAACCGTGTTTGAAACATAACATAAATTTTTAAAAAAGAGAAAACCCCATTTTGCTGGCGTTCATGCATCATGGACGCATGTTGCCGTGCTAGCCAATTAACGATTTTAGCCAATGGTGGTTCTATTTTTATAACTGAAAATACAAAGTATTTATATATGATAATATTATAATAAACTCTTACGAATTGTAACTATTGCATTTTTCCAAATACACTGTTCGTAAGCGTGGGGTGTGTGAAGTGGTGTGAGGAGTATTGATGTGTCTTTTCCATTTGATAAGTGCGATTGAGTACGTGTGTATGTATTAGTGTGCAAGTGTGCATGTATGCGTTTGTGTCTGTGTTTGCATGTGGTTTTAAGAAAACTTGATGATAAGTGACAGTAACATTGATTGTAATTATCTTGCAACTGTGTTCTATGTACACGCTGAGACAAATACAAGACTGTTCTGTTCTGTTCTATTTGGTTAAACCGGACCTGGTAGCGCAATCGGAAGAGCGTCGGCTCCAGGTACGGGAGGCCCCGGGTTCGATCCCGGGCCGCGACATACCAAAGTCGTTAAAAATGGTAGTGGTATAGCTCCCTTGCTAACGCTCAAGCAAATATAAGGGTAGTTCCACGACTGGTTGGCCCGGTTTCAGGATAATGTGACTGGGTGTGGTATCATGCCAGGTGTTCACGGCATGCTATACACAGTGAAAGCAGCACTATATCTGCTTCAAGTGGACACCGTCTCCAGATAACTGAAATACTGTTGGTGGGACGATAAACCCAATAAATAATAAACAATAAACTAATTGGTTACGTTAAAACCTATATTGGTATTGATTTAAGTACTTACTAGATTCAGGTGCCGCTAAACAAGTACACAAACACCCGAGCTGCACATGCCAACTCTGTGTATGATCATGTTCACACATTTCAATACCTTTTATTCAATGAATGAATGTGAGAAGATTCATAGTGTCCCGGTGCAGACTAGACTCCATTCCATCGAGGGTATGTATGTGAGGTGGGCTGGGTGGTTATAATTCGAAAATTCTTATTGACTTCTCGGACACAGGTGTCATAATCTTTTGTATAGGACATAGCTGATCATTCTGTATAGTTGCAGAGGCCAAATGGATCACCTGACCTCAGTTTCTTAGTCGAAATCACTTTGAAAACTGAAATAAAATGAGATTGGTTGTATATGTGTGTGCAATATTGAACGTGTTAATGACACTATCTAATCATTCCGTCTAAACATAGGACTAAATGACTTTTAGTCGGAAGTCCAGTGCATCCAGTAAACTAAGACACGAAAAAAACCTTTGCGTAAAATAAGTACAATAATTGACTTTGGCCCCATATAAACAAAACAAGGGGATGAAATGTTTAAAAACATGTCTTTTTGCATCGTCGATATGCTAGCACCAAGCTTAGTTTTCAATGACTATAATTATTTAATTAACAAGGACTTATTTCAAGGTAAGATGTTGTCAATAGAAAATATGTAATAGATAAAACCTGCATTGCTGACTTTGCTGTGTTTTGGCTTGACATAAATACGTTCTCACCTGTGTCAGCAGCCGGCGAAACAGCCAATTTGAACCTCACTCAGCAGTACTGCCACAACGAGGTGGAGGTGGAGGTGTGCGATGATTCCTCATTGACCTGTGAAGATGGACGCGTCCTCATGGTGATTACCAGTTTGCATGGTTAACCATTTTTCATGAAAAATAAAGTTCTTATATCTTTAAAATGTTTAATACACTTTATACAATAGAACATGTTTTTGCACAAATGCAATCATAGTCACAAATATGTTGTTGTGAGTTCGTTCACAGAAATTTACAAACACTTATTTATCAATACCACGTAATCCCAAAGAGGTTCTTAATTTATTCATATTTTTGTTAATACATTTCTCATCCGCCAGGTAAGTGAGGTGGCATACAAGGGGACGTACTGGTGCCGGCAGTGTGTGATTGGACTGTCGTGTTACTGTAGACAGGACGTCCACCACAACCATCCGGACCTTACCCGAGTCCTGGCTCGCCGCTGTAATGGGACCACTATCTGTACATTCACCGATCTGTACCAAATCGGAACACTCATGATATACTATCAATGTACAGGTAGCGTAGTTAATATAACGAAATATAGCACTTTTTTAAAAAACTGTTTTAAGTACATGTATTTTATTATTTAGTGTTTTAAGAGGGTGCTGCGGGCGGAATCCAGATCACAACACACACATTGTCAATGCTGCATTGTTTTTCTCGGTTAAAACATGATGTTTTAGTTTACTTCTTTTCAAAAGAGTGTCGATAATTACACCTGGCAAGTCTTACATGTGGACGGAAAACATATTAATCCTAATCGGATTAAATAATAATCAACTTGATCATTGGCATGATACAAGATGTAACGAGCTGAGAATAACATTTTCATGCTTTATTAATATGCATATATTGATTTGTTCTAAATGGAAGGTAAAGTAAATCTTTCAAACGAAACTTCATTTACTTTGTATGACAAATATTTTACTAAACATATTAGGCAAACTTATCATTCTATAATTTTAAGGCTTTTATGATTACACTCTTGTGCAATTACTTTAACACTAATGTTTTGTTGAAGGTGCTAAAACTGGCAGCTGATCATAGGGCACTTATGCGTCACTGATTGTGGTTGTGGTTCCTATTGTGGCTGTCGTTGTGTTTGCAAGTCTGTCCATCATAGCTATTTTGCTTTGCATACGAAGGTTGGTCGCTGTCAATTCATTTCATAAATATATGAGAGTAACGAACCGTAACTCTGATGGGAACTAGACTTTCTGCTACTTTGTTTTCGTCATTGTTGGCAGCTACATGTTCAATTACAAGCTGCGTTGTTAACATTGGCATACTTGTTTTTACTTTTGTTAAACAAGACCACGTCTAACGGCTGTAAAATCTATTAATGCATGCTACTTTTTATAATTCTAAGTTACATTTTATTGTTGCAAGCTAGACTGTTAAAAACAGAACACTCGGTCCTTGCCTCCGCAAAGGGTTTTACAGAACAACTGCGACTTCCTGTTCTTAACTGCTACACTATCGTCCACATGAAAATGCATTCTATAAGAAGCACCGCTCTCAACAGCGGCACCAAAAATGAAAGTACTACCAGACCAGTGGTATTAAATACTTCGAATGAGTAATCAAACTTGAGACATTACCAACTAGTAGATATAAACTACTGTACATAATTTTTGTGTTAGATGAGCCGCAACTTCTCAAACAATTAATGTAGTAAACATTTGAATGACAAAAGGACTTTTAGCCAAAGATAAAAAACTGCTTCTCTTTGTTCTGATATTCGTCTAGTATTTAAATGATATGCTTATTTACATTTAAATTAACAGTAGAATATGGAATAACTTAACACCGTTCTATATTTAAGTAATAAAACATATACGATCGATACAGCGAGATTAAGTGTCGATTTATGTCACAGATAATACCTTTGATCTTTTGGATTTCTAGATTTACAACCATGTCCCCGATTACGAATGTGAAGGTGAGTCTAGAAGGGACTGCCCCAGCTAAAACAAATTTAAACATAAAATAATACAGAAAAATGAGCATTTGTGTTCTAAAGACATCATCATCTGTTGTTTGTATACATTTTTTCAAGGGCATTGATCTCAGCATGTTCATGCAACCACAACAAGGCACACTTTTTAAACCGGAAAGATTGCTTTTCACTACCAATTTTCAATTTATAATTGAAAAATATGTCAATAATGATACATAAACATATAATAATAAACCTATTCTAAAATGAAACGTTACACGCTATAGGGCGGAAATTATAACATTTAACAATAACTAGGATATCAAAAAAGTCGGAAATGGAAAAAAAAGTCATTGACAACAGCCATACATTTAGGTCATGGGATTAATTTACGGTAAACGCTCACTATACTTTATTAATAACATTCGCATAAGAACCTGAAAATGATTAATATACACACAACAGCTCTCTCTCTCTCTCTCTCTCTCTCTCTCTCTCTCTTCTCTCTCCACTGCTAGTTGATTAAATTGCAAAATGAAAGAAAATAAAAAAGGAGTTTATTAAAGTAGCTTATTAAAGTATTACAAGTTGTGTGTTTAGTTTCACCAAATCCCGGTCTCCATGTAGTATATGCATGACTTTCAATAGGTTGCAAAAAATAACATTAAAAAGTTACTCTTGCACACTTCATGCATCAAAGATGGTCGAGGATAATAATGAATAACAGAAAATCTCATCTGCCTGGATAGTAAAGTGTATTCGCCTATCCTATTCGGAGTTCTGGCTCGAATCCAATATGTTTCATATTTCTTTCTTAGTTGTTTTGATTCTGTCAATAATTATTTTGTGAACATTTTAATTCATTTTTTTAAAACAATGATTATTGTATCAGTTTGCTATTTTTACGAATTGCTTCAATGAAGACAATCTGGGGTATAAGAACTTTCGTATAATTTCAAAATCAAGCAAAATCTGAACAGCTACTATAATACATGGTAAAATTGCACGGATACCTAACACACGTACATATAGAACTTTGTATCAAAGGTTAAAGAGCTAATTGGGTTTGAAACATTCATTATCTGTAACGACATATCCGCCCCAAGTTTTGTGAAGTTTTAACCCTGTAACGTCTTCGGAGTTCACAAGGGTTTTCTTAAATTTGACCTAGTCACATATTTTGTTACACCAAATAACTCAGTTACAAACTTATCTAAGATTTCATTCACACACTATTCTGACCAATTTTGATGGATTATGTATAGTGTTGGATCTTTTGCCATTTTTAGGTTAAGAGAAATTTTATCAATGGAATAAAGGCATTTTTTTAAATGTTTCCTTTTATTATCTACATAAAACATGTTAATTATTGAGTTATGTGTATAAATAATTAAAGATATATACAGTTGATTGTTCTACTTTATGCAAATTGATGACTAATACCACATTTACTTATACGTGGTACGTTGATCCAAATGCATGTTGACGTCTACGTAAATATTATTGTGTTATCTCTACGGCCTATGGAGCTTGTAACGATAAGAAACATTTTTACTAAACAACGCACATTAAGTTGTTTAAGCGTGTTCTCAGTGACAATGTAAAAGCCTATATTGATATTTACTGTTAGATTGTGGACTGACTACAAGCGCAAGGTGGACTTTTTCCCAGAATACTAATATGGCTTCGACTGTTTTAGCAAGTGCATTGGTTATAGGCCTGGTAGGAATTTGATTGCTCATGTGTCCACTTTGGGGGTTAACATGCAAATTCAAATTTAGAAAATATATCTGGTAACGGAGAGATTGTAATGAGATATGACAAAAAAAATAAAACATTAAATATTAGCAAAAGTGTACACACAATAAAGTACTGTCATAATTGTGATGCGACCAAGATTTAAAGTGGTGTATTTATTATTCATCGATTTGGATGGATATTGGAGAGGATTGGATTTATAACTGACAAGTCCTATTGGGACCGCCAAGGACTTAATGTGGATCTTCCAGCTGACTTGAGATATGCCGGTGGTTCTACCGACATTTGTCTGGGGTCTTCCTCCACCAAAACAGCTCGACGTCGCTATAATGATCATAATTGGTCGCAAAAATAAAAGACAGCAACATTTAACTGGCAATATAGTTAGATAACAAAAATAAAATTTTATCATTCACTTTTAATAAGGCATCTTTTTAGGCAACAAAACAAAATGACACAAAGTTAGTAATGTTATTCCAATTATATATAAAATAGTTCATTTCACAACAAATAATGACAATCTCTATTTCTCTCTCAATCTTTTTCTCTTTCTATACAGACACAGAATACACACGCACGCACACACACACACACACACACACACACACACACACGTACGCTGTGAGCACACACTGTCACGCAAGCACTTTTCTGGTGAAAATATGGCGAAAGAAGAATATAAATACACGTAAATTGAGCTACATGTACCGGTATATGGCAATTTATTATTGCAGAGAGTTACTGCTAGTTATACATGGGCGTCCAATTACGAATTAATTTTAGTACAAACATTGGTTAACAGCAGGTAAATGATTCATTTTTGGGCATTATGATTAATATTTAATTTTCATAGCGTTTTAGAATCAAATTGTATTATATCTGAAAAAGCAACAATGGCATTTGCTTCATTTCTTATGCAGTACCTTCGTATTTGAATAAATTGAATAAACGTGTAATAACTTGCCTTTTTGGGCAAACAAACTACAAATTGACTTATTGAATGCTTCCTATTGCCCATTTTTGTAAAAGAATCCTGCTGTAAGACATAAAATTAGGATTAAATGAATAGAACAAACGTGTGTGCGTATCTGAAGACGACGCAATAACCCAACAAAAAGATACACAAAAATTAAAACAAAAACAACAACAAACAAACAAAAACAACAGTATGCCATAGGAACAAGGGATATCAGTTCTATAAATGTAAACAAATTCAGAACCTTTTTTTCAATTACGACTTTAAACGGCTTTGGGTGCGCCATAAAAAAGTTCCAACATCTTCATTGGTCTGTGTGACACCAGGCCCCGGCTTCCACTTGAACCGCTGCACTAACGCGACAAACAAGAGATGAAGCTCTGGCTCGGCTACAAATTCCCCAAGACAGACTCTTTTTCCGGCAGAAAACGGCAGCCAACTTGTTGGTTTTGGCCCCAGCTTGCCATCAGCGTCAAGGAAACGCTCAGGAATAAACTTGTCTACTTGGTCCCAAGCGTCTGGACGATGGTGAAGAACCCAGTGGTTAATCATTACGGTAGTGCCTTTGGGAACATCGTATCCGTCTAGTGTAATAAAGAACAATACAGATATTATGTAAAGGATTCCAACGGCTATTGCTGAATAAAGCAATGCCACCTCTCATGATTTATCATTAATGAAGACTATACAGTCCTTTTATTACTTGTATCAAAGACTATGTTTGAAGAAACGAGAAATGATATATAGCTTCTTACTGATGGTGCTGTCACTCATGGCTACGTGCGCAACACCTGTTGGAAGAGGGTTGTTTAGACGCATGCTTTCGTGCAATACAGCTTCCGTATAAGCAAGCTGGGGTCTGTCGGAGGATTGAGGGAGTCGATCACAACCTGAATATAAAAAATAAATATGCACTTTGTCGATGCACTTGACACTTGAAGCAAAGCGTCGTACGTAATGTACCAATAGTAAGAATAATATTTGAACATACAAGTTTATTAAAAAATCCCACAATATTATTATAAAAACAAGAACCATCACATATTTCAGATTTACAGTAAATGAAACACAAGAAGGCCATAGTGTCCTTAAATCGATCATATGAGAGTTGTAGACATTCAGTTAAAGTGAGGAAGGATATCAGCAACGTTCAAACAGACTAGAAGAATCGTAAATTCATGTACACAAGCAACATATGGAAAACCAGTTTCTTTTTAAATACAAAGCCATATATGGTAAACGGATCCACCTCTGGCGGACTTATTTTTTGACAGATCAAAATTCTTTGAACGTTCTTGGTAGAGTGCCATCCAAGTATGCTGTATATTAAATATAAAGGCATAGCCCATGTAGTTTCGAACAAGAATGCTTTCAAAAAGTTTTCCTGAAATGCCATACATTGCCCAGCCCTGGCAGTCATGTTTCTGACGCAACGAATTATTTATACAATATTGATACTGAACCACTCAAGGAACGTTTTATCAAATATCAAGGCTCTAGCTCTGACTTAAAAGGTCTTAAAGTTTTCCTATATAACCATTCATGGGAAATGGCCTCTTTCTTGGCGGGCATGTTTAACAGATCAACATACTTCTATCAATTTTGATACAGGACCACAGGAACATGTATACCAAATATAAAGGCTTCAGCTTTTGTGGTTTCTGACAGGAAGATTTACAATATTTTCCTTTTCAACCATGTAGAGAAAATGGTCATGCCCTGGCAACTATGTTTTTGGCAGATATATATTTGTTAACTACAAATGTCATGGATTCATGATTTGGGGCTACCCAAGGAACATGTAATCAAATATCAAGGCTCTAGATATTGTAGTTTCTGACAAGAATGTAGTCAATATTTTCCTATAAAGCCTAACAGGGAAAATTCCCCCGCGCATGGAAGACATATTTTATGGTCCTTTACACAATTCTGTTACATGCCCATTCATGTAATAAGTATACCAAATATCATGGGTCTTGCTCTCTTCGTTTCTGAGAAGGTTTTCAAACATTTGCTATAATTCTATATAGGGACAATGCTATTAAAAGCTTCTGAGGAAGTCTGGTTGAATTTGTACACATATGAAAAGCATTGTATAAGCTTTATTATAGTATCTTAATAAAATACAAATTAACTTGACAATGTACCATTTAACGTAGCTTAAAGTTGAGATTTAAAGAAAGAGCGAACCAAATATTTTATCCCGACAACACTATTGATCTCTGCGAAAACCTTTTCCTTGATTTCGGGATGGATAATGATGTCTCGTATGGCGAATGTAATGGTCAGTCGAGAAGTGTCATTTCCAGCTGATAAGAGTAAAAAGATAATTGAAAAAATTCTTAATTCTTAACATTTTACAAATATTTGTTAGAAAAGCCGTTCAGTTTGGGCCACTACTGCTATTATTTCTTATACTACTACTACTACTACTACTACTACTACTACAACTACTACTACTACTACTACTACTACTACTACTACTACTACTACTACTACTACTACTACTGCTACTAGTATTACTACTAATACTATTACTGCTACTACTACTACTATTACTACTACTACTTCTCCTACTACTACTACTACTACTACTACTACTGCTACTACTGCTACTACAACAACAACAACAACTTAATAAAGTAATAAATTCAGATTAAAATACAAATCAATTAGAAAAAAAAACAGCTACATATTGAATTGCAAGATATTAACAAAATAGTTTACAAACAAAATATTTTACAATTTTTGGCCACGATTCATTCATTATGAGTAACATTTTAACCGACAGCAGTTTTCAGGCAGATATCATTACTCGAATTGACATTGTACAATAACTTGATCAAAGCTTCAACAAGAATCATCTCCTACCAAGGAAGATATCAGAGCAAGTCTGTATGAGATAGTCGTCCGAGAGGCTGTCCATTGCGGCTTTGCCTTCTTCCTGTTCTGCTTCCAGTTACGCCAGAAGAAGAAAGTCCATGAGATGGCGAATATTATCTAAACTAGTTCATTACGATAACTGAGTAGACAGAATCGTACTTTTGGGTAGTGTGTTATTTTGTTGGTTAGAAAGAAATTACATTCACCCAAGAAGGTCACACAAAAAATGATACATGTAACACAAAAAGACGCGCGCGCACACAAACGCACCCGCACGCACCATACAATCCTAACACGAACGCACACACACGCATAGATATATATGTACATATTATTTACACATTGTGTCTTGCAGATTAATGTTAACATCATGCAAAAAGGCATACCCTTATCAAATGTTGCCTTTTCTTCTTCAAACTTTCGTTTGATGTATGGGATTTCAATTCCATCGTTGACTCGGTCAAGCTCCTTCATAGATTTTAGACTTGTACACATATTTCAATCCAGGGATCAAATCCTCGGGCACCAAGCCGCTAAAGATTTTAAAAGCCTCGTCCTCCAATTCCAAAAGACGGTTTACTTCGTTATTTTCAATACTGCACCTAAAATACATACACGATCGGTTTGCATTATGTATCGAAAGTTTCTACGATATGCGGAAGTAATTAAATGCTTAAATAGAAAATGATTTTTTTAGTTTCTTGGCTTATAATTATATCAATCACGAAACTACGAATGTCCATCGGACCGGCCAAAATATCCGTTCGATTGTAGAATCCGTAGTGTCGTAACACTTACCTCTGTGACATTGCTGATTGCAGCTGTCGACCATTGTTGTTACCGGAAACCAGTTTCTACTTGACATAATTCGGTTGTCTATATATATATATCATCACTATTACTTATAAAATTGAAAACATCGCTTTTCACTGTCGTAAGCAACAAGTAATGTGACAAATAACAGGTGACATTTTTACCACATACCTCATTGACTCATTTATATAAAATGTATAAACGCATGTTAAACAACAAAATGTAAGACGCAGATCAACATCAATGACAATATCATTACAAATATGTACATGTACCCAGTATGACGCAGCATTTCTCGTCCCATCTGACAAAAATTCTGTGATGGGAGTCCGGCGAAGGACCGTAGTTGACAGTTGACACATAGGTCCGAGTAAGTATGGTTAAAACGAGTAAAGGCAGGAAACAGATACCAATTTGCTTATAAAATATGCGGGATTTATATCCTTACTGGAATGTCTCAATACCGTTTCAACACTAAACACTAAATGACGTGCTTATTGCTTATCGCAATCATGGTCGCCATGCGAATTAGCGAAGCTGGTGTCGGCAAGGAAGCCTGCATCCACTCAAAGAGGTGTGAAAACATGGCGGCGGGTTTTGGTGTTCGTAAATCTGTGACTTAATTAAGTGCATAAGTGGTTCAAGGGCCCGCGACAATCATCCGATCGTGTGTAGTATTTCAGAGTAAGTGATCCAAAGTACAATCCAGTCAGCTCATTAGCGTGTATTAGAAGTGTATCACTTACACCTGATCAAAACAAACGCCGGCGAGGATGTTTCCCATAAGGAAGTTGATGTAGCCTGTTGGATTGAATGGTCCCTGTACCTTATCCATCTCACTGAAGGTAACGTCAAGAGCTCCGTGTATCAGTCTGTCTAGATTGTCGCCCTGCATGTACATTCTGTAAAGAATTGAACATACAAGAACATACCAATTGTGTCAGAGATGTGAGAATCAATTCACGTATTCGTGTCTTTCCGAAAACTTCCCATTTTCTTAAAAACACAATATTCATGTTTTGCTGTTAATGATATTTGTGCTTTTCATATTTTTAACTATTTTACCGGAACATTATTCACATAGAAACATACAAAAATCACAGACCATATCCGAAAGTAAAGAAATGCATTTATGCATCCCATTTATATGTATTATTTCTAGTATATAAGAATATGTAAGAATAAACGAAGCAGACGGACGATTTCCAAGCGATTATTTATAACATAGAAATGGTAGACAATAACAAATTCGAACATATTCGAACATTCCGCAGACGTCACCGGAACGACCAAGGTAAAGTTTGTTAAACCACGAACTTTTATCCATAAATATGTTTTAATACTAGATAACAAGCAAGGCAGTGTATAAAGTGGGTAAGAGTGAGCGCATTTTCTCGTTTTTTCATAAATAGACAGTACGTTCAAACCCATCTTTAATATAAATTATTTATAACTTAATATATCCAAATCTTTTAAGGTTTAATATTTCCGAAAATTACGCAGCACTTTCTATGTGTATATGTATGTGTATTTGCAAATTCATATAGAGTGCAAGTCATTGCACTTTTTAAATTGGTAGTCATTATGGTACACAAAAAAACATGAAAAAATTCCTAGATTAGCTATTTTTTCCATTAAGAAATTTTTTTAGAATCATTCTGAAATAAATCAAACATCTACATCAAAAAGACTTACACATTATGCATATTTTATAAAATATATTTCACAGATAAAAGGAAAATAAATAATAAGCAATTAACTAGGAATACGTCATAAAATATCATGTTGACGTTTTAAATTTTTCAAGATTTTAGTTTTTTTAAATCTACAAAACATTTTAACTGCCATTGAATTTATAAACTACATCTTAAATTGCAAATTAATCGCAGAACGGTTTCGAACCTGCAGACACTATGCACTAATTAATCTTTCACCACTATCATAATTGTCAACAGAGTAATATAGATTAATTTATCTGGTAAAAATAGGGGTTTACATCTAGTCGGGAAGATCACAGAAAAGTTTTGTAAAATAATGGTTCATTTCAATGTTAGCAAATAATAACTTCATTAATTTAACTTGTAAATAATGTGAACAATGTTACCAGTTTCCGAGTATTCGAATCGTTACGTATTCTTTGTGCCAAAAACGTATTTTAAGTCTTTTACCTGACTGAGGTCTAACATTTGTTATTGAATGGTTAAATTATCACAAACCAAACAAACTCAGGAACAAAAATAACTAAAAGCTTAAGAATAAAAGAAATACCTCAAGGCCTTTGACGACTTTTTTCTGTGTGTGTGCAATACGGGACAATAACTCCCAAATGCGATATCTTTTCCACCCTTTGTCAGAGCATCAACTAAAACACAACTACAAACATGCGTAAATATGATATGTCTCGACTTCGTTCATCGAAACATCGCGATTATAATCGTTTTTAATGGAAATTCGGGGTTGACCATAAACATCTGTTTTTTTATAACTTTACGTAAGTGACCCTTTCTCAGACGGGCTGTAGCAACGCCTACCATAGCAACGTGTCCTCGCTGTAAGTAGATATAAGACAAACATTGGCAAAATAACGTCGCTTGCGTTGAAACGTATTGGATTTTAGCTGCTTACACGTGTCCAATCAGATTGATGTATATAGAACAAAAGGAAGATTTTTGCAATGTATTGCAGACGGTATTTATTAAAAATCTGAATTTTCTGTGGTATTAAATTTCGCGGTTCTTATTTGAAAGACTTACACTGATTTTCAGAAAAAGGATAAAGACTAATGAAATCAGCATGTTTGCATCTTAAATCAAATGATTAAAAGCTTGTTGTTTTTTGTGTGTTTTTTTTTAAATCAGCGGAAGCACTACTCGTGCAAAACAGTGTCATTTTAATTGATGCGGCGTTACAGTTAAATGTAGAAAAGATATATTGTACTGTTTTGAAAGTATTTTGGTATTATTTAGTCTTTATTTTACACAGTTTGAGAATAGTTTTGAAATGTATGGTGGGGTGCTTATCTTTATTATCTAAAACTTTAATTTTTAAATTTATACAACATAATTGCAGAAAACACGTCAACATGAATCCATATTTCACTGATACACAAGAGGAATCTTAAAACTGCTATTTATATACAATGTAGCGAGAAAGTAAACATTTAAAAAAACCGCCTCTGTGACAATTGTCTAACATGTTTAACCTTGGGCCCGCTGTTTAATATTTTGTACTAAACATGAGCCCAACATTATTCTTTTTTATTGTGTGTGTACGGGTAGCTTGTGTGTACATATTATTCGGGTGCGTGTGCGCGCAGTTGTGCATGTGTGTGCGTGCGTGTGTGTGTCTGTGTCTGTTAAATCATTATGTATTTGGTTTGTTATAAAAGAAACCCAAATAAAATTTATATTATCACAGCGTAAGTGCTTTTGGTTAATTCCAACAATAGCTTACTATGATGCATATTGGGATTCACCACATATTATTTGGGGTGATAGGGCTACTCTGACGCATGTCTATAACATCAACAAAACCTTTTATTATAACCCAAACTAGCTGTCTTTTTCTGGCTTTAGTATTACAAAACATGTCCATACCCTATAACGTGTATGCAGTTTTTGATAACAAATACAATGCACACCAGTTCTATAAAATTGTTGGGAAGAACTTAATCTCCAAAACATATGTGGCCCCATACGTGCACTTTATTCCGAATAACTTTCTTACGTGACGGAGTCTTCCTGCCCCCGGCAAAGTCAGTGGACTTCTTCACTAGTACCTCTAGAGCAGTCGTAATGTCATTGACCACAACTATTAACTTCGGTCCTGAAAGCATTGATGCAATGCATAAACCAACAGCAAATTACACACGATTAAAATACAAATGTTATAGAATCCACATTTAAAGAGAGCAACAACAACAAAAGCAAATGGCAAAAAACTCCCAAGACGCTAACTGTATACATGTAAACGTGTAATCCCAAACATAAACACTAATAGGTTAAACTTTGGGTATTATTCTTTCTTATAAAAATAAATCTATTAATAATAAGAACTCATGCATTCCATGTTATTAAGTGCAAAAAAACTGCAGAATCATCTTCAAAAAATTCTCTCTGTAAACTGTCTTACCTATGTTCAGGGATATCACCGGTCCATACTTTTCTGACCAGGTAAACATTTGTTTATGCAAAGTTTTCGTGTCACATTCTGTAAGAGATAATGCAAATAATAATCTGCTTTAAACCGTTATCCAACTTTTATTATGACAAATGTTTCATATAGAGTTTTAATAAAGGTTCTCTGAATTGCATAAATTATGTATATGAGGAACAATTTCGTAAGCAAATAGAACGTAGAAACATTTATTATTGTTCTGTGACAAAACTATCAAAGAAACTATGAAAGGCACGAATATACCCCGGGAATAGTTTGGGTTAAGCAAGTTTATACCACGAGGTATTTCTGGCCTAAGCCAAACTGTATCTGGGAATTTTCTAAACAGGTTATAATCTGGCATGATACACCGGTTTACTATTACCAAATCCTGCTAAAAGATGTATATACATGTATATATACACACGCAGCAAATTGCCGATCAGCTGGAACGCCATGGGTCCAGGCGGGAGATAGTAGCGGCGGGTCCTAGGATACTAGGCTGCCAAGAGACCGCAGCTTACACTCACAAGGACGGTCTTCACCGTCAATAAGTCTAGGAGAACTCCAAGCATTGTGGATACACGGCTGCAAGAAACCAGTGTTAGCTCAACTAGATAGAACGTAAGGGCAGCAAGAAACTAAATTCCATGTGTGTATTGTTTTCATATTTACGGTCATAAGACAGAATAGGTATGCATATAAGTAAATTGCACATGTTTACCTTTAGGCTGCTTTCGGGATATCTGATAGGACAAATGAAGAAATAGTCTGAAGAGCTGTATCATGCATTGTGTGAGTAATGATTTGCTGCACGCGTTGTTCACTTACATTTACTTATTCAACTAGGCAAAAGACAACTCTATGTTGTTTCTTCTGATGTAAGCACGTGACTTATGAAGGTCACTGTTTTTCGAAGCTTCATTCAACACACGACCTACAGCTGTTTTTCTGTAGAACACTCGCATTTCGTCAAGATCTCCACTTTTTCTTATATTATATTGCCTTGACCAAATGCAAGAATTAAATATATCGTGACATAATTTCCTTCTACTTTCCTCGCATTGTTTGTCTTCGTTGGATTTTTAGGCAGGATATCATATGGTATGCATAACCACCTGCATTGATCAAATGGTGTAGAAAAGTTTGTCTTACTTCTTCTTGAGTTTAATTCTCTGCCATAGGTATGGGAAATCCGGGGGGGTGCATTCTTGGTGACTTTTTTTGGAATACGTGTGCTTTTCGTGGTGGCCGCTGAAGTGGTGGTATAATGTCTATCAGTTCACTCTTATACTCTACTGGTATGACAACGAAGACATAACACTGGACTTGTTCATTATTTCTCTTTTCGGAGTGAGAAGCTTACGGCTTGTACATTGTTATAATATTTTCAAATGTCTCTCCAGAATGAAATGAGGTGTGGACAAATCTGACCACTCGCGTAGTCCAGAAACATTTAAACTATCACAAAATAGGGTTACACTTGTGTATAAGACCAGCTGAGTTTGTAACTTTGAAGATTACAATGGAGGATCTGAATTGTGTGCTCTTTGAATACTCAAACATATGAAATGAGTTGGACGAAACTATAAAAATGGTCGGTTTATATCGTTTCATCCAACACGTTGTTTAATATTTTAATAATTCAATGAACACGGATGTTTTATTATTTTTATCACATAACCAAGAAATCAGAAGTTTTTCCCTTTGTTTTGTAAAATAAAGCTGTGAGTTGAAATTTACGACATGACATCATAGCGGGGAAACAACATACATCATGTTTTAACAACAACAACAACAAAAGTGAGACTCGATAGCTAGTGAGTTATCGAAAATAACCAAGTGGCGTTTCTTAATGAATACAAGTCATGTTATGTGATAATTATCGTTATAAATTTAAATCAACAGATTTATATCATGTTACTTAACCTATTTGTCAAGTTAAAAGTCACATATGATACATTAACTGATCACTCATTGTAATATTTTTATTTATCATTAACCATGAAAACATATACATCTGTGGCATTTAAAGTAATTTTTCCACACATTTGAGAAATTTAAATTTTCAATATTTTTCTTTTTAAAGTTATAAAAGGAAAACCCTGTTTGCAGTAAATAAAGATTTCGTCCAGAATCTTGATGATTTCTCAATAAATGTGTTGGATTTGGTACAAAAGCATAGTTTTCGAGTTACTTTTACCAATTCGTTTCTTCAAGTACATGGTTTGTTCACAACGCAATTAAACTTATAAGCTGAAAATAACAAAAATGGCCTCAAATTATACATACATTACTTTATCGCAGTTAATACTAGATATATATGTAAATACAATTAAGTTGAATGGATCTTGATTCATACCCCAACCAAAATTTTATGGATCCCTCACTGGTAGTGGTAGTAGTAGAAGTAGTGGTAGTAGTAGTAGTAGTAGTAGTAGTAGTAGTAGTAGTAGTAGTAGCCGTAGTAGAAGTAGTAGTAAAGAAGGAGGAGGAAAAAGAAGAAGATTATGATAAGAAGAAGAGAAATTAGAAGAAAAAAAAAGTGACAGTCCAAGTGGCAAGATATAAATATTTTCTTGTAAGACGGTTAGACAATTGAGTCGCTGTCATTGAAATACTGAAATTAATTCCAATAATATTAATGTTGGAAGTTATTTAAATATTTTCTTGCCAACTTTTCTTGACAATTACTAGTTAAGTCACAGGTCGAATGTGTTTTCGCCGACTAGAAAAAAAATAAAATAACCAAATATTTTTCTGTTGTGATTACATTACTTCCACAAATAAAAGCATACTTCTTACTACAGTATACAACGTTCGTTTTTGAGATACATCGAAAGAGTTATTGTCAATATAGTGACGTTCACCTTTTATTGTTTGAGGAAGACCTCGGAAATAAATATGGATACAACTACAACAGACCTAGTCTTTTACGACGACGACTACTACTGCCTGTGTCATAGAAAAATATCATTACGCTGTCAGCTCTCCAAACACCTAGGGGCGACGATTTCGAAACTGTCAGGTAGTTCTGTCAGAAAAGAAGTTCCACTTAGGAATATGGCCGATGTGATCCATCTATCTACATAAATCCGTGGGATGATTCCTGAATTTTCCGACATGTATTAAATGTTCATTTCGGACAAACTTGTATTTAAATGGCGTTTCCCCATTAAGAGCACATCGTTGCACAATATCGCTGCACAACGTTGCCCACTATACGTATGTAAAGCATTTGAAATACAACTCAAAGGAAACAAACACTTGCCTCTAAATATTCCACAGCAAGGTAATTACACTCTGTTAGAAACTGCATATAGCTCCTTATGGCAACTAACTTTAAATAGAATCCGACAGCAATACAGTCTATAATTTCCACACTCGCTGTTAAAAATCTCTTTTTTTTGTCTGAAAATTACTGAAAGGCAATAATTTAATGTATTTTGATTTCGTCTCTCTTCCCTCTACAGTACACTTTTCCACGGCCCATTACATTTACCTTTGCAAAGGCACTGACGACAATAGATCACGTGACTCACTAAACTGTATCAAAACCAAATAGGGTCAGACTAAACATGTATAAGTAAACAATGTTGAACTTGCCCTCGATTAACTTTCGTAATGGTTACGGGATACACTCGACAAAGTAAGGGGGTTTATATACATTCATTTAGTGTAACTTGTCAACTTGGAATATGTAAACAACTCGATTGACTCGAACCCGCAACCCTTTCTTTCCTCTTCGAATAGGCACGACAATACTCGGAAATTTGGAGAAAAAAAACAACACTTACATTTACATATAGTATCTGTTTTCTATATATTACATAGTGTAGACGTGTTAGCTATATGAATGAAAGACTGTGAGGGCATATATTTTATTGCTGTAACAACACATTTATTAAAGATCTACACACACATACAATGTGCAGCAAGGATTTCACGAGGTTAGAAAAAGTTTATAGTGATAACAGAGAGTAGCATACGGATTTAACCAAATATGCAGCGAGGGCAAAATCAACATTGTTTACCAATATTGGGAAGGTAATTAAAACAAATAAAGCTTTATTCGCTGAGTTGTTGGCTACACGGATCTCATAGGCAGAGCTGTCACTTTGTATAAGCATCTAGGTGCCCACTCGCGTCACATCCGTGTAATAACGAATTAGGTTCTCTCTTTATTGGTTCTCTCCAAAACACGTTAGCATTGAGCCGAACAAAATCACTATTAAGCGAAACTTGTACCATGGAACAGTTGTGATATTTTAGAAAATGTACAATGCCTTGAAAATATATGTCATTGCCTTGTGTAATCAGACATTAGGTACAATGTTAATGATCACATTAAATATTCTTATTAAATGTTCTACCCCCTTTTAAGTATATTTTGCATGCTGGTTTTTAGGACACACTGTTACTGTTAAGTTTCCTGTGTATAACACTCTTCTTGTGTCCCGTGATTTTGCTTATTTACGTGACCCCTATGGAACGAGTGTCAACAATATGATGAACAGTCATAATATTATAAGCAAGAAAATATGATCTGTGTCAAAGGATATTACTTGACAAAATTTACAATCGAGATTTAAAGCTCATACTACACTGTTAAATAAGGATGTTATACCAATTATTCAATGGAAAATAAAAACTTACCTTTTACGCGTTGTAATGCTTTTCGTTTATTATTTATACAAACTAGTTCCTGCAATAGCAGAGATAAACAGATACAGGTACCCATATGCCATTCATTCGGAACACCTCGTCCTTTCTGTGGCGAAAAATATTATGGAAATAGGCGAGGAGTTCCGAGTGATATGCCATTATCTTCCTCTATCATTGGAGAACTTATTCGCCACTGTTCCCATGTGGTACGCGAGAGTTGTGAAAGTTTGAAACGGAATGAAGGTAAGACCGGGAAGAATATTAGATAGAGTTGCAATGTGCCTTATAATTAGGGATGTTAACGAATATTCGAATATTCGAATATTCGAATGTCAAGTTGCTATTCGAATAGAGACTTTGGGATTCGAATATTCTTTTTTATCACTTTTGTTAAGTTTGAAGGAAAATTGAAAAGACATTTCTATAATTGATCGTATTGTCTCCCAATGTCTTAATGCACTGGCGGTGAGTGATTGCGCCCGCTCTAAGATATAGCGGGTGGATCATGTCTCCCGATAACGAATTGCCATCTGGTTAACAGCATGAAATCACATTACCGCACATGGCTCCTTCTCTGCCCACTCTCCCACTTAGACCCAGGCACATCACCATACATCTGTGGAAACAGTTGCCAAAGTACAATAAACAAACATGTCAGTTCAATGCTGCGGCAATTAGCTACAGCAATTACGTAACACTGACTCTACCCAGCTTCGGTCGGGATAGTATGTAGTAAATACATTATATGAGGCTATACTTATTGATAACATTGTACCAGAACTTCCTTTATTTTTGGAAAACACAACTAGATCACCATCAAACAAAATTTTATTGCAATCACTTTCTGTTTTTGTCACTCTACTTCATACTTGTTATTTTTTATCACCGCGATTTTTTTCTTTGTTTTTGCTTCGTTCTCCGTATAACAAAACTGTAAATCTACAGACTTTTTAATTGTTCGTCATAAGTTTTCTTAACACACTTAAAACTCACGAGCTTGCAATTTCAATCATTCTTTATATATATATATATATATATATATATATATATATATATATATATATATATATATATATATATATATATATATATTGGTTGGTACTTCATCAGTTTATCAACTGTCAGGTAATTTTGACACTAGCCTATCACAATAATTGTCATCATCAAATGGTCTTGTTTACCCTCGCCTTTCACCCATAGGCATATGGCGAGCAGGTTCGTAATTGTCACTTGTGTATTGGTAACTAAATGTCATTAATTGACATCTTTCGGCTTCAGATTAACGCCCTTAGCGATATCAGCCAATCACAATTAAATATCAATCCTACCACCAACCAATCAAGACCGTTAATTGGCTGTACACTTGAGCGATTTCCCATCATAAAACCTTCGTGGTTTTGCCTAATTGTCTTACAGTCGATCCAGTATCACCCGCATTTTGTCCTTTTGAAAATGCCTCCTTTAATCATTAATGTATTTAATAAGATTAGTTCACAAAACATAATTGACTGTTTGTTGTTATACATTGTGAGCTATTTTGCATGTGTTTACAATTTTTTGTAATAAAATTATGATATGGTCTTATTTAATTGATATGTTAACATTAAAAGGAGCTTTAGTAGCTCTTTTAATAGGTCAAATGTCAATACAAATTAAGTACACAAAATGTCTTTAAATTGTAAAGGTTATTGCACGTAGTACAACACGTAACAAAAAGACACCCAAGTTTAAGGTGACTAATTAATCATGTATATATTATACGGGACTTTGCAGGTCATCTTAACATTGATGGGTTACTGTATATTTTTTGTAAGAGTTTCAATGTTAATACTACTACTACTACTAATAATAATAATAATAATAGTAATGATGATAATATTAATAATAATTGTAAAGTAACAATGACATTGTTTACGCATTTACTGGCATTCTTCATTGACATTATTTTCTTGCAAATAACCGCTGACCGAGTAAAGAAATACGCCGTCTGGTCCTTCATTATAAACAGAATAATGGCGGATTGATAATATTGACGTTTGTATTTCAAAAAGAAGAAATCGTCGTTTTAACATTAAATGCTATGCTAAAATCATAAATCTACCGTCGCCTCTGCAATAAGTAAGGCTAGCAATGTTAGTTATGGCCAGAAATAAACATTTAACAATGAATAAACGCATTGAACGTAATTGAAAATTACCGTGTTATGTGCCACTATGATATAAATTCGTTCCGAATATTCGAATATGATTCGAATACACGTAACGAATATTCGAATATCGTTTTGGGATTCGACTAACATCCCTACTTATAATGTATGTGAACGCGTAAAAACTAAAGGGAAAATTAATTTTGCTTCTTTTTGCTTTAATACAAGTTATGTTTAATGACATACTAGTTACTCTTTGCGGAAATGATTTTCTGATAAATCTACAAAAATTTAATAAACCTCATAAAACGGTTTACGATTGTTTCCAGTGTATATATAAATGCTTTGAACGTTTTAAAGATTTAGACCGATGCTTTCTGAAAACACACACACACATATCTAAACGACACCCTAATTACAACCGGATATGTAATTAAAAAAGAAAATGTAATAGGGTTTTTACATTTCGCATTGTTAAATTTTTTGGCGATCAACTTAACCCGATAAGTAATAAAAACGAGATCTGTATTAAAAGTTCAGTCAATCAAAAACGTTATTATATAATCAAATAGGGATCATTCTATCTTGAAAAGCATAATTTGGGTGTTTTTCGTGCGAAATATGGTGAAAACCTACATTTTATGCAAAACTGGATTGCTTCTTTTTTTCCGCCAAGTTTTTATTTTTTTTATTTGGAAATGTTTTGAGAGTAATGACAATTCTCAGAATCTGTGTTGAAACTAATATTCCAGGTTAGAAATGACATGAACATCGACATGTTCAAAAACATTTGGATGATTTATATTATTACAATTTTTTCACTGTCATCTTTGGTGAATACATGATCTGGACCCCTCAAGAATGCCATAACATGCTCGCGGTTTCTATAGTGCTATTTCCGGCAAAAAGTGTCGAATTTCTCCTTTAACCTCATATGCTGACATATACTAATGTATTATTCTTTTACCTGAAACGTAAACAGTAGAATTATGTAATTATGGTTTTGGCGTTCGGGCTAAAGTGGGTCCCTTTATAAGATATATTAGAAATATAACAATGGAAGGGAAGTTGTTAAAGTAAATAGGTAATTGTATCATATTTGATTGTACCTTTTACAAAAAGACACCACCACCAACAAAAAAACCACACACAAAACAACACACAGACGCATATATATATATATAGAGAGAGAGAGAGAGAGAGAGAGAGAGAGAGAGACAGACAGAGAGAGACAGAGAGAGACAGAGAGAGAGAGACAGAGAGAGAGACAGAGAGAGAGAGAGAGCAACACAAAATACAAACAAACAAACAACAACAAGAAACAACAATACAAAAACTTATTGCCTTGTTTATAATACAATCATATTATAGCCTCTAAAGTCACTAGTTTACCTCCGCAAAAAAATGTAGTTTGTCTTTGCTTTGTTTGACTCTAATTAACTCAGATGCTATACTAGGAAAGATTTGAGAGGTGAGAGCTCCTGAAACAAGGTTTATGAACACCTGTCGGCCCTTTTGACAACTGACCGTTCTAAGGCTACTGTGTGTAACTGTGTGTGTGTGTGTGTGTGTGTGTGTGTGTGTGATGTCTGGTCTCTGTGTTTTTGTCAATTTTAATAAGGCTTTGTAGTGGTAGTTCAAATTTTAATACTTGTGGCAATTCTTATACGACCTTTTTCTTTTTTCACCAATGAAGTACATGAAGACCTATTTATAGATATAATTTCAAAGAAACTAAACTGAATTATTGACGAATAACGAAGTAAATATGAAAGTTGTGTTTTTATTTTGTTTGTCTTTAAATCAAGTAAGAAGCCTTTAAGAAACATGTCGCTTATTTGGCAACAGTTTGAAATATGTACTTTTCATTTTGTTGTCCCAAAACGCAATAGATATCTACTTAAAATTATTCAATTTTGCCAAGTTCTATTGGTTCTATAAAAAAAACTGTAGTTTAATCCCGGTTTTTGTTATTAAATAAAAGTGCTTGTTAAACTACAAAACAGCAACATTCACATTAACGTTTTATAAAAATATACCCCGGTGTCGCACTTGTCACAAATTTAGCTGGCCTAAATCAAATGAACAACGGGTAATTGTGTATTGTAAGCGGCAATAATATGCCTTTTCTCTGTATATTTCAACTTATATGTTTAAAGGCGATTCAAAATAAAGTCAGGCTATACTTTCCTAGACCAATGCTTTCGAAACTGTCTTTGCCAAAAAAAGGCATATTGTGCAAGGTCTGATAGGTGAAGCAGAGTGCCTTTTTTATCAAAGATCCTAGGAACTGTTTCCATCCTACCTCTCCTAGGACCGATAATACATTTATATACTTTACATTAAACGGTCCCAGACAGGACTCCCGGCTGTCCTTTGACACTTTTTAGCGACGTTTTTAATCCTTGTATTTTCATGGCCGGTGTATTACAAACCAAAATAGCAATCTATGAGATAATGGAGTAAATTGTAGAACTTAATATATTTGTGTTGGGGCATATTTGTGCAAAAAATGTGTTAAACCTGCTATAAATAATTGAATTGGTTTTCCAGTGCTAATACATTACCAATAGAGTTTCAGAAGAAATTGAACTTTTAATTAAAATGTTATCTCCTTTTGTGTAGAAACATCGTTAACAATGTGAAAATAACCCCAGTTAAACTGTATGTCTCCATATTACTGAAATACGGGCTGAACATTTAAAGAAATAGTTATTTAGAGCTTATGTTGACTTGCTTCCTTCTCTGCCAACTAAAAAACAATATCAGTATACCCGGGCGTTTATTCATCCAGCTGAATATTTTGTGGAAGAAGACCCCAAACATGTGTCCAGGAAAAATCACCGGCGCACCGAAGAACCCCTCGCATGAAAGTTTTCGAACCGACCGGGCATGACGAAAATTCTTTAGTTTTGTATAAAATTACAAGGATCGTGAAATCAGCACCTATTATCAATAATTGCAAATATAAGAAATAAAAACAACAAATCAATCGCTACATGTTTTATTTCGAGTCTTGTTCTATATCATAAGAATTCAAAGACACTGGATTTTCTTGGTATGCGGATACGGTGGTACACAAAAGTTGTGACATATGGTCAGTAAATGACCAATTTCAACAAAATTTACTTTTCCATACAAATATTAATACTAAGCACAGTCATAGACTACAAAGACATTTTAAATTCTCGCAGTTTATACAAATCTGTGTTAGAATATCCAAGTGGCCGATGACTGTGGTCTACAATTGTTGTCATACAAGGCATTCATCATGTGAGCTTTAAAAGTTTTACACGAAATGTACGGACCATATTTCATATCATGTTAGGCGTCCATGTCATGCTGACGTTCTATAAGATAATCCGTGAAAGCGACATGACAAGAAAATTAAATGAAGTAGAATAACTCTAAAATCACGAAGTGAAGTAACTCCAACATCATGAAGTGCAGAGTGATGGTTCTTATGCGCTGCACTCCGTCTCAGTGAGATCTATCCACCTATGAAGTTTCAAGCCAATAGCTTTAGTGTTAGAGTTTTGCTCCGGACAAACAACTGGACGCCGCACGCCCGCCCACCAGCCCGCCATTGGTGATCCCATAATGCGTCCCGGGTTCGACAGGCGTATAAAATGTAAATATGTTGAGTTTTATGTCAACGCAAAGGTTATTATATATTTCAAGTTACTCTTGTCGTATTTTACAGTTTACAGTAAAAAATCAAATTAAAATCTTTTTTCAAGCACAACCGAAAATGGCTTAGGGTAGGTAACAAGGAATGTGCCTTCATTTTCAGTATCGGTTATAACTCCTGGTACTGGCTTCCACTTGAATCGCTGCACCAATGAGGCAAACAACAGATGCAGTTCAGGCTTGGCTACAAATTCCCCAAGACAGACTCTTTTCCCGGCAGAAAACGGCAGCCAACTTGTTGGTTTTGGCCCCAGCTTGCCATCAGCGTCAAGGAAACGCTCCGGAATAAACTTGTCTACTTGGTCCCAAGCGTCTGGGTGATGGTGAAGGGCCCAGTGGTTAATCAGTACGGCAGTGCCTTTGGGAACATCGTATCCGTCTAGTGTAATAAAAGACAAATACCATGTTCACTGTATGCAAACTAAAATCTCCTTACAGTTTTCCGGGGGCTTAAGTCGCCTTTTGCCACTGATACATTTAAATTTTGCATTACGATTTGAAGATAATTATCTCAACATTCTCGGAATGTGGTTACAGTATGTTGAGATGCATTCAAGTAACGATATCATGGAGACACGCCTCAACATGACATTAAGCGTTTGTCTGAGAAACGCGGTCGTAAAATGACACATGCTACTGTGTGTAATCGGCATAATAATTAAGTTTTTATGATGTCTACAAATTGAACCAACTGGTTTGATGTGTATAATATACCGTTTTGGCCTAAAACTGACCATTTATGTGCACTTGATCTCATCGGCACGGGCTTTGAAAGTTCTCATTTTACGCAAACAGTCACCAAAGAATCTTGTCAGTTCAAGAGGTCATGCTGCAACATTCTCGAGGCACTGTTAATGATGACGACTGTTATGATTGACCCTATAGAATGCGGCTGACAACTCGGGAAGCACCAATCATGTCACATAATTATGAACTTAAGATTGGAGAATATTGTTTTTGACGTTCTTACTAGCAGTTTCAGATAAATAACATTTTTCACATGCATACTGATTTACTTAAGGAGGGTAATTAACAGCAAAATGCTTCTAGTCGCACACCCACGTTTACTTAAACCTAAAACAAATCTTGGAGATTTTATATAGACCAGTCGCTTTAGCGAGTTTTGATCTTTGCTATGCTTGTTATCAAGGGTCCATAAAGGGATCTTTTAAATGGTGTTGGTATATATGCAGTTTTTAGAGAAGAGTAGTTGATTTTGGTCAGTATAGGTAAAAACTTGTTTAAGCATGTATTCAGTATCCAAGTTGATAATATTCTAGGCTAAAAGTCCTTAATAATAACTGTAATAATAAAATACGAGTTTGGCGTAACATAGTGTTATTATGGATATGCAACGCAGGTTTACTTACTTATGTTACTGTCACACAGTGCTACATGCGCTAACCCTGTAGGAGCCACGTTGTTAAGACGCATGCTTTCGTGCAAGACAGCTTCCGTGTAAGCGAGTTGAGGTCTGTCGGAGGATTGAGGGAGGCGACCACAACCTTAAAGATAAATGGGATGACATATGCACCTTAATTTTACAGGTGATTTCATGAGACATGTAACCAATGCTGGACAAACATTTTAAACTACGTAAATGTAGTCTTTATCTCCAAATAGTATATATTCAGGTATATTTATATTTATTTAATTTATTTTTGGGATGGAAATGATTACGAAATCAGTAACATGTCAACCTTTACAATTTTAACCGGTTTACTTGTGAACCGGAGGGATATTATCTTTGTATTTCTGAACTTGGAATATTATATATGTATGTCTTTTTAATTCTAAGGTTTCTTTTTTGCGCTTCTTTGTAAGTTTTGTACTTCTTCAGAAGCTACTTTTGTAATGCTTTGTGCAATTTTATTAACCTGAAAATGAAGAGCAGCTCGCAAATGAATATAAGATAGAAATGCTGCATAATAACGGACCTGACCTAGTTAAGTGAACACGTCTTTTTTAAACAAGGGAATGCAATTAAGTGTACTCTACCAAACATAAATTTTAAAGATGTACCTGCAATTCTCATATATATCCGATTGTATAATTTATACTCCCAGACTCAACATTCAAGTAAACAGATATTTTGTAAACTTGTCTGTAGATCGATATATAACAGTTTGCTTAATGGCAACCCAAACATAGAAAATGTCCGTTTAGAGGATGGAGGTGAGTGGTATGATTTGCAAGTGGTGACAATGAATAGTATTTTCAAAGTTACCGTAAAATTTATTTTACATATCAACAGGCTTGTAGCAGGACTGATAATTAATGTGAAAAGCATTTTAAAATGATATACTTATATAAGAAATTGAGAAAACAAAAAGTTGTGAGTGAAAAGGTTGTATGTGAAAGGTTGCCAAATGTATGTAACAATATGTCTTTCAATGTTTTGAAGAATGAAGTCATATTTTCTCTAGAAACTCACACTTTAGTCAAAGCAAAGACGAATTTAACACTATCTCGATTTTAGGGCGGTACAACTCATTAGGGATCAGGCAAAATGTTCATTATTTGTAAATAAGCAAGATTGGAATTTATACAAAAAAGACACCGATGTCAGGGCGAGTTACCTGGATGATGATAGAATGTAAACTCAAAAGTAAGAGGTCACGTGGATTTAACGTTAAAAATAGCTAAATATATAGAGTGACTCAAATAGGTTATTCATATTTGTGCTGACGATTGGTGTGGTTAATGTAGGGCATCACAAAATTTTTCCAATGGATTAACAGTGATCAATATACGCAATATTGAATATACAATTGCATTGTATGAATTAAATAATTGTACGTATATATGATGTCTTTTACTTGTGTCATAGATATAGCTAGCATCTGTTTATAACAAGGTCTTATTTTATGAATACAGCATATATTTAAAGGTCACACATTCCAAGTAAACTATCAATGTTTCAAATACACTGAGACGAGACGTAACATAAATAGTTAATCCCCAATAATCGGCGAAAAGAATAATAATGTCGATAATATCGACATCTAATGTAAAACAATATTATTTTGTTTAAACTTTACATCTGATGTTAGAGCGTTGGCACTATATTCATACCGACAACATTGTTGATCTCGTCGAACACCTTCTCTTGGATTTCGGGATGGATAATCATGTCGCGTATCGCGAATGCAAGAGTAAATCGAGAGGTGTCAATTCCGGCTGAAAAATAATGTTGAATAGGAATATATGACAAAGTCCTATGAGCATTGCAACATATACTAGACCCTGAAAACGCCGAGGACAAAGGTATTCATACGCAAGTCGAATGCAAAAGTGTGACCATCAAAAATGTCCACATAGAATTTAGAAGAGACAAAAAGTATTATTTCTGTTAGAAGAACTACACAAAATTGGTGATTGTAAGTGAAATTATTTTTATTCAAGAAGAGAAAATGACCAGAAAAGTGTTTATGTTTTGTTTATTGGGTTTATCGTCCCACCAACAGTATTTCAGTTATCTAGAGGTGTCCTGGCACCTGGCAAGATACCACACCCAGTCACATTATCTTGACACCGGCCAACCAATCGTGGAACTACCATTTTATTTCCTTGAGCTTTAGCAAGGGAGCTTTACCACTACCATTTTTAACGACTTTGGTATGTCGCGGCCCGAGGCCTCCCGTATTTGGAGCTAACGCTCTACCGATTGCGCTACCATATCCGGTCCAGAGAAGTGTAAATGATTGAAGCATCATATTCACGTGAAGATGGAATTGAGAAACCAAACTCCAATGTCCATCAAAGGAAATGCATCCAACAATCCTTATAGGATGAATTTAATGACGACATAGATTACGTGCACTGGGAGATTTTTTTATGACCGCCACACTGCACAGGCAACATTGCTGTAATCTTGAATAAGAATATATGACAAAGTCCAATGAACATTGCAACATGTACCAGATCCTGAAAAGGCACAGGACAAAGGTATTCACATGCAAGCCAAATGCAAAAGTAAGAACAAATCTGTTATGAATCATTTAACAAAAAGAGCAAAACCCAACAGATACCGCCTTGGAAAGGTCAGTCGGCAAAAAGGGCCAACTGGGGTGCTTAAACCGGTTTTACAGAGCTCTAACCTCGCATTTCCTGATGGGTTCTCAAATGCACGCGATGAAAAGAAAACAGATATACTTGAATAAAACAGTCCAAGCGCTGACGTTTTCTTTGATATGTCATGGCGAAAGTAGTGACGTTTCAAAATTATGTCAACATAGAATTTAGAAGAGAAAAAAAGTATTATTTCTGTTAGAAGAGCTGCACGAAATTGCTGATTTTAAGTGAAATTATTTATAACTAATAAAAAAGAGAAAATGCCCAGAGAAGTGTAAATGGCTGAAGCATCATATTTCATGTTAGGATGGAATTGAGGAACCAAAGTCCAATGTCCATCTAAGGAAATACTTCCACTTCCACTTCCACTCTAATTTATATTATTTACAGTTAATATAGTGTATGGTGCTATTATTACAAACAGTAGACAATAACGCTGTCTAATTTTAATTGCTGAAAATAAATGTTAATGAGAATTTACCCTATTCACGTTATATTTGCCACAAAATGTTTATATGGAAACCCACGACAGAAAAAGCATCACCATGTCCGAATAAACACTGCATATGCTGGTCAAGTAACAGTTGACTCTAACCACAACCCCGGCCCCACACCCACACAACCCAATTATAGTAACAACAAAAACAAGACATATTATTTGCTGTTTAGGCATGAAGCAGCACAATGTGTATGGTCATAGCATAAATTCGAATATTTTTTGTAATAACAATAAAGTGACAAAATACTTATTCTTTCGCAATAATAAACATGCAGTTTTTGGCAAGAACTACAATTGTGTACGTCAAAACAATTTATGACCATATGTTAATGAGAAATTCGTACGATTGAAATTATGTAACTTTTTTTGACTGACAATTAAAGCTTGTATAATTGTTAAAAACCCAAAAAGATGTCGGAGCATGTTTGTATGAGGTAATCGTCCGAGAGGCTATCCACTGCAGCATTTCCTTCTTCCTCTGCTGCTTCCAGTTTCGCCAGTAGAAGAAAGTCCGTGAAATGGCGAATATTATCTGAAAAATGACATATAATGTGTGGGTTAATAAGTGAATTCGATGCTGTGTATATTGTATGGTTTATAACCTACTGAAAAAGTTATTCAGTTACTGTGCAGTTACCTTTTTGTTCATGCACGCGACCTGTAGCTTTCTTATTCAGTAATCTGTGCGGCCTCCACCCGCGACCTAGAATACTTTGAAAAAAGGCTCCAGGAGACTAGCAAACAAATGTACTAGAGTACCAAATGCTTTACAAAGATACCAAAGTACCAAGAGCCTTACAAAGGTACCAAATTTAATCTGTAGAAATACACATGTCTGCGATATTAAAACAGATGTAAAAAAGTCTACAACTGTTTTAAACTGTAAAAACACACAAAACACCATAATAAATAATTTGTGCCTGAAAATGTGTTATTACTTACTTATTAGTAAAATTACGTGTTTTACAAAAGATCAATATAATACACAATTTACCACATAAAAATACACATTCGTTCCACACAAAAACTGGAAAGAACGATATGTTGCAAAATATAGTTTTCAATCACATTAAGCAGACATATCCCTTACTTTATTTATTATTGATTTCATATTCTAAATAAGAAATAATAACAACACAAAATGGTAAAATACACCTTTGTTTTATATTTTGCTTTGTCAATGATGTTCAAATACCTACTCCTGTCAAATGTTGCCTTCTCCTCTTCAAATTTTCTCTTAATATATTGGTTTACTATTCCGTCGTTGACTCGGTCAATGTCTTTCATAATCTTAGATTTGTAAACATATTTCAACCCAGGGATGAAATCTTCAGGGACCACGCAGCTAAGGAGTTTAAACGACTCGTCCTCTAATTCCAAAAGACGCTGCACATCTTTATTATCAATATTGTGTCTGAAAAGAAATCAAGCAAGGCCATCTACAACATTGATACTAAAAGATTACTCACAACACGAGCAAATGCATTTATTGATATTGTCATTTCTGTTAATTTATGGTTAAAGTACCAGGCAATATTGTCAGTTAGCAATCGAAATTTACAAATCAACCGCATGAAAGTGGCAAACCATTATCCAGTTAATTTTAAGTGAACCTCAATGTATTTGTTAAAAATTAATTAATACTCTGTGTTAGGTTAACACTTCAATACCTGATCTAAGTTTTAATAATACTTACACTTGGCCAAAGCAGACGCCGGCGAGGATGTTTCCCATAAGGAAGTTGATGTAGTCTGTTGGATTGAATGGTCCCTGTACCTTGTCCATCTCACTAAGTGTAACGTCAAGAGCTCCATGTATCAGTTTGTCTAGAGAGTTGCCCTGCATGTACATCCTGCAACGGGTAGAACATATGAAGTCATTGATAGATACCGGCGTGGTAATTACGACTTCCCACTAAAAACTTACTTTTCTTCATATCAACACACAAATATTCATAAACAAATATTGTTACCATTACAGTATAATTACATTTTTTCTTTATTTGAAATCGGACTGAAATATTCCGCAATACGACAGCACAAGCGAAGCAAAAACTCAAAATTCATATATATATATATATATATATATATATATATATATATATATATATATATATATATATATATATATATATATATATATGACCTTGTCAAATATGGTTCACTTCACCTTTTGAGTTAAGAGTTAGACTAAGAAGTCGTTGGTAGTTCGAAACTGAAAAGTAACCGTCTTTAATTAAGAACGCGCAATATGTGTCGGTAGTTCAACCAATATAATTTGATTGAAATATAACTGAAATACCTCAAGGCTTTCGACGACAACTTCCTGTGTATGTGCCAGGTGGGACCATAGCTTCCAAATGCGATATCTTTTCCTCCATCCGTTATTGCGTCAGCTAAAATATGCAGGCATGTCTTATTTAAGATGCATTTTTACTTTCTTTGGCGCCGCTCTTCTGAGCAGTGCCTTTAGTGGAATAATGACAATTTTTAATGGGGACAATAACGCATCATGTATTAACAGGAATTTGCAGCTGTGTGACGCGATATCTTTTTTAAGAAAACATCAGAGTTACTGAGGTTAACATATTCATATCATTGTTTGCAGCGCATGCTCACTACGGTGTCTTGGATGTCGTAAACACTTGACCAATCTTGTGACAATTATATTTTTAAAGGGTTTCATATATGGAATTATATCTATGTTTCTTTGTCAAGCGCAACACTATGTGAATTGTTCACATTATTATAAAATACAAATCATTATACAGTAAAGTTTGAAATTGGACAGTTATAGTGAAACAAAAATGGGATAGTATGTTTGCGTCTATGCCTAAACGGAATTGAAGCCTATTTAACAATACGGGTTTGTATTTGTTGCATCTTTTAAACTACGAAACTTTCCAGAAATGATGAAAGCTTATACTATTATGTCATATAATCCACAAGTATACGAATGTAAATGTTACCTTTATAAACAATTAAAGATATGATTGTATATAATATCCAAAATGATATTTCATACCACATATGTTTTCTGACCTCTGCACCGAGGCGAGACGCCCTTTATGGAATACATCAAAATGGGGCATTGTTGTATTTAGGATGCTAGAGTCTTTGTACCACTTCAACTTCGCATCGTGTATAAGATCGTTTAAGGTACTTCAAATTTGAACCCGATGCATCAAATGTAGAGTTGTTATTACCTATTTATAGTACTGTATTACAATTTTAAGTTCAATGTTCGCTCTAATAATGAAATTTCATCAGCATTTATACAAATGGCGAGATCACTTCAAGTACTCATCTTGGGGTTTTCTGCTCCTTGGGTGTCCTTAGATGTCGTGTGTCAAATCTATTTTATTCATATTATAAACGCCCATTTACTGCATTGCACCAAAGTTTCTCTTATACAGATTATAGCGAAACGTAAAAAATTACCAGCTACTAAGCATTTAAAATAGCAACTTTTTGGTGCCCGATTTCTTGGGAATAACGATAACCTAAAAGATTACATATTATTAAGAGACATAATTCAATGTATTTCACTTGATCTTTGGTTTTGTTCGTAAACGCATTCCCCATTTTCAAACTAATTTAGCTTTTCGGTTAACAAATATCTAGTGAAATAAAGTTAAAATGCCACATAAACTGACTAGACTTATATGTACTATTTACTGCTAGTTATCACTTACTTGATGGAGTTTTCATGCGTCCAGCGAAATCTGTGCTTTTTTTCACTAAAACTTCCAAAGCCGTCGTGATGTCGTTGACAACAATCATTAAGAATGGACCTGAATGGGAGAAAATATGGACGCAGTCTATGAAAAGCTTAACACGATTCATAAGACTAAAATGATCGTGTGTTTTTGTTTTTTCATTATTTAATGTAAACGACATATATCGCTTTACAATGTAACATATGTGTCTTTACTGATGGTGGGTGCAAACAAAATAACTAAATCAGCGTAAACAAGAACCATAAACAACTGGAAAATGAGGCACGTTCCAATGGCAAATATTAAATATTATTTAATACGATGTATCTAACGTGTTATATAAGATTGCAAATTATTATTTTTATGTATAACAGCTTAATTTGTCTCAGTGATATATTTCTTAATTTATATTAAAATACTTGCCCATATAAACTGATATCACCGGTCCATACTTTTCTGACCATTCATACATTTGGTTATGCAGACGCTTACTCTCGCACTCTGTTAATCAAAAGGTAAAATATACATTTACTTCAACACATTGTTTTTAGCTTCATTATAACACAAGTTAGAGATAAATATTAAAATTAAATGAATTTATCTCAAATTGAATAAAGTATACAGTTCAAAACACTAAGCAATCAAAAACTTTTCAGCAACAACAATTTCAAACAAAAATATCAATATCGGAACTTATTGTATATAATAAAACTGACAGAAAACCCGGTTTGTTATTGCCATCAAATCGAAACGCAAGAACACGTGTATACATACGCAACAGATTGCCGACGAGTGGGAGGGCCATGGGTCCAGGCGGGAGTTTGTAGCGAAGTGTTCCTTAGATACCAGGCTGCCAAAAGACCACAACTTACACCAATCAAGACGGTCTTCACCGTCAATAGGTTCAGGAGAACTTCGAGCATGGTGGATTCAAAGCCTGCAGCAAAGATACAAGTATACGTTCAACCCAACAGGGCATTGCTTTTCATAAATACAAAACACAAGTCACTAGTTATTATCGACTAAAAACTACATGATCAGATAGTGTATTCTGCTAGATATAAAAGTGAAAACATACGAAAAATGGTGTGATAAATATGTAGATTTATGTGCTCCGCTCAGAACAGCGGGTTTCTTATGGAGTAGGAATGTGAAGGGAGGAAATAAATTTGCAGGCAATAAAGGGAATTAAAATCTGTTTGACAACATCTTGCTATTATCAGACAATAACAAAAAGCAACGTTGCAGAAAATAAGAATTCGCAGCAGTGACAACGAAACTTGTAATACATAGATCCGTCGATCAATTAAACAGGTGTATGTTAGTGCTAACCAGGTAACGGCTAAGTATTAAGCCCTTGCCTAAGGTGGAGTCAGTCGCCATCTTTGTCTCACCAACATCCACTGCGTGTGTGAACGAATGAAATGATATCTATGCTTTTTGAAAAACAAATGTGCTAAAGTGCTGAAAGTTACAAATAATTCAAACTAAATACGATAGATGTGATCAGTGGAGAAAAAAATGTTAAAGGTGGTATCCGCTTATATAAACAATCGCTTTTTCTCTCTCAAAAACATACCAAAATGAGTCATTGTTACTGAAAATCTTCTGCAAAATGCTATTCATTGATGCCCTATATATCCCCGAACAGAAAGCATATATTTTCATTGGTCTCTGCGAACAGGTATTTCCTATCTGAACCACGCTGCGTAGCTATTTCTAAACTAAGAATATAACATATTTTATATAGATTCCTATCGTGCTTATTATAAAATTTGGAAAGAACAAACAGTTAGAGAGATTGTTTTCGGGACTTGTACTGTCTATCAATATAGGTAGTGTTCGAAATCGTCTTAAGCTTACGTATCAGTTTATGCTGAAAGTATGCCCTTATTGCACACAGCAGCGGTAAGAGATTGTCACATGTTTATAATTATAGGCAAACTGCCTGGTATCACCTTTAACTGAGCCGCGTAATTACTTCCCTGTATTGATTATAAATTGATGGTTAGGTTACATGCACTATTAAGGTTTGGAAGGAACCAGGCTATCATATTCAGTGTTCGGTTATGAAAAAGGTGTTTTAGATCTTCAATTGTCGGTTGTTTGTGCTAAAATTGCACCAGACAAGAAAAAACACGCATATTGACCTTTTATTTAGTGTCAACTACTTTCTTTTTTCCCTTGTTATGATTTTTCAAGCAGAGCCCTTCAATCGTGTGAATATATACAAGAAGTATTTACTAATGGGTAAAGATTTTATTTGTTAAAACTATCTCGCATAGTAAAATACACTGAATATGTTTTGATAAAATGTGATATGCACAGAACCAAAATACAACAGAACAACAAGGACGGCGACGACAACAAGGCCAGTTGTGTCTTACATACCTATCATGTATTAGACTTTAACAATATATAAGAATAGCAGCAGAGCAAGTAACATTAATAAAGACAAAATGTTCTATTCATTATACACATGTCCTTGCTTAACTTTTAGCGAAAAGCAAAATCCGTTGCAATACACGTCAGAGTAAACAAAAACTTACCTCTGAATATTTCAAAGCAAAGCAAACAACCTTGTGAATTGGGAGATCCTTGCGAATACTGGAACGAACTAAACAGTGTGATCTTTCGATCGTAAGTGAATCAATGTTGCTAACACACGTGATAAAAGTGGCTGAATTACTAGTTCAACAGCTATGCTCAAGTTAAAGTATGGAAGGGAATATCTGCCAAAATTGTTGTTAATGTATATGCGTATGTAACAATTTAAATTCAACCGAGTGACATCAACAGCTTTCTCCCTGCATGATTATGAAATGGTGACACTGTAAGAGTAATACAGCTTTTTACTCCAAAAAAAAATGACTTCAAGAAGACGAAGGTAATTTGATACCATGATAATATCTAAAATGCTATAATGTATTTGTGCAATGCTTAATAAACCTTTTAGGGAAAACGGGACATATTTGAGATATTTTGAAAAACGGTGCAGCTTATCCATACAGGCTTGTATATATAATATCGAAAGATTTAATAGAGCTTACATGTGCGCAAAATAAATTAGACGCTTCAAAAACTGAAATATATTATTGATCATTGTTAAGGTATTTGATTCTTGTCTACCTTTTGTTATTAACAAAGAAAGTGTATCAGTCAACTTCACATCCCTGACATAAAAATTGTTAATACAAGCAAGTCCTTAATATGCAAATTAACAAGAGAAATAAGAAACTAATTTCTTGGAACTTAGAATTAGTATTATGGAATATTGGCAGATATGTCCTTCCATATAAACATATCCAGTCTCGCTGTTGAAAAAGGGGTGACAATGTAGCTCGCGAGGTCGTTACTGGACGAGCACACCTATACATAGCTACTGTAAACATGGAAGAAAAGACTCTGAGGACATTTCAACACTGTACAAACATTATGTGCCATGGTTTCGTCCTCAAGTTACATGACGACGTATGCGGCTGACGATGATAACGATAACGATAATGATGATAATGATGACGTCGATGATGATGATGATGATGGTGGTGTCGACGTCTAAGACGAAGACGATGATGATGATGATGATTATGATAACGATGATGATGATGGTGGTGGTGGAGGAGTACACTAAGGAAGAAAAAATGTATGTGGCCGACGTGGAAAAAAAACAATGTGTTTTTCATCAGTAGTCGTCATTATTTATCACTAACATAGCATTTTATGATGAAGATTAAACTACCTTTAACAAGGTGACAATGAAGATTGCGGGGATTTTAACTAGGCAAATCACAGCTACACTGCATACATTGGTTGGATGAAACGCTCTAAGAACACGACAAATCGTACATATGCTGTGCAATGTTCTTAAGTTACATAATGACATGTAGTTGTTGACAATGACGATGTTGCTGATGATTATAATGGTGGTGATGATAATATAATTTACGTCGTCGACGTGGATAAATAAGTGAAAATTAGTATCTTTTTAGCAACTGCAGACCATTATTTCTCACTAAAATGAGTTGTTAAAACGAAAGAAAGATAAAGTGCCGATAATATGACTGTCCATGATTGTAGGAATTTATCCAATACACGTACGGCAAGTGTTTATCCTGATTATATTCGATTTAAAGTTTAAAATATCAAAAATCAAATAAGGCTTGGTGGGGTGGGGTGCTTCGAACTGTTATATCACTATCATAGGGATAAGTGTCGATCTGATTTGCATCTTTTTCTTAACAGTAACATCTGTTTTGGCTTGGCCTTACCTTACCTGTTTACTCATTCAGTGTTTATTTAGGCAGCTAAGTGTTTGTACTTAACGTTCAAGTTATCTGTTTGTTTGTTTTTTTTACTTAAACACTACCTTGAACAGGGTCACAATGTAGCTCGCGGAGTCTTAAACTAGGACAATCACTGGTATATCTACTGCATACGTTGATCAAATAAAAGTCTCTGAAGGCCGGATCCTACCTGCAGAATCATTGCTCAGATGAGAGTTTGCTCAAGTTTAAAATAATTGACTCAACCAAAACTCTATTAATAACATGATGTTGCATTTTCTTTTGAGTCTATAACAACAGCTTTGAATGGTCGTGCCAGACAAATATTAGATGAAATGCTAAAGATACACAACTAATATAATGTGCTTTTTAAAAAAAAATGAGCTTTAGCAAAATTTCAACTGAGAATTGTTTTTAAAAGTGACCAACCAGTGTACAACTTTCATGCAATGGTTTCGTTCTAACGGTGATTTCATTTGATGTTGACGATTATGATAATGATGATGATTATGATATTGATTATGATGAGGATGTTGGTAAGGTTTTAACTTTTAAGCGTTTATCGTATTTGTCACAGTGATGTATACTGCTCTAATTATTAGTAACAAAAATATTATTCGTATGCAACTTAGCTTAAAGTTAAAACAGAAATAATTGTAGAAGCTAGTGCTGCTGCTAGCTTTTACAGGACCACCAGAATCATTTGCTCATCAAATTCTAAAATGGATGCAGCGAAGACCAAATATGTCATATATGACAGGATTGATTAATTAGCGGTGAATTAAGTTACCATCAAGAAATGTGGAACAGACAAAAGGTAAGCACATAAGGAGATAGCTTTAAATCCCGCCATTGTGCATCAGATTATGGCTCTATTACAATTTCACCAAGCTTCAGCTGCCTTTCAGCTCTCTAATGGAGGAATTTGAAACATCAAGGTCAGACATTTGCTGATATACGAAAGTCCTGAGGAAAAAAGATATAAGCAGGCACTAGGTGAGAACGAGCAGGAAATGGCCTTTCAACAAGGCGTGGGAGCAAGCTGACATTACCCTCAGATACCAGACAGAACCAAAGCAAGAAGAAAAACCAACAGGCGGAGAGGCAGTCCATGGTGCAGCGAGAAATAAGGAGGGCAGAAGACGAGTCAATTACAGCCAAGGTTGTACAGTCGGGCCGTCAATGATCACTAGGCAAGTTGAAACTATACCAGAGAAGACTCTTTCATAGCAGGAACTGAAGTAAAGCTTCTTCCTTCGTTCCGTACATGACCTATTATCAACTCCAACCAACATGCACACATGTAAACTTTTAAACTATCCATCATGCCTGCTTTGTGAACGCACCTGTACATTGCGTCGCATACTGTCCCGTTGCCATACCTCTTTCACTTAAAGACGATACATTTGTCTCTGACCGAGGCCTTGCAATAGTGGCGCACCTCCTTGATAGAAAAGGAAGAGAAAAAGACCGGAAAGTAAGAAGTTCTTTTGCTTCATAAAGCAAATCTTCTACCAGTATCTTTCTTTATTTTAGTAGAGACTCAAGTTTCCAGAGTAAATGACCCACGCAATGCTCCGACTAGACTTTGTGCAGTAGTCAAAAGATCCCAGACGAGTGATACTGGTGGAGCTCACAATGCTCTGGGAAAAGAGGAAGAGAGGACAGGTAAGGCACGTGAGATGCAGATGTCCAAGAAAAAAGAATTGGCCAGCACCTGCAATGACAAATGATGGAAAGCATGGGTTTACCCAGTGGAGGTCGGTTGTCGTGGATTGCCCTCACGAAAGACATGACAAATGCTAGAAGCAATGGGCAATAAGAGAAAGCTCTTCGTATATCTGCTGAAAGTACTTCCAGCTGGCTTTGGTTACAAGGTATTACTCCAACCGCCCGGACCATACCCGATGGTGTTCCGAGCAAGGGGCGAAAACACGATGTGACACTCGTACTCGGCTGATTATATATACGTTAGGGGTTTATTAGAAGTGTATTGCTCAAAGGTCAATATAAAATACATCGTTTTGAAAGTAAAGTCATTTAGACAAAATTTATCTCACTGTATAATCTTGTTACTAGTATCTGAAGAAGAAGTGCTGCCTTAAAAACGATTGCAAGTCAGTTCTGGTCTTTAAAATATGGCTAAGAAATCAATGTTAAGAATTGTGCAACGTACTGAAGTAAGCATCATTGTGGATTTTTCAAACCAGATATATGCTACAACGTCGCAAATACATAAATGGAAAGCAGAATGTTTATTTAGACATCCACATACACCGTATTTATTCCATGCCATGCCTGTTTCTCATTGTCTGAGCGGGGAATATTGTCTGAATTGTCAAATGACATTTCCTGTATGGTCATCCTGCAGAATCGCGGGTATTAAACTCCATACCAAAACATGAGTAATTTGCATTCTTGTTTAGACATTTTATTAGACGTTTTAAAAGGTACATGGTCGATTTAGAATTATGTCGAGTCTTCAATAAAGCCCTTAAATTAAGCGACAGGTGTCTTTTTAATTAAGCAGCATGTGATTAAAATAGGACGAAACGTCCAATGGCTGCCTTATCAGCTAGGCGAATTTTACCCTCTATGTGACCAAGTGAGCAAACTATATGATAAAAAATATTGTATTGTTGCTGTTTTGTGATAATCAAACGCTATTTATACATACAATCAAATTATTTAAGCATATGTGATGTTGAAAGTTACATTGACAATAGTTAGTTCACGTATTGAAATTTATAATATGCATTAGACTTTTAGCGGGATATTTTCTTTTCTTTGCTTTTATGTGCGTGTTTTATATCGTATACGTATAGACCAACACTCCTTGATTAGAAGTGTCACATGGAGTCGGAAAATTAAGAACTCACTCTTGCATTTGAAACTCATATTATATACTGGAAAATTTAAATAAGCGTATATCGATACCACCACCACCATCATTAGCATCATCAGCATCGGGGATCCTGTCTCGTTTCTCAATCCTATGCGACTGTTACGTCTAGCCACATGTTCTGGCTTTTGGTTTTTTTGTGTGTGTTATTTGAGTTTCCCTAAATGTACATACCTTTTCCTTTATATTAATATTAGTTTTTATTAATAAATGATACACTATTTAATTTTCGTTAGTTTGCTTAATATTGCTTTTTCTAACTACTGTCTAAAATGTTTCGTTAGTTTGTTGCCATAAGATATACTGTTTTGTTGGGAGAGAAACGCGATAAGCTTTAGCTTTCGTTTCAATCCTTTTTCCTTCGTATTGTATATTGTATGTTGTATGTTGTATTCTGTAAGACATTGGAAATAAAAGTTTAAAGTAAAGGGAATAAATCTGACAGCGTCTTGGTATTTTCTATGAAATGTGTCGTGTATGTCGAGTGTTTCAGATCAGCTTGCAATTATAAACATATCAGACAATAACAATAGGTAATAGGTAATACCAAGTTATAGTCTACTATCAAGCTACTGCTTGTTCAGCCGACTTTACAGTTTACCCCCTGGTCATTGGGTATATTCGTCAATCCCGTACAATGGCAGCCGACACATGGCGCTGGGAAGTCGTATTACTGACCCGAATAACCCTCGCAGGTACCCATTTATACACCTGGGTGAAGTGGAACAATTCGAGGTAAATTTCTTGTTCAAGGAAATTAGCGGTGACCTGACCGGGGTTCGAACCACGGACCCCGTGATCCAGAGTCGTGTGTCCTACCACTGGACTATTCCGCACAAAAAGCAACGTAGCAGAAAATAGAAAAATCGCAGCAGTAATGGAGAAGCGTGTAATACATAGACCTGTCTGTCAATTAAACAGGTGTATTTTAGCGCTTTTCAGGTAACGGCCTAGGTATTTAGCCCTTGCACGAGGTGCAGTCAGTCGACATCTTTGTCTCACTGCGTGTGTAAATGAATGAAATGATGTGTATCATTTTTTGACAAACAAATGTGCTACAGTGCTAAAGATTTTGCAATTCTTTTAAACGAAAGACAATTGTTGTGATCAGTGGAAAAAAAAGCACTGTTAAAAGTGGCATCCGGCAATTTAAATCATTTGTTTTTCTCTCTCAAATAACCATAAAGTCATTGTTATCTAAAAAGACCTGCAAAATGCTATTCATTGATGCCCTAGATACCCGTAAACGGTGAAGCATAAATCTCTACTCGTCACTGCAAACAGGTATTTCCTATCTGAGTCACGCTGCACATTTAGCCATTTTTTAAACAAAAAAAACCCCTGGCAACCTTACTTTTGAGATCACGCTTTATCGTCATCCAGGTTATCCGCTCTAAGGTCGGTATCAATATATTATAAAGACACCCATCGTATTTACATGTATTTATAAATTTGGAAAGGACGAACATTAAGAGTGATTGTTTTCGTGACTTGAACTTCTAACAATATAGGTGGCGTTTAAAATCGTCTTAAACTTACGTATGAGCAGTACCCAAGTGAAATAGTTGCTAAGAAAAAGCGTTTAGTACCCAGGATGAAAGCCGCAAGGGAGCGAGGGAAACAATCCTTGATCATCTACAATACATTATATATAAATGGAAAAGCAATCAGATACTAGGGGTGTGGGGGAGTAATGTGTCAATGTGTTCGTGGAATGTAAATGGTCTAACTGTAGATAAAATGCAAACGGATGAGTTCGTGAGTATTTTAAATAAACATGACATTGTATTTGTGTATTAGATTTGGGCGTCGGAAACTAGTGTATATGAATTAGATGGTTATACATGTCATAGTTATTATCGTAGTTTCCAGTGATGTATAGGTCATGCATAAGTGAGGGAATATCAGTGGTAGTAAATCATCACAATGCAGTAATTTGGTTAAAACTTGATAAAACATTCTTTACACTGTGGACATTATTTTTCAATGACGTCACTACTTTCGTCATAACTTATTTAAGAAAACATCAGCGCTTGGACATTTTTGTATTCAAATAGATCAGTTTTCTTTTCATTGCTTGCATTTGAGAAATCCATCAGGAAGTGCGAGGTTAGAGCTCTGTAAAACCGGTTTAAGAACCCCAATCGGCCCATATTGCCGACTGACCGTTCCAAGGCGTCAACTGTCGGGATGCTTCTTTAGTTAAATGACTCATAAGAAATGTGTTCTTGCTTGCAACCTGTGCCTTTTCAACGTTTGATATATGTTGCAATGCTCATAGGACTATGTCATATATTCTTATTTAAAACAGAAGCAGATATATATGTGGGTGGCACGTACGTATGGCCAGATCAATCATCGGCGTATGATTCGGTATACATAGATGTTTTCGATATGTTGCGAAATGATATAACAGAATATAGCGAATTAGGATCTGTATTTTTACCAGTGATTTTAATGCACGTGTGGGTTTGCGAAATAGTTTTATAGACGACACAGAATATTTTCCAGATATGCTCTCAGTTAGGGTCTCACAACATGGCAAGTGTAACAGCTTTGGTACACGCCTACTTGACCTCTGTAAAGCCATCCGTGTACGTATATTGCCTGCACTTATGTATCTATACAAGGGTCATCAATTATAGACAGGCTAGTGAATGTGATTTGTCGTGCATTCTTGATTTTGTCGTTGGCCCGTTAACACCCTGGAGTGACCATGTACCGCTATCATTGACTATTTGTTGTGGTAATTTCGATATTGCATCATCAAATATGGCTGAGACTCGATTTAAATGAAATGTTGATTTAAGAAATGAATTCCGTTCATCATTAATTGACAGATTGCCTGAGTTAAATATCATTGTTCATACATGTAATTAACGTCAACCTAACTCAGTAAATGATACAGTTCAGCGATTCACGTATGTCCTAAAGAGTGTTGCCGATCCATTGTTTTGTAAGAATAATTATGTTGTATAAATCTAATTTAACCTTTAATGTTAACACGCCTTCAAAAATAAAGAATGGTTCGATTTAGACTGTTTGGAAGCAAAACAGGCTTATGATACTGCATTAACTAATATTATACAATGTAACACTTATTTTAGTGTAATGTAGAATTGTGCATATGAAAAATAGAAATTATACAGTTACAAAGTTAAAAAATATAGAACGCCTGAAGCATGGAAAGCCAAAAGAAATGGAAATGTTTTTTTAAAAAAAGAAGTCAAACATTCATAGCGTGCTAAGAGTTGATGCATTTTACGAATACTTCTCTAACCAAGAAGAAACTATTCTCCAGACAACTGAGTCAAATTCTGAGAATTTCTGTAAAACGCATGATTTTAAAAGCGATTTTAACGAACAATTAGATTATCCTTTTACATGTAATAAAATGATAAATGCTTCAAAAAAATTAGAACTAACAAGGCATATGGACCTGGCTGTATTTTAAATGAATATCTTATTGAAAGTGTTGATATTTTATGTTCATACATTTGTGATATTTTCAATATAATTCTTGATTCAGGCCATTTTCCTGACCAATGGAAAGAAGGTATTATAACTCCATTGCATAAAAAGGGAGATAAGCATGACGTAAATAACTATCGGGGGATAACCCTGTTAAGATGTCTGTCTAAGCTTTTCTCGCCTATTTTGAACAAACGAATCTACGAATTTTGTATAACAGTTGATAAAATACCAGATACTCAATTTGGATTCAGAAAAGCTTATTCTACGGTAGATGCCATTTTTATTTTAAATTCTGCTATTATTCACTTTTGGGTATAGAGAAACGTTTACATGTCGCCTTTTTAGATCTTAAGACCTTTATGATGGTATCTATAGAAACGGGCTCTTCTATAAGCTGTTCAACTCAGGAATCAATGGAAAAGTGTTGCATGTTTTAAAAGACATGTATAAATCTGTACGATCTTGTTTTAAACGTTTTGGTTGTATGTCCGATTTCTTTGATAGTTTTGTCGGCCTAAAACAAGGGGAGACAATCTCACCAATTTTAGCATCTCTATTTTAGAAAGATGTCGAAGCATATAAACTAGAGAATGGTGGTGAAGGCATTAATATGCATGATTTTATGTTAACTGCAATTCTTTTTGCAGACGATATGGTGTTAATTGAGGAAACGCCTGATGATTTGAAAAAAACCCACCTCGATGTGCTTTATGACTATTGCTGTAAATGGGGACTAGAATTGAACTGTGACAAAACTGACATCGTAGTTTAACTGAAACGAGGCAATTTATTGGATAGTGAAACCTGGACACACAGCGGTAGAGTTATTGAAACAGTAATTGATTTTAATTATTTAGGAACTGTTTTAACTATACAGGGTCTTTTGCATTACATAATGAGTATATCAATAGCAAATCATTAAAGGCATTTTAAAAAATTATTATTCAATTGTTTATTTGTTTGTTTATTGGGTTTATCGTCCCACCAACAGTATTTCAGTTATCTGGAGACGGTGTTCACTTGAAGCAGATATAGTGCTGCCTCCACTGTGTATAGCATGCCGTGAACACCTGACATGATACCACACCCAGTCACATTATCCTGACACCGGGCCAACCCTTATATTTGCTTGAGCGTTAGCAAGGGAGCTATACCAGTACCATTTTTAACGACTTTGGTATGTCGCGGCCCGGGATCTAACCCGGGGCCTCCCGTACCTGGAGCCGACGCTCTACCGATTGCGCTACCAGGTCCGGTTTATTCAATTGTAAGCAAGTCCCTATTAAGCCAAAACGTTTTATGCGAGTTATTTGATGCATTTATTGGATCAATTTTAAACTATTCTACAGAAATATGGGGTTTTACTAAAGCAAAATCAACTGAGAGGGTACATCTTAAATTTTGCAAAAGGATTTTAAATGTCCGTAGCAGTAGTAGTTTAGTGGCAGTGTACGGTGAACTAGAAAGATATCCTTATATATATATATATATATATATATATATATATATATATATATATATATATATATATATATATATATATATATATATATATATATATATAAAATAAAAGTATAAAATGCTACGAAATTGCTTTTGAAATAATGCGAAAGTCAATTATAAGAAGTAATTAGATAACTATGGATTTTCATACTTATTTAATAACACGGAAATAGTGGATATAAAAATGTTTCCAAAATTATTTAAAAGAACAGTAAAAGATTGTTTTGTCCAAGATTGGCTTGCGTCTGCAGGACGCAGTCTGATTCTGGAAGAATATAAGAACTTCAAAAATATTTTAAGTATGAAATATATCTTGATCTACTACCTTTTGATTTTCGATTATTTTTAACAATATTAGGAATATCAATTCATTCTTTGAAAATACAAACAGGTCGTTTCGGAAATAATTTTATACCAAGAAACGAACGATATTGCCTATGTTGTAATACAAGGGATATCGAAGACATATATCATTTTGTACTTATATGTCCATTATATAGAACCCTGCGCAAATAGTATATTGATTCTTATTTTACCATCTGTTTACAAATTTAATATATTAATGTCAACTTAAGTTTATAAGCTCTTTTAAATATTGCAAATTTTATAAAGCAAGCCTTTAATATTAAAAAAAAATACTTAACTATATAAATGCTGTTTTTTTCTTTTATAACGATAATATCAGCTATACACTGATATTATTGATTTACTCTCCAAAGGTTCCATGTTCATTGTTATATTTGTAAAATTGTGATTGTATCACGTGACAGTTGTATTTATTGTGTGACTGTATGTTTGTATTAGATGATGTACGTATGTACAAATCTCAATAAACGATGTTCTGTTCTGTTCTGTTCAGTTTATGTTAGAAAGTATGTCCCTCATTCACACAGTACTGATAAGAGAGAGTCACATGTTTAAATAAAAGGAAACTGCCGGATACCAACTTTAACAGACCATGTATTGGTTATAAATTGATATTTAGGTTAAATGCACCATTCAACCTTGCAGGAATCAGAGTTTATATATCTCAAGCTCAATATATGCTCAAACAGAACCCTCCATTCATGTGAATATGTACAAGAAGTATTTTTGTTGGGTAAAGATTTTATTTGTTATCCACATATTTTATACACCAAATATGTTTCGATAATATATGATATCGATAACAACAAAGTACTACAAAACAACAACGACGGCGACGACGACAAAGCCAGTTGTGTCTTACATACCTATCATGTATCAGACTTTAACAATATATAAGAACAGCAGCAGAGCAAGTAACATTAAGAAAGACAAAATGATCTCTTCGTTATACGCATGTCCGTGCTTAACATTTAGCAATTAGCGGAACCCGTCGCAATACACGTCAGAGTAAACAAAAACTTACTTCTATATATTTCAATGCAAAGCGTTTACGGCTTTGTGAATTGGAGATCCTTGCGGATACTGGACCAAATTAAACAGTGTGATCATTCGACCGTACGAGGATCTGTGTTGCTAACACACGTGGTAAGAGTGGTGGAAATGGGAGTACAACAGTTATGTGCAAGTTAAAGTATGAAAGGGAATATCTGCTAACATTTTATTAACGTATATATACATTATGCGCATGTAAAATTCTGAACATGGATTTTCTTTTCAAACGTTTATTTGTAAGGCAGCATTTAGTGAATGATATTATCTTGTTACATTATTACTTCTGTATCCATACTATGCAATTCATATTTCAAGATAGCCTTAAACAATATTAATTCAAAAAAGTGACATCAACAGCTTTCTCCCAGAATAATGTTGAAAAGGCGACACTGTGAGAGTAATGCAACATTTCTGTGTACATTACTAAGTTGCAAACTACCAAGAAATGTCTTCGAGGAAACGAATGTAATTTGATGCCATGACAATATCTAAAATGATATAAAATATATGTCCAAAGTTAAATAAGCGGTTTTAGGCAAACAAGGGCCATAATTATGATATTTTGGAAAACGGGGCTAGTAAGTCATACAATCTTGTACATTTAATCTCTAAAGGTTTAACTGGGCTTATTTGTGAGCTTTATAAGAATTGTGTGCTTGTGCTGTGTTGAAATTTACAAATTAACAATAGAAATAAGAAATTCATTTTTTTAAAATATATATTTATAGATATCCACTTCCATATACACATCTCCCGTCTGGCATTTGAAAAAAGGGTATCTCTTGTTTGTATCCTAAGAATATCTATTAAACAGCAGATATTGGGTTTGTTTTTGAAATAGATTGCAGCGACCATTTATGATCATTATAGCAACGTCCAGCTTTTGGGTGGAGGAAGATCCCAGACACATGTGTCTGGGTAGAACCACCGGCGCACCGCAAGTCAGCTGGAAGACCTTCCCACATTAAGAGACATTGGGTTTCATGTGAGCTTAAGGGGCGAAAAAAAACACCAACAACATCAAGCATGTTTGGGTTAATGGGATGAAAATAACCGTACATCATCGGTGCTGCAATTGAAAATAATAACTAAATAATAAAACATAATTAGCAAGTGACGATGACGGCGGCGACGATGATGGCGATGATAAAATTTAGGCGGTTGATGTGGATATGGCAGTGATTTTTTTCATCAGTCATATACATTTACTACCTTTAAAGGGGTGACCATGTAGATCGCGGGGTCGTTACAGGACAAACACACTATTGATAGCTACTGCTTTCATAGACGAATTAAAGGCGCCTAGAACATTACAAACCGGTACACACATGTTATATACAATAGTTTCGTTCTCATGTTGCATAACGATGTTTGTGGCTGACGATGGTAATAATGATGATGATGATGTCGATGATTATGGTGGTGGCGATGATGACGATTGTGGTGATGATGATGAAGGCTACGACGATAAAGGTGTTGACTAAATTTAGTAAGCTTAAAATTAAAATTATGAACGTTATACTACCTTTAACAAGGTGGCAATGTAGCTCGCGAGGTCTTTAACTAGGACAGACACAGATATATTCGGTCGGATGAAAGGATTTAAGGACATGACAACCTGTAATCATGCTTGTGCAATGTCGCGTTCTTTAGTTGCATAATGCCTTTTATTGTTAACGCTAATGGCTGTAATTATGATTATAATGATTGTGGTCATGATGATGATGAAATTTACGTCGTCGACGTGGATAAATAAGCATGTTTAGCAATTACGTGTATTGTTGTGTTTATTTTTTTAATAATGAAAGATACAGTGCCCGCGCGAAAATTTGACCGTCCCTGGTTATATGAATTTATCCAATACGGGTAAGGCAGGTGTTTATCCTGATTCTATTCGGCCTAAAATATAAAGTTTTAAAATAAAGGAAAATGTTTTGTTGTCATATCATTATCACAGTGGTAAGTACTTAACCACTGCACCATACTGTCGGCTATGGAAGGGGATGTCCGCCAATATTCTAATTACTATTTCTTACTTTCAACACACGGATTTGTCACTTCAAATGTCAATTTGTAAATTGCAACACCGCGCATGCTAAAAACCGCTGTCTAATTACATCCTAACTTTTATATATCACATGAAAATGTTCACATTTCAACATTACATTTGAACAGTTTCATATTTCTCGCATATACAATTTACAAGTTACAAAGCGCGAGGTGGAAATCACGAATACATTTTACATTTCTAGAATTTGATTTACAAGTTACTAATCTGGAAGCGCAAATCTCTAATATAAAATGTACACGACATAACACCAGTTCAACATTATATTTATATATTTATATATATTTGTGCTATATAATTATGCGATATTATTCTGTACTTAACTGGTAATCATTATATGACTACTTATATACATACATATATATGTTTGTGATTATTGAAGATTAAGTGATAAGTTTTTGTTTGTAGCACATTAAATAAAATGCGTGATACATGTATTTATAATGATTCGTGACATGTACTGTAGACATGCACCAATAAAAGTCGGTCATTACTTACACGTCTCTACTTTTTCCTCAAAATGTATGAATCGGTTCAAATGTTGTTCGCACAGTTTTATCTCTCAGATCTGACAGCTCCTACCCCCGCCCCCACCCCGACCTTTCAACCTCTATGATCCCACCCACTTTAATTAGTTAACTGATTAAATCGAAATAATTCGAGCTGGCAAAATTCCGTTACCGGCACACTGTATATATTAAGTTCAAACCCCATACCTCCTCCGTAATCAGGTGCTCTACCACCTGGTCGACCTGGTCAGAGAGCTTTAAACAATTCTTACTTTTAGCCAGGCATCAGCTGGACAGAACCACCAGTAACTAGCCTTTTTTCTGCTCACAGGGTTCTCTGAAGAACCCCTTCTGACGCCACTAAAAAGCTGGGAAAATCCCATTATAGAGGGCGGGGTCGAACCCAAGACCTCCTGCTCTTGAGATAGATGCTTTAACAACTGAGCTACATAGGCACCTGACTTTGGGGAACGCATACTCACTACGTCAAGTACCCCTGTTGATGTAGTTCAATCCCAATGCATTGTAAACAAATCTGGATGCGACTGAGACAGTATGTTCTTCTGGAAACGTCCGATACGTATGTTAAATTGGATTGAATGTAGTTTTGAGAAAACAAAGACTTATTTGGTAAAATTACATTTGACACCAAATATCGTTGGCTGCTTTTTTTATTGATTCTCCTTTGAAAAATCATGTATGATTCCGTACTATTTTTAACTTATGAGATTCCGTTCTGTTTTTAGCTTAGTGACGTCTATATTTATGTGGTACCGTCACCTAGCGTCTGAAGGGTGTCAATTCTTATCTTGTATATTAGTAATTTGTGACTTGAGAATTGTGACTTTGAGATTTGTGACATGTAAATTGTAAGCGAACATAAAATATGTGACTTGATAATTGTGACTTGAGATTTGTAATTTCCAAATTGTATACGAGAAATGTGAATTAGATACATGTAAAAACGAAGTGTTTGTGCAAACAAATAGCAAATTTAAGCATATTCAGTGTTGCAATTTGCAAATTAGAAATTGAATATTGGCGGATATCCCCTTCCATAGTCGGCTGGAGTTGGCTGTACTACTTAACAATAACGTCTGCTGTTGTATGGCCTCACCTTACCTGGTTTACTCATTCAGCGTTTTTGGCAGCTCAGTGTTTGTATTTAACGTTTATTGTATCGTATTTAGCATCTACCTTGCACAGGATCACAATTTAGCTCGCGGGGTCAGATATATCTACTGCATACATTGATCGACTGAAAAGCTCTGAAGGCCGGATCCCACTTGCAGAAACATTTTTCAGATATCGAAAACTCGATCAATGACAGTGATGTTGCAATTTCTTATTTGTACGTTACAACAGCTTTGAAGGTCGTGGAAGAAAAATATTAAAATAATAGGATAAAAAAATGAACTTTAGCTGAGAAAATTTGCTGAAACTGTGCATGACCAATCAGTACACAACTTTTGGGCATTACTTTTATTCTAACGGTGTATGATTTCATATGGTATTGACGAGGATGAATATAATGATGATGATGATGATGATGATGATGATGATGATGATGATGATGATGATGATGGATATAATGATGATGTCGGATGATGATGGATGATGATGGATAAAATGATGATGATGATGATGATGATGATGATGATGATGATGATGATGATGATGATGAATAGTGACGATGATGAGGGATGATGATGAATAAAATGATGGTGATGATGATGATGATGTATATCGATAATACTGCTGATGTTTATGACAGTGACTTTAGAGGTGGTGCTGATTAAGCTGCTGCGGCTGTTGCTGATGATGATGTCGATGATATTGATGATAATGATGTGGACGACGTGAATAAACAACGTGGTTTTATCAATTGCATGTCATAATTTATCACTAAAGGGAAAACAATGTAAACAACGGTACACGCTCTCACATAGGGTGAAAATGTAGCTCGCGAGTCCTAAACTAGGACAATCACAAGTATCTATATCGAATTAACGGCTATATATGGACATGACTAACCGAGACAGGTTTGAAAGTCAATATTTCTGCACAAATATCAAAGTAAACAAAGCTTAATACCTTATGCTGTTCATCTAATTAATGTGTAGACACTCAAAATATATGGCATAAATTAATATTAACGTACCTGACAAATTACAAAGACCGTTTTAGACGTAAAACGCAGAGAAATAGCTAAATCTTTGGGGACAAAAAATACATTGCTTGACCATAAATATGTGCAATATATAAATCAGAGTAATGTGGTTAGAAATGGATGTTGACATATCGAATTAGAGTCCATATTAAAATGTCTGCCTAGTAATAGTTGATATATTGTTTTATTTCCTCCAATGCGCGCAGTATGATATCGTTATCTTACTTAAATCCCGGCGCATGAGTAAAGATAATGGCACAAAAACAACATTCACCAATGAGATTATTAAGGCCTTTTATTGAAAATACAGTTATAAGAAATCTGACTAGCAAATAAACACATCCGTCTTTGAAAGTTGTAATATAGTTTGACAGTCACGGTTAAACAATAAGAAATAAAGACTTGATAGGGTTGGCTGTCTTATAATGTGATAATGCATGCTAAATCCAATTCCTCTAACTAGTTAACGTGTTGTTGCAGCAGAGGAGCACTGTCCTGAATGGCTTGGCAGTAACAAAACACAGAAAATTGTGTAATTTTCTTAGTTGTACCTATGCAGTTGCTTACTAGGATGAAATAGGTACGAAATTATTAAGTAGTCATCTGTGTATTTCACTTATCTACTTTTACTAGTACAGCCTTTGGATGATAAATGGCTAAAACTATAAAGAAATTATTATCAACAGGCATAACTATCAAATCGCTGACAGAATCATACAAATATCAATATCTAAAACAGAGTTCCGTCTGACAGAGACGACTTGCTCACCCGAGTTCAACAAGTCAGACACATTCACTGTCACACATCGTAAAGGCTGAATACATCTTACCTCACTAAAGGGAAGTTAAGTATTTATTACTCGAACTCTGTATTATTAAAGTCAAGGGAGGTAATTCACTTTGTCATGTGTTGTCATTCAATTTTCACGAGTTTCATGTTCACTACCAACTTCTTAGTGTAGGATCCACCACTGTGATTTTCAAAGTAGCATATCTGTTTCTTTAGGGTGCCTTAAGAGGGAAGTAGGCGGGGCTCTACAGAATGTCATTTTAACTCAATGAACTCATTATCGAGCAAAAATCCTTTCTTGCTTGCTGTCTGCTTCATCTTTAATATTATTGCAAGCTGCATTTTAAACCTCGGCATAATTAGTTTCTGGCGTTAAACAATGCGTAGCAAAACAACTGCTTAGTGCCCGCTCTTATTTTATGAATGCAAGCTACACTGTTAACCCACGGCATACTTGTTTCTGTTCTATGAAAATAATATCTATAAAAAGCTGCGATTAAAACCCGTTAATGCCTGCTGCATCATTGTCCCGATAAAATGTTATTCAACAGTGGCCCCAACGAACGAAAAGATAATAAACATGGTAAAGGGAAAATGAGAGGATGGTGAGATTTTTATTAAACTTCAGTAGAATTGTTTGAACTTATGTAGAATTGTTTTAATTATAGATAAATCATTACTTTACCGTATTTAAAATCAGTTTTTTCTGTGTCAATACGTTTGCTGCTCTCGTTCAACGTTTCAGTTTAATTGTCTACCAGATCGCAAATTATCAGGCCATGAAGTTAACATATGTCTTGACACTTAACTAAAGTCTACCGGCCACAATAGCCCAATTGGTAAAGCGTCGGCTTGCAGATCAGGAGGTCATGGGTTCAAACCCCAGACTTTAAAGTTGGTAGTAGTGGCTTCCCTCCTAACACTCGGGGCTAAGGGGACAGCATTACGCCTGACTTGTTTGTGTCAGTATAATGGATTGGGCGGGTTCAGTCCTTGGGCACCTCATAAGAGCCCCTGTGCTGTAATGATAGAAATGTCGCTGCGCAGTATCGGCAAAAATGCCGGCAAATCTCATCCCATCCCTCAACCAAGAACCCCCCAAAAATCAATATGATGTGTAAACTATGCCATCACTGAAAAGATTAAGATAATAAGAATATGGCTAAATTATGTTATGTCATCATCATCATCATCAACATCATCATTGCATCATGTATCATAAAGTTATAGTAAACTATAAAAAAATTCAAGCACAATGTGTTCTCACAAAATTATTACCATGTTGCATTAAGAGCATTAATGCAATCTTGAATAATTGAATAAATAAATGACTTTAACATCCTTTTACAATGTCCATTTTACATAATGATTATGTTACATTTTGCTGTTAACCTCACATGCCTTTGCTCACGCCAGCTGATTATTGATAATCTGCCCAGTTAACTGGGTTGGAAAAAAATATCAGCGCACATACAACAGTATTGGTCTATAATCACCATCCTTTGTTAGTATTTATAGTGTGGCAGTTTCTCAGTTATTTCCCTTAGTAGCTCAATTAGTTGACCTACCCATTTGTATTTGGGAGGTCATGGTTTGAATCCTGTTGCACTTTTTCTGCTACAGTTATATTTGGTGCCATGGTATACAGCAGTAGCCTGTTGGTGTTGTGATCTATGCGTTGAAGCTGTTTAGTAGAACTACTGATGAACCGGACCTGGTAGCTCAATTGGTGGAGCATTGGCTCCAGGTACCGGAGTCAAGTGTTCGATCTCTGGCTGCAGGCATGCCACAGTTGTTAAAAACATAAGGGTAGTTCTACGACTGGTTGTCCCATTGTCAGGATAATATGACTAGGTATGGTATCATGTCAGGTGTTCATAGCATGCCATACACAGTGACGGCAGCACTATATCTGCCAGCTCCAGGTACTGGGAGGCCCTGAGTTCTAACCTGGTCCGCGACATACCAAGGTTGTAAAAAATGGTTGTGGTATAGCTCCCTTGCTAATGCCTAAGCTAATATAAGGGCTAGTTCCATGACTGGCTGGCCAGATGTCAGGATAATGTGACTGGGTGTGGTATCATGCCAGGTGTTCATGGCATGCTATCCACAGTGAAAGCAGCACTATACCTTCTACAAGTGGACACCAGTCTCTAGATAACTGAAATACTGTTGGTGGGATGATAAACCCAACAAATAAGCAAACAAACTATATCTGCTTCAAGTGGACACCATCTCCAGATAACCAAAATACTGTTGGTGGGACGAAAAACACAATAAACAAACAAACAAACAAGAACTAGTGACGATATTCAGGGTGAATGTTATTGTGTAAGGAGGGAGGAGTGTAGCCGTTTTACTTGTAGTTCATACTCAAAGCCTTTATAGCTTAGTAGGTAGAGCAACCCACTAGGAATTTGGGAGATCTTTAGTAAAAATGTTGGTGGAAGCTCACCTTTTCTGCTCCTGTTACAATATTTGTTTTCTTTTTTTTAACAAGTCAGCACCTTGACTGCAGAGAGCAGTATCACATTAAAAATGCCTTGGGCTGATATTTGTATATTCATGAAACTTAATAAATCATAAACAAACTGGACCTCATCCTTTGTAAAAGCAGTAAGGCAAACTGAAGCTAATCCCCCTGACTGGGCCCCTTATTGTCATATCCACTTGCCTGAGCACATGGTTTGACATTGGAAAAATTGCCTTTATAAATGTATACCCTTCTAGTCTGGCTTGTAAATATTCACCCTTTGTGCCATTATCACGACGATCATATTTTTTAATGAATTAATGATGTTCCAAAATTTGCTGATAAACATAATCATAGTCTACATCTAATAAAGAGGCTATTGCAGTTGCCACAATTAATTTTGAACAGTATTTTCAAAATGTTCACATGTCTTTGTGCTATTCCATGAGTGGAATGAAAGAAAACAAAAAACTGGGCAATAACATGTTGCAGATATTTATATACAATTATCATTAGTGAGTGGGGTACTCACTATATCATAATTGTAACTTTCGTCATACTTGCTGTTTATAATATATCAAAGACATAAAACTGTCCTTAAAAAAACTAGATTTTATTGATTCAGAGACTTAATTTTACCCTTACAAGTACACACTTGCTACTACTGTAAAATCTCTCTATTAAGACCACCTTCTAATCTGACTCAAAGTGGCAAGCCTCACAATTTAGATTTGTCACAGCCTCATATATATTTCTTCATTCAACACTAACCTAGTATTCTCTTTATAAACTTTAATACATGTTGTTATTACCATAGGATGCACCCAGCCTCTTGCACATTTTAAAATTCAAGTTCTTCACAATTTAGGGAATACTGGGTCGATAAACCCAACAAACATAATTCTACTAGCGTGGGTAGAGTTTGATTTCTGAAATGTTGGAGATGCTTCTGATGTGTAACTGAACCCCATTTGATACAATTTAATAAAATTGAAGTTACATGATATAGTTCATTCTTAGTAGATTCTAGGAATTTTAGAGGGGACATGCACACACCCTTCTAATTACTTTCAGTTATTATATTTATTAGGAAAAATTAATCACATTACAATGTAAAAATCAACAGCATACCTACACCTCATAAAATTCTGTGAGTGTTGAAAATACTATTTTTACATGGGCAAATAAATTATAAATATTCATTTTTAAATTATCATTTTTTGATGGTGCAGGGAGGAAGTAAGACCATTTTATAAATTAAAAAATACTTAAAAGAACTTCAGTTAATTATTTTGACTTTAAATCTCCCTTAAGAATGAAAATAAAGTTAAAATAACAAAGTAAAATTATGACATAGTAGACATTTATAAACCAAGACAATGGAATAGCCATATTCATGTATATTTATCAAATAGGCGCTGATGGTAAGACATATATCGCCAGGAATGTAAATTCATTAATAAAGTACATATAATACTAGGGGTGTAACGATATACCATACGAAGGTATTCTCTATTAATGGTATGGTTATCAGTTTACTTCTCGAGAATGACTGTACGAACCATGTGATACGGTTAGGATTATTATTTTACACTGGAAAAACGACAAAGTGGATCAGGATCTTTAATTTTAAGACAATGTTTTCTACACTTAATCATGATGTTTGCTCCTAATTTACACTGGGCCCTTGTACATCTTTCTGAGTTATTTCCCCTAGTTGCCGCTTTAAATTATCTGTAGCTTATGCTTGTGTATACTTGTGATTCCACTGTGCACTTGAATAATTATGGACTACTGCACTGCCACACATATGTATAATATGCCATCCAATATCAATTTAAAATCACCTCCACCAAATCTTATGTTGAAGATTTGGACACATAATGGTTTCCAAGCAAAAGAAAAGGCCGGGATTATATCTAACATTCCAGATGTAACAATCTGCTGCCATTGTTTCTCTGATGTTTTATTCAAAGCACTTACTACTTACTAGCTGACTTTGTCAACATGTCCTATTGTTCTTAAACTCTTAAATCTTGTATTTCTTTGGTAATGTACCAAACTGTTATAATTTTATTAGTGATAGACATTCAGAATTTACAAAAAAGATAAGAAAAATATTTGAAGAAGTATTATACAACATTTTATTTTTAAGACCTAAGAAGTTTAAAGTTTTAGGCTATTTTAATATTTAAATCAGTTAACATGTGGATTACCTTCCATATCAAGCAATCTAGTTTTTCAGTAAATAGCTATGCTAACATATTGTTTTAAATAAGTCATTGTGTATTAGTATACCTATGCAATAAGCCAAAAATTATTATCAGTACCGCAATATGTATTGCTTAGTGTGGTGTATATTGTGAGGGTAGTGTATCGTTACACCCATATGTAATAAATTGTCTTTATTTGTGTTTTGATATCCATGCATATTTATTCCTGATAAGCAAATATCGGTAGCCATAGGTTTATTTAAGGCCAGTTTATATGCACCATAATCTTTTTTATATGCTGACAACCTTACTCCACAGATTGATTTCAATATATTTAGAGTTGATCTTTCAAGTTTGATCCAACCTCAGCATGTTCAACAAACTTCAAATATTAAACCGACATAAACATTGAATAAGTTTACTTATACCTTTATATTGTAAATTGTAGTGTCTTTATTTTCTATTTTTCCTATCTTACAGATTTCTGATTTCCTCAAATGTTGAATAAGTGAACAGTGTCATAAATTAATGAAATTAAAGAAACAAGACCTGAAGCATTAGATTTATTTATGGTGAATTGTCCTTCATAGTAAATACATGTATATTTCTATGTAACTTTGATCCAGAGTGTATTGCTGAAAAGTGTTAAAAGTATTAAAAGTACCACAATATGAACATTTTGTGAGGATAATTAAGAAAGAGTTACATTATTTACATTATATGTAGTTACACCTAGCTCTACATACATGGTCATATTATACACTTTTCATACAACTGTCAGAAAAACTTTAAGTAGCATTAGGGCATAATGGTAAGCAAGCTAAGGTCACTGAATTAAAATATAAGCTATGTCCTTTTACAGTTGAAAGGTTGACAGAAACATGGAGGAGATGGATTCAGGTGCCGAAAGAGACCACAGTCTCGATCTGCCGTTGTTGTCCAATACAGATTCAATACATGTGAGACATTATGTACTTGACTTAACATTAAATTGGAAGAAAAAAGCACTGTCGGGATCAGTGGTGCTGTTTTGTGAACCTGTTGAAAAGGATCCCAATCAACCTGAGGCAGGTGGGATCGATGAAAGTAAAGTACCAGACGCTAGCTCTCTTACACATGATCTGAAAACTTTGCAGAGGAAACGGCCTAAAAGATACTGTGAGAATTTAAGTAAACGACCTTGCACAGGGAAAGCTGATGATGCAACAAAACACAATTTTATTTTTAAGTGTGGTCATAGAGTGGATCAAGGTGATGATCAACTGTATAGAGTGGATCAAGGTGATGATCAACTGTATAGAGTGGATCAAGGTGATGATCAACTGTATAGAGTGGATCAAGGTGATGATCAACTGTATAGAGTGGATCAAGGTGATGATCAACTGTATAGAGTGGATCAAGGTGATGATCAACTGTATAGTGTGGATCAAGGTGATGATCAACTGTTTGATCAACGAGAATCAATTCAAAGTCAGAGAAACATCAGGGAACACTCATACATAAGTTCAAAAGACAGTTCTAACAGAAGCACTGTAGTTGCTAGCATTCATAATCAGGGTTGGGGGGTAAATACCACCCCCGGTATTATGAATCATAATGACTTAAATGAAAATGGCATTAATACAGGAATTAGTGTAGAAACTGGCAATGATGAAGTAAATGATCGTCTGAAGAATAGACCTAAAAAACTGAAGCTTATGACATACAAAGATAAACCTAAGCAACTAAAGTTTATGCCGATAAAAGGTGATCACAACTACTTTGATGATCAACTGTATAGAGTGGATCAAGGTGATGATCAACTGTTTGATCAACAAGAATCAATTCAAAGTCAGAGAAACATCAGGGAACACTCATACATAAGTTCAAAAGACAGTTCTAACAGAAGCACTGTAGTTGCTAGCATTCATAATCAGGGTTCGGCAGTAAATACCACCCCCGGTATTATGAATCATAATGACTTAAATGAAAATGGCATTAATACAGGAATTAGTGTAGAAAATTGGCAATGATGAAGTAAATGATCGTCTGAAGAATAGACCTAAAAAACTGAAGCTTATGGCATACAAAGATAAACCTAAGCAACTAAAGTTTATGCCGATAAAAGGTGATCACAACTACTTTAACCTTGTTTGTCCAGAATGTCTTGAAAAAACATCATCATTCAATATGCCAAGCTCTTCTTTGGTTTCTAACAATGGTGCTAGCCAAAATGGTCTTACTGTTAATGCAGAAAACACTGAACATAACTCCTGCAATTGTGTTTGTCCAGACTGTATTCATTGTGAGAAGATACCTGAAGACATTGCACTGTGTTCTGATTGTGGTAGATTGTCATACTGTATGTGTCAAAAAGGACAAGACATAAAACAAGAAGATTGTGCTGGCATTGTTAACACAGAAGATAATAAACGTTCTGAAAGCTCTTGGATTTATTCAGATGGTGAGTGGTATGAAATCACTGTAAATTCTTATCAGGATAATCTGGTAAATTTTGACCTTCCAGAAGATGGTGAATTATTAAGACCCTCAGATATAAAGGTGGAAAGTCAGCAAGATTATGAAGTAGTAAGTCACTCAGAAATAAAGGTTGAACCCCAGGAAGAGGAATGAACTGTTAAGCCACACAGAGATAAAGTTGGAACCTCAACAAGATAATGAACTGTTAAGTCACTTAGAAATAAAGGTGGAACATCCGCAGTATGATGAACTGTGCTGTCACTCAGAGGATGAGGATTCGCTTGATAGCTGATAGATTTCCTGCAGTCTCTACTGTTAATAGTGCTTTTGAAATGGTTCTAGATTCGTGGAAGTTAAATGTAACAAAGGTGTATGAACTGTGCCTATTGGAAGATGTCTCAGACTTGGAAGGTGATGGTGACACACAAGAAACTCAGCATCATTTTAAGAACCATAAACCTCAGCAAACCTATCAGAGAATAAAACGTGCAAAGAAAAAGCCCCTTGCTTTTCAGTCAGAGACACATTGTATCAGGATTAGAAAGCCAGGAGTTACTGATAAAAAGAACTTTCCTAGGATTATACAGATTTGTTACCACACTCCAGCAGATGGCCCCTCCTTGAAATGGACCAATGATCAACATGGCAGGTGGGTGAAGCAGTAGAGTTTTAATCTTTTTATTTTGCATAAAGATATGTCTTAGCTGAAAGTTTAATCTATAAATGACAAAGAGGCCTACTATGAATAGTTAAGAAAACTTGTAGAGAGCTGTTGGATCAAGATCTGCACTTTTTACTTACACGGTTGTTAGCTACTTGTTTCTATACATCCAGTTGTCTTTGCATGTAGTTGCATACAAAGAAATATGAACAAATATGAGTTATAATTAATGTATATATGATACAAGCTGTGTAACTACACATGTCATTGCCTGTTCAGAGGCAAGTGAACCATGCTACATGCTTATTTCAAATCTGATGTTACATTCTAGTGATATGATTGCATAGTATGATTGTGTATTAATTGGGTGTATTTTGGTAATTAAAATAACTTGAAACTATTACATGTATACAGGTTTTGATTCTCATACATTTAAGACAACAAAAACATTCAACTATTGGCAATCATGTTCACATTTAGACAAGTGATCAAGATCTATAAGTGACTGGTACTACCAAAATTTAAAATTTTGTGCAAAAGTTACAAATGAAAAACTGTAAAGCATTCTCCTTGCTTACTTGCATAACATGTATAGCAAGTATAACATGTATGCACATACATTAACCAGCCCATGTGTGTACACCCATGGTCACTGGATCAACAACCGCTCCCTGTTCCCCAGCCAGGATGCTCCTACTGCCATGGCAACCTGGCAGGCCTTCATTCATGCACCTGTTGATCTCAAAGTCCTCATGAGTGGGGATGACAATGAGGTGACGATTGTTCCCTCGCTTATATCTGTCACAGGACACAGTGATAAGAAGAGAAATAGAAGGCCAGGTAAGTCCGTAAAACAATAACTCATAAGTGCAGTTACTATAGTTTGTTAAGTATCCAGTCATATTTTTTATGATTTTTTTCAGGGTGGTATCCAAAACCTTTAAAGGCAATGGTTCAAAGCTTTAAAAGTGTGTCAATGTAAAAGATTTGTGTGGATGCATCATATAGCAACACATACCTGATTTCACTTTGTGCTGATTCCTATCTTTGTTTCTGCATCATAGTTAGCTATTTTTCCTATCAGTTGATGTAAGTTTATTTCAATATAGATTATGCATGACTTGATTTTATCATTGTTGTTGTAGTCAACGTGATGTATCGAGTGTTGTTAACATGATGCTGACTTATGCCAGAATGGAAGTATATATTCAGTGAAAGTCCCTACTACTTATGATGTAAATTAAGAAATTATCAAACAATCATATTGAGACTTTTATCGCGGGTTCCAACCCTGGCCTGGTCAAACCAAAGACTTTGAAGTTGGTAGTAGTGGCTTCCCTCCTTACACTCGGGGTTAAGGGGACAGCATTACACCTGACATCAGTGCCAGTTGGATTCAGTCCCTGGGCACCTCATAAAGTACCCCTGTGCAGTAACGATAGATATGTCGCTGCACAGTATTGACCAAAATGCTGGCAAATCCCATCCCATCCCTGAGACATTTATGATTTACATTGACTTATCATTTAAGTGATGATATAGTTGGGGGAAAAAAAGGCAGGAGTGAAACTATGGTAAAAATAACTCCTAAATACCAAAAGAGAATTGAATTCTATTATACTTATTGCCAGATAATATGTGTGCATCCTGGCCAGAGGTTATACAATTCTGAGCATAATTCTTAAACTTTTTGAGCATAATGAAGGGTTAGTAAAATTTTACATTCAAATTATACCTTATATTGCATTTCAATAAATAATGATGGATGGTTGAATTTAAATGTAATATGGTCATAAGTATGATCAAGAAATCAAAATTCATTACCTAACTCAAATGCAGACCATTATTAAAATAACAATACTTCTAAGAAAATCCTGATGGTGACTATTTTAGAATTTTGTTTAAGTGTTCAAAAGAAAATGGTATTTTCTGGACATACATAGATCAGATGATAAGAGACACACACTCTGCACTATTGGCATTAACACCAAGCTTGACAACACCGGAAAAGCTCATTTTCAAAACTGAAAACTAGTTGGGTTTTTTTGGCTTAAAACACCAAAGTTTACTGCAGGAAGACCAAAAGTAATATAATTCATTACTGAGTGTTATAACAATAATTCAATAAGCTAGCCATTGTATAGTTTAAAATGAAAAAGAGTTTGTTGTTTCAATACAGTATTATACCATAGCTTTAACATACCCTATAGTTTGTTTAATTCACCACTATATGTTGACAATTAAGTTGGCTGGATCTGCTGTTATTATCTAAATAAGATTTAATAATTTAACAAATCACAATTATAAGTTCATGATATATTCTTTTCTATAACATGGATTGAAACTTACAATTTATATTTAAAGATGTTTCTTTTAAACTTTTGAACTGAAGTCAAACTAATTACTCAGAGAAAAAAACTATGCCTGAGAAATATGCAGATGTCTATACTTTGACATACATTAATCTACATCTGCTAAGTAAATTAAACTAAAAATCCCATTCTTTTAAAATCACTTCTGTGCTAAGTTACATTTAAGTCCAAAAATCTCTGGTGTTCATATTTAGAATTTTACTTATTCAAAAGTAAATTGCAGAGTTGATATTGTTTCTAAAACAACTACATTTTCTCTAGTTGCCTCCTGTTGTCATCTGATATTAGTTGATGTTATATGAACGATTCTACCTAGCGTTAGACCTTTGTTTATGTTCTAATGTAATGATTGTTGAATGGCAATGCACATTAAAAAAAAAGTCAGCAACATTAACTTTTTATTATTTTTAAAGTAAATAATTATCACTAGGATGTCGCTATCACTATCATCCTAGTGGTACAGTGAAAAGGGCTAATTGAAACACTATAGTACATTATTAATCGATGTTGATGTCTCAATGTACATAATGTGAGACGTTGTATGATGATTTGTAAAACATGGTATTTATTACCACTAATCATTTTAAGACTAAATTTTCCTATTTTAGTAATAATTATGTTTTTTTTTATATAACTACGATTTTATTAACATATGGTCAAATATGAAAAAACCCTGAAAAATGTATGTTAATTTCTGGCACTATAGTACTGGTATACCAAGGATGTAATATAAGAGAAACTACTGCAGCATAATTTTTCTGACATCTGGATAGAGTGAGCTCCCTGTTCAACAGTTTGTATCAGCCTAAAAAAAGTCTCTTATTTGTTGTGCAGGCTAGTTGAATGCTCAAGCCCTTGATGTTTTGCTAAAGATAAATTAGATAAAAGAAATATTGTTTTTTAGAAAAAATGTTTAATTATATGACAAGTTATCATTCTGCTTCAGCTCAGGGGTATAGTGTTAGAGCATTTTCTGAAAGTGATCTAGGTAAGTTTTAAAATGCTAATGCAAGACAGTTTCTTTTAGGGATGAGGGATAGAACTAGTCAATTCCTCAGTCAAGTGTCCTGATATTTTAGTGCTAATTCAGACTGTACCATTAAAAGCTGAATTCCACCAATATTACCATAATTGTGTCAGAAAAATGTAAAGACCAACAACCCTTATCCTAGAAGTAAAGAACAATTTGTAGTTTTGTACTATTGTAGGGACAACTTGCATAGATATAAGCATTATTGCAAAATGACAAAATAGTTTGCAAGTATCCTTTGAAGGTTTTTTCTCAATATTATGGCCAATTCTAAGGATGACTAAGACTATGAATCAGCAACTGGTTCACCTTTCAAACTTTGTGTCTAAACCAGAACTATGACCACTGTTATGATAATTAGGACAAGATACATTTATGTGAATCATCAATTGTAGAGCAACCGATAGAATTTTACTCATCTTACCAGCATATACCGGTAATGTTCCATGCCTTTTCGAGTTTATATTTATAAAAACATATGTAATAGTATTCGTAAAAGATAGGTAGTTGATACATGTAGTTACAATATCTATTTGACACAATTTTTAGCAGCACACATACTGTAGCTAAGTTTCACAGAAAGTGGGGATATCATTTTCAATTTAGGGGGAAAAAAGATGTCAGGGATTCAAGCAGTGAGACATTGCAAGTTGATGATAGAGGTTGAAGATAAATGATAGACCTTCCTAGTTAAAATGTCCCTAAAGGTGAAGCTTGTGGTTCACAACTTACTTATATTAAATCATACAATACTGGTTTAGCTTTCCTTACTTAGGGCTGACATTACCATGCCAATGGGAATGGAGTTACTCTTAAGTTTATAGCATGGCAACATAGTGATGGCAACACTACATTGGCTACATCATACAAGTACTGTACCATTCTGTGAAAGGGAGACTGTTGGTGGATTGTTTATTCTAAAAAACAAATAATCTGCCCTTAATATGTTCAATGCTCTGCTTATGATGGGGTTTCAATTAAACTTTCTCAAGAATTCCATGGGAAATTATAATTGGCATGAAATTAGCCCTGTACATAAGCTTTTCTAGTCTTATGTCATTTGATGTATGTAAATAATTGATGAGCTTTTCAAGAAACCTTGGACAATCCCACAATACCCTTGTTGGAAAGTAAGTTTTATAACCCCAGGCTGTGAGACCAATAGACTTCTTTTATCATGCAGTATCTTCCTATGATGTATATATACCTATTTTAGTATTTTTTCTATCCACATGAATAATTTTGAATTTCATTTTCTAATGCCTCGTAACTGATGAATCATGTTTGTGTAGGATTTTACATTAAGATATTTTTAATTTACACATGGTATATGATTTCAATACAGTATACTGTGTAATTATTTAAGTTGATTATGTATTAATTTTAGTTAAACATATAACTCAGATGTTAGCCTTGAGGTCTTGTTGCCTCCACAAATAGGGATATGGACCTTTTAAAGAAAAAGGTGTGTCTTTTCCTTTTCAATTTTAGCCAGATGTCATAGTCTATAAAACTTCATTTAGCACTCTATGACCTATCAAGTGCTGAACAGTAACAAAAACACCCACACCAAAACCTCATTTTGCTTAATAGTAAAATACAAACTGGTATTAAAGAAAAGAAGAACATTAAAAATGTGCTTTAGCCTGTAACCTGCTGCATTGATTCATAAAAATACTCAACTTTCAAACCACTACATGCAGAGTTTGTGAGGCATATTTCTATAAACTCTTACATAAAAAATCAAGATCCTGATCAGATAAACTCAGAAGGAGCTAGCTGATATGGTCCACAATATTGGACTTTGATTTTTGTGGTTTATATTTTACAATGGTGTAGCCTATTTTATAAGACCATCAATGCTGGTATATATATATACACACATACACTTTTGACTGGTGTATCTCCTTTTATCAAACCAGCAATATTTGTTTATTTTTTCTGACTCTTGACCTTACTTCTTAAAGATCAACAATATTATGTTTGTTACAGTCTTAGACCTAGGTCGCTCAAACTACCAAGGGCACCTACGCTCGAGTTTGACCAAGCGAGATGTTTGACCGATCAGCATTGACATCTGGGCATCACTAAGAATGACAAAGAAATGTCATGTTATTACACTGTTTGTATCTGCATTTAATCCAGCTGGACAATGTGCTTTTTGAAACTGTATTTCTGTGCCATCTTTGTCTTTGTAAGAAAATCTTTCTCAACCTCAATTATGGCTTCATACTTTGTTTCCAGCATTCTTTTGTCAAGTTTTCTTCATCATTTCCCTTTTCTCTGGTGCCGACTTAGCTATCCCCCTGTTACTTGGGTCCTTTGCTAAATTGTTCAGCGAGAGAAGAAGCTGGCAAAACTGACTAAGCTATCCCCTGTAACCGGGTCCTTCATCTTGCCATTGGTTTATATTACAACCCATTCTAAATGTGTGAAATAGATTTTACAGTTTGGAAATAACTTTTCAATTAGCATCCATAGTTTTTAATTTCAACTTTCCGCCTGTCATTTTAATTCATGAAGATTTAATAAACAGTTAAATTTTGAAGTTTTAATAACAAAGCAAACAGAATACAATTCTTTAATCTGGTGTCAATAAGTTGCCATCACTCCAGTAATTAACATATGTGATGCCAGGTGGTGGTAACTTTTATGAACATGTGAAATACTCAACCATCTGAAACAAAAGGCACAGCAATCAGTCATCGTTGTGGACTTTTTAAGCGAACAGGTGTGAAAATACAGGTAAATAGGCTACATGTATAGGGGCAATCAATTAGTTCTAGTTACCCAGCGAACCCGTGTTCTAGCGATCAAGTTAGAACTAACGTACAGAAATAAGGATAAAACCAAGGGATCAGTGGGCAAGTTTTACTGAACCAATGAGTTCTAGTGATCCCATGTTTGGGCGACCGAGGTTAGACTGTATTTGTTTATTTTTTCAGACTCTTGACCTTACTTCTTTAAGACCAACAGTATTATGTTTGTTACAGTGTTAGACTGTTATACCTACTGTTCTTAAACCATTATGACATATTTGTTTATTTTTTTCAGGCTGTTGCCCTTACTTCATTAAATCTAACAATGTTTTTGTTTTTACTTTTAGACTACTGTACATACTTTTATCAGACCAACAGTATTATGCCAAGTTCCACCCTTGCTTTGGCCATTGGCCACTGGATTCATCTGGAACATAAAGCAGAAGATACAAACAGGTAACTTTTTTGTCATTGTTTAATTATGTGCTTTATTTACAAAATTTAGCCAGCTAGGGGTTAAGAGTACTTCAATAACTGAAATACTTGTATGTAGCGAATCATTATATTGATAAAAATATAAACTTCTATTGTGGCTGAAAGCACTTTTAATTTTAATTGAACTTAATTGATGTGAGACCAATGACACACATTGTGTATAAGCCTGAAGTATTGGGAAAGGCCAAATTACTAACAATAGTGTTGATTTGTAATGTTGGATGAGAAATTGTTTTCCCTTCTCAGTTTCTAAATGATCATTAGTTTAAAAATAAAAGAACACTTATTTGTAAAGTAATTTAAGAGCTTTAAAAGATAGCCAATGAAAAGGGAAGAACAAGGAGATGGAATATCTTAAAAGCAATTATTAAAAAATGTTTGGATTTTGTATAATTTCAATATTGGTCCTCTTGTATAGCAGTCTAATGCTTTACTGATTGTGCCACTAAATCTTGTTACATGATTTATTTTGTGTATGTGTTTTTTAATGCAAATGGTCAATACATTTTTCAATACTATGAGTTAGTCTGGCTTTAAAGTGTGTAACCAATTTCATGAGATGTAAGTTATTTTTCCATTACCTAGGTCACTTTGCTTTAAGAGGTTGTTGTGGAAATCATTTATTAACACTGAGTCTTATTTTTGTTAAGAACGTAAGCAATGTGTATTCTGCGTCACTGTTACCATAACAGTTTGATTTCATTGACCCCAAGTCTAGTGAGTGTTTTATAGGGATGGGGGCTATGTATGCCTGTTTACAATCAAAACACTGAAAATACATGTATGCATACAGTATTTAATCAGCTCATTTTTGAAAAAAAATTAGCAACAGTGTTTACCTGCATTTGTTATGGTAGTAAATGTTGGCATATACACCTATCTGTCTGTCCGTGTAGTGGCGCCTGTGATTGAGCAGTGAGCTGTTGACTTATTGGTTCAAGTCCTATTTGGGGTGAGAACTTTCAAGTTGGAAGGTCTTCCACTTTACCTGCGGTGTGTCACAGGTTCTTCTTCAGACATTTGTCTGTGGTCTTCCTCCGCCAATAATTATGTGGATGTCATGGGTAGGACCACAATGTGTATAACAAAAAAAGAAAATCTGTCTTGCTATCAGTTTATACAATTGTTTTCAGTACATGGGTGTATTATGGATAAATGTATCCTTCAGTTTAACCCTGGGTCTTGGTAATTGACTTAGCACATCAGTTTAACTTGATCATTGAATGTAATTACCATGATACTAAGTGTAAATCATTTTCAATTTGCCTTGCATGAACATTATGAGTGTTAATCAAATAAGGATGGTTGATCTCACCTTATATGGAAATGTCAAGTGTAAATTGTTGTACAGATGATTGGTGTGTACAATGCTGCAGATAGCAAGAGTGTAGATGTTAGTATAAAGAATCTACATGAGGGTTAGAATAGTCTCATTGAGAATTTTAAATGAGTATCAGCATGTAAGAACTTCCAAGAACTGTTAAAGCTACTGCCCATATTGATGACTTTTGTGTTGAAGGTAAAAAAGGTTATAGTATCATTAGATAAAGTGGGTCCACAGTTCAATTCACCTGCACTGGTTACAGAAAAAAAATATTAATTTTAACATTGCGGTAGGTATAAAATTAATGCTCATAAATGCTACTGAATGCAAACAAAATACACTGAGTTTGTAATTAACTCCCACCTTTTTATTTTGTCACCACTACATCCGTGATGTGAATGAGATGATATGAATGACCTCTATCATACATAACCTAGAACAGAGCCACGGACCACAGTATGGCCCCAAGACCAATATAGAAATATCTTGGCCTAGTAGATAATGCTTAGTCAGTGGAACACTCATTTTGATAACAGTTTCTTATAATGTTTCGAACCCTTCCTTTAACCACTTACTGATATTCCTGCAACGCATTGTTAAATTATAAATTTGCATTTCATGTATACCTGCATAACACAATATAATCACTATTAAACAGATTAAAATATTGATGTAAACATTTGGAGCATGCCTGTCTAGTCTCCTACATATATCTTTGTTTCTTTACACACACTACTTTTTCCCAGGCATGACGACTTATGCAAGAAGTCAAAGTCAGGCAGGGTCTTTCCTTTATACTTCTAAAATGCAGCTTTCTCATAACTCTGGCAGTGTCAGCAAGCATCATCAGCCAAAAACAAAATCGCATGTGAAATCAGTTGTTCAATGTGATCTCACAGCATGGTGGTATTAATTCTAGGGACTTTTTATTTTTGCTATTCCCCAATCTGTTGGTGGTGGACAGTTGACAGTTGTCCGCCAAGATGACAGGGGGTAAATCTCCACCCTAGTCAAAAGCGGGTAAATGTCCTGAGGGAGCAAATGTCCTGAGGGGGCAAATGTCTGTTTACCAGTGCTGTCTGCAGAGGGGTTGGAACTCTAAAGGAGGCCATTTTCAATGTCTTTAAGACATACTTATTATTGAATAATTAAATTAACATGGTGGGAAAGTGGGGGTAGTCTGGTCAGGAGCCAAGATGACAGGATCTGATTGGTGATATTGTCTTTATTTATTCTGGTAGGTGCGGTGAAGTTATGTACATAAGGGGATAATAGGTAGTTGTGCTTTGCAGTCATTAGCCAGACAGACACTGGGCATAAGATTTTCTCCATCACAACTTTTTTGATTAGCTTTATTTTTCCAATGAAATGCATATATGTCTTATCGCGATTAGTAATTTTTATACTCGAGTATCAACGTTTCAAGTAATTAAGTACGCAATAACATCCCATACAGATGTTTTATGTGTTTACAGTTGTACAGTTCTGCAGTTGTTTCTATGCTTGCTAAGCATAGATGGGACAGATCATTTAGATTGAGACCAGCCAGCTGCCATTTTATACATGTTAAACCTGTGCATGATATTGTAGGAAATAACTAAGAATTTAGCATTGGTTTTTCAAATATAGTATGATGAAGGATAAGTAAAAAATGTGTAAAAACTGTAGTATTTCTATGCCAATAAATATATTCTACAAGTAACCCAATTCTATTTTATGCATATGTAAGATATTGTGTCGCAATATGAAGTATGCTTTGGAAAGAGTTGCTTATTTTAGTTATAATTATTTAAGTTGCATATTTAGTCAGAATGTCTCATTGTAGTGAAACAAATCTTTAATAAGTGAATACCAGTTCAGTGTGTTCATTTAAATATTTGAATATTATGTAACAAAAACCTTAAATGTCAAAACGTTAATGTAGTTAACACAATAGGCAATATATTTCAATAAGTATATTTAATTTTTCATTAATTTTTTGTTACAATTTGTCATTCTTTAATTTCAGTAACCTGTCAAGCAGTGTGCTGCCGTGGCGACTGTTTGTTCCAAGATCTCTGATTGATGAAATTCAGAAAGTTCTGGTTCCCTATATTCCACGTTGTTTACAGGCTGCCATGGAGGTATTGGGGTACCCACCCATTTACCAGACAAGACTTCCTCATTGTTCCAGGAAGCTTCTGTAGCCTTGGCATGGCAAGGTGGGCTCCATTGTTTTGAGGCATTCTTATTTCATATGCTGGTTAATTATATTGCAATTAGGTTTATGGATCGTAGGTCAAGTGGCTATTTGATCTGATCCATGATTCAGGACTAACGATTCACAGATTGAAACATGAATCACTAGTTAAAATGAAATAATAAAAAAGTCTTATGACAAATAGACTTGTAATATTTAAAAATAAGACATTTTTTGTAATTATCTAAACTGCTGTGAACAAAGTAGATGACAAAATGAACTTGAGTTTAGAACAATTCCACAACGAAAATGAGACCATATGTCACAAGCATGGATCAAGAAATCAGTAAGAACTATGTATCATAAGATTATTTAGTCTTCCTGTCCCAAGAGTTTTACATGTTATATAGAATAGAGGCAAGGCCCTTTGCCTCATCAAAAAATCAGTTGATCAACATGTTAAGCTCCAAGGCAGGGTCTTGTTGCTGTTACATTGTCAGTAACTAGAGCTTTTCCATTGCATATGCATATTGTTTTCAAATTTTAAAAGGCATGGTTAATTTACTATAATACTTTGATGATGGTCTTAAAATATTTGAAACCTAATATTGTTTTGGTAACACATTTTTTTTGATAATGCAAACTATTAAACAGAATTTGTTTTTCGTTTCTTTTTTGTTTGTTTACATTTCATAAATAATTACTTGACACCATTGTTTTAATAAAAGATCGCGAATCAATGGTCTTTGCAATGATGAATATTCACGCCTGATTTTCTGATAATATTCATAAATTTTATGATGGGATTCGTGGATATCCGAGTACTTGAATACTTGTTGCAGCACTAATTGCAATCTTTTGAAACTTCTCATACACATCAATACATTACAACAATTGAGGATTATCACTTCTTTTGGATTGTGGATGCTGGTGAAAACTGTGTGAAACAGATGATGTATTCCTAGTAAGAAAATATGTTCTGCATAAATGGATATTTCTCAACAAAAATACAATATTTTGATAACTTGCATAAAATTGCCTGAAAAATAACAACAGTTTGAACCAAACTTTAACTTTGCTTAAAGTAATAAGAAACATTGTTGTGCTAACCCTTGTCTTTGTAATCCAATGATAGTGACTATGCAGGTACTCATAAATCCACACTTGTCCTGCTAAGGATACAGGTAAAGAGCCTTTCAGTCTGTCACTGCACTTATTACACTGCGTAGGGGTGCGAACATTGTGCAGCATTCGGGTGTAACTTGCCATCCAGTCTGCTTTGACCTACTAATCAGGTTTTCATCAATTTTCCAAGGTCAAACATTTGAGCTAAGTTTGTAAAAGTTAAATTGGCAGCTCTGATATAAAAGAAAATAGAAGCCTTTGTGCCAACCCACACAAAAGGTTGTGTTCATTACATCCCGGAGAGAACATTTTTGTACTTCAACAGAGTTTTCTGTGTGAAGTTGGATTTAATCATAAATATAAATGATTTTTTAAGAAAAATGTGGTGTCAACACTGGTCACCTTTCAAAGCAAGACAAGAACCTGATCGTTTCTCCAAAAATGCATATTGTGTAAAGTATGTGCAGTAGTTTATTGAATTTTAATTCTAAGCACAAACTATGGAAAAAATTATGGAGGAGTTATAATTTTGTACATTTATCTAAATAGATCTGTCAAACTACTCTGTCCATGTGTAAACAATCTATTAACATAACCACAGTGCATTGTACACATTTTTTCTCCTTACTGTTATAATGGACAGTTGATTGTTTAATTCATCAGTTATTATTACCTTTTTAGTTTATCGATGTTAAGACTTATACCATTCTTCCTTAAATTTTTAACCATATGGGAACATAAAATGCTGTAACTTAAATCCTTTTATATATTACTTTCAAGCCTTATGTTGTATATGAAAAGGACATTTATTGGAGAGAGAACAACATGTAAAAAAGCATTTTTGTCTTACAATTGTGTGATTTGTTGTGAATTGTCCACTTTGCTGAGAAATATTTATTAATGCAAAAAATTCTATATTAATTTCTTAGCTTGTTCATCTAGGTAATGTATGTCAAGCTGATTAAGTCTGTATGAAACTCTCAAAATATTTTAGGTAAGAAAATATGTCATGTGTTAATGTGATACTTCTCAACAAAATATGTTTGCCATGTGTTTAATACTTAATTCCAATGGATAAATCATGTTAGTGCATTGGGTCTTAGAACTCTTATATGGATAGAAAAAGACTGAAATGGACTGATTAAACTGTATATAATTCAAAAGCAATCTTTACTAGGTCACTGGTACTTAGATACTTTATCCCACATTATGGCAGTTTATGATGCAAAATGAATAAACATGACCATTTAGGCTCTGCATTACAAAATTATTATGGCAGTGCAGGGTATTGCTTGAATTCTTGTGGGAGAAAAGCCCTCTCAATTAATTTATATTTTTGTCACTAATATGGTACCTGTCCAATATAATAAAGTCTTTTTCATTATTCATTGTAGATGGTAATACCATGATTGAATCCAAATCCAACAGCAGATAAAATATTTAGTACATTAATGTTATTGGATGATTAATTAAAACAGGTAGAATGTAATTGTGGAGATGGATTCATTAATAAATGGGTTGACATTCATCTTGTTGGGTCTGTTGCTGTATGAGATTATAGGGTTTCCTTTGAAAGCAACCAGGACTTTGCTTTGTTGAAAGACCCAAAGACATGATACATTCTTTTAATAATATAAACATTGCAATTTTATTTGATTTTAACAAAGCACATTATTTAGAAAATATATTAAAAAATCTTAAAAGAAGTCTGGCATTTGTGTTTGTAGTAGTCTTAAATATGTTTGTTTGGTGTTTAAAGTATTAATTAGTCATCCTAAAGCCATTGATTAATTTGTAAAAAGAAAATGTGCACTGTGAAGATGCAACGGTATATCATACAACATTCTTCACAAGAGAAAATTTGCAAAAGTGTTTGTATAAAATGTCTACACATGTCCAGACTTCCATTTGGTAAAAAAATACAAAAATCTGATGAGCTGGTTAAAGTTTTTTTGCAGTACATTTAACCAAATAACTACATTTAGATAAATAACTGCATGTCAGAAGATAATTTGATATAGACAACCTTTGGCCTTAATTAAAGTAAGAAAACTTAAAAAGGACTGTGTCTTTGTTGTGTTTCATCCTTGTTACCTCTGTCACTTTGAATGAAACAGTAGCGAAGGCTATTATTCCATGGATGATGTAATTGTTTATTTTACAATAATATTTGTTGTCAGTGTTGGTACTACTTTTTGTGAACATTCATGCAACATTTATTATCATTAGCAATTATCCTTTCCGTTTAGTAATTAGTAATGACCTTATCACCCCTCTGTACATTTCCTTTACTTATGCTGCCCTATACATATTTGACTTTTATCAAGTTGGTTTTTCTTTGCCATGTCTTATCTGTATGCAACCATTGCACTATTTCAGCCCCAGTCTGATTTTCCTGTCACAGTCTGTGCTTAGTGAGGATGGTGGGATGTTGGTGCGAGTTGCCCACGAGGTCAGCCATGCATGGTTCGGTCTGTCCATTGGTCCACTGGACTGGCATGAGGAGTGGCTCAGTGAGGGATTTGCAACCTTTATGGAAGGGCTCATACATGGCAGGGCCTTACAGGTATATGATTGTCTTTCTTCTTCTCCCTATCCATCATTATAATCATCATCACCATCATTATAACTGTACTACTATATATACTATACTGAACAATATATCAGTTTATGCACTTTGTTGACTAAATGAACACTTTATTACATATACTGGTGTCTAAACACAAGTATAGTGCTTGCTTGAACCAACTTTTAAATATAAGGTCCATTTTTAACCCCATCCTGTAATTTCATTTGTAGATTATCATTGTTCTATCTAGAATATTACTGTTTATTGGTTTTTCCATTAACACCCCCTGCCACACCTGTGGAGGAAGATTTTATACATATCAGCGTGGCTTTTGTAGCAATTAGATCAGATAAGAGAGGAAGACAGATTAGATGGGCCGTTAAGCATGGCACACCAATCAACTAATGTCCTGTCATTTTATGTCATTACTAGACATCATGCTGATGATAGACTTCGACAGCCCCAGGTAATGCATGCACTTACAGTGTATGCTTAAATGTCATTTTATAAAAAGATTGTCAGATCTTTCCAAGGGGAAAATAGTGGGATTGAATTATAAGTTGTTTTTACAAAAAGAGTTATCAAATCTATGTCTATAATACTGCTGGATACTACATCAAGAATATACTCTTAACCTGCGGAGAAATAAACATGGCATGTCACTTGTTTAACCAATTTCATTGGTTAATAACTAATGTTTGAACTTTGGTTAATGACAACTACATGCAAAGGTAACTAGTCCTAATTCCAGAGGCTTATCAGCAAGTAGTGTAGACCCTGATCAGACAGCCTCTGTCAGGTTAGAGAACCTCCGAAAGGAGTTGGCTGACTGCTACTTCTGTGGTCAGTGGTACTAACAATTTTAAGAAAACAATGTCTACCCTCATGATTGCACCTTCTATAAAAAAAAGTCTTATGTATCTTACTAAACTAACAAAAGCCTTAATTTAACATAGATCCCAACAATGTCTTAATAAGCTTATGTTCGTGGCAATTAAGATATGTCTAGATGTTTTATATTATTATTTATCTTGTATAAGTGTTAATGTTCTTTCCATTGAACATTTCCATTGTAACAATGTCGTGTATAAACAATAACAGAATACCCCATCTCATTAACAAGACATCACTTTTTGGATAGCCTGTATATATTATTGTGGAATTTTGTTTGCAATAAAAGTTACTTGCTAATTTGTCTGAAGCTTATGGAAAAATAATTTTGTAAATGGAAAAAAGTAATTCATTTGAAAGGGCTGTTTTCCATATGTTGTCTATAATAGCCATCTTTGCTGTGAATCAATCTATAAATAAATGATAGCCTGCAATATGGTGAGATTTTTATTTGTGATTTGATTTCATGGGTGATTATTTACTTCATTCCTATTTAACCAATAGTCCTGCAATATTTAGTAGATTAAACCATTATTGGAAAAGAATAACTGAATGGTCTTACAATGTTGGTTGTCATGCACAACAAGTCTAACTTACTTGCTATTCTTTTTTGTTTGTACGCTAATAAGGTCGCATTTAAGTTAAAGCAATTTGATTTCTTGAAACTAAAAATTTGTAATTCTGAAATGATAATAAAAATTCTGCAAATGTGTGGAATTATACATTATAAATGTGACTAATATTTGCATTTTGTATGTAATAAATAATTTGATAAAGGTTTGTTGTCTTAGTTTTGATAACACTTGGTGAGTGAAATGATGACAAAAGCCTGTAATTTGATTTGTTGGAACAGCATAAGTTTATTGAACTTTAAAAATAGGTTACAACAGAAGCAAATAAGGGCCTTAAAGTTTTGTAATTTAAATACAATATATATACAATTGTATATTGTAATTTAAATGATGTAATTCTATAAATAAGATGCAGCCACTTACCATGCAAAAGTTTATATATAATATTTAGACAGTCATTTGTATAATACACTTTTAAAACAATGTATATGTAGTGATTTCATGTTAAGTATAGGCATTTTACTAAATAGAAATAAAATAATAATCAGAATACTGCAACTGCTTGTCCAGGTCCCAGATGACCAGGTCCAGGAGGAGAGGGAGGTTCAGGACTACCTGAAGTATCAAACACTCCGAGCAGAGCTACAGACAATAGACAAGGACCTACAACTACTTAGGTTAGGTTTAGTAACTCTAAGCTTGCTACATTTGTAAATAACCTATACTAAACACAAAGTTTTGGCTTATTACTAAATGCAATTGCAAATAGACAGATTGCCTGAGACTAAGCAGCATGTAGTGCAAATTTGATAGGGAGCTGTCTGGTCTGGATCTACGTTATTTATGTAAGCCTTGTAAAGTCATGATGAGCAGTTAAACAGTTACTCAGCTCAGCACAGATTGATCAAGTGTAAGCCAATAGAGCAGATCCAGATCCCCCAGCTTGTGCTGGGCATTGTCTTATCAGGAGCCTGCATTATTTATTTCCCATTTTCTAACTTAACAGTAAAATATTGAAAAAAAACTTCATTTTACTAAATAAAGCAAGGAAAAAGGTCAGCATGTGTGTTTTGATCTTGTGGGTTTAGTATTTGATAGCCAAACATTTTACCACTTGACCATTCAGACATTTGCCATATATATTGTTTAACATAACTTTATTTTATACATAGGTTAAAAATGTACATAGTACAAAACAAGGCATGAAATAGGTGTTTGGAATTGAAGAAGCACATCATTATTAAAATTATACTGTGCTTTAAGCACAAATTGCATTGCTATAATCCTTTTTTTCCCTAGGGAATATAGTTGCATAGAGGGCAAAATATTCATTTAAAATATATATTTTGTAAATGTAAGTAGTACTGATTACTTATTGATGATAATTGAAGGTTGGTTGTTGGTTAGTAAATGATAATTGAAGGTTTGTTGTTAGTAAATGATATTCAGTGATGATTCATGAAAAAAAGGATGACCAGTTGTTGTATAATAAATGTTACCTTATAACATTTGATGAACTCTGAAATGGGGACTGGCTTATTTCCAGTTGATAATTGAAATCTGTTGGGTGTTAATTATAGAAATCATCAGAAAGATGACTCAGAACCAGAGAAGTATGTGAAGAATGGGATGAACCCTGACAAGTCCTTTATGCAGCTTCACTATCTCAAGGTAGGAAACAATGATTCAGATAAAATACAAGGGAGCTTGAAGCCAAGCATTAAAGGGTGCTGGCTGGTTACTCCTCAGCCAATCACCTCATGGGTTTGAGTCCTGGTTAGGCTGAGAACTTCTGGGAGAATTAGCAGACATGGGAATCTCTAGTGGTCCTACCTAGACATTTGTCTGGGATCTTCCTTCCTCTAGCCTCTATCAGTTTCTTCTAGACATTACAAATATAACCACATTTGTGTTGGTGCAATCTATCTGTAAAAGCTGAAATCTAGGCAATGACATTTTATACATTTTTCTAATTGTCAGCTGATTTTGATTTTATTATTTTTTAAAATCTTTGTTGCATTTTGAGTCTTTTTAGGCCTAATTTACACCTGAATAGAAAAAGGATTCTTAAAGTCATCAATTAATACCTCAATCCAATTTATGAAGGTAACTGTTTAAATGCATTATATTTGTTTCAGGGTTATTTCCTTTTGCGTCATCTGGAGACAGAGTGTGGCACTTCCTTATTCCTTGACATATTGAGAAGCTATGTTGACACATACAAGAATCAGCTTGTTGAGTCAAAGGTAAGTTGCATTAACTCTTACCTCGCTAAGCATACCCTTTTGTGACTGAGGCAAATAGCACAGACCCAGGTTCAGTCTGCTCCAGCTGAGACTTGGCTGAGTGAGATCTGCAATAGTTGGTGCTGAGTTTTAACAATATGACTTGTTTTGCGTACATATTTAATTTAGAAATTAACTGAAAATGTTATGAATTCAAAATGATAGTTATTTTTGTCTGATGAGTAAGTCTTATGGTTTATGTTATTGACATTGCAGACTTTCCTAGCCTTGTACCAAGAGAAGTATACGTGAGTACCATACTTTTGTTTGTTATCATTGCTACATGTATGTCTGCACTTCATATATCATAAAGGTCATTGTCCATATATTTTACCAATGAGAGTACTTTTAAAACAGGCCAACCAGTCATAATTGCTTAACAATTTATTTCTTGTAAAGCTGCTCATTTTTTCAATGCTCCATTTTCCAGTTTGAACTGCATTAATAGCATCATTACTAAAGACAAAAGAATGGAGCCATGATCTGCTCTTTGCATTTTTTGTTTTATTTCTCAAAAACTACCAATGATAATCATATCAAACTCTGAATACTTATACACTGTCAAAAACAGGACTCATTTCATAAGAGCAGATTACCCTAAAAATAATTTTGGTCCTTTTTCATTATTCCATTCACCATTAAGAAAAGTGGAGATTGCTATCTACAAACAGTTCTTGTTAATTTAAAAAATGACACTACAAAAAATTGTATCTTGGGTTTATTTTCCCATTAAGCTGTCAGGTATCTGGAATAACTAAGTATCTGAAAAATTCTACATTTCAAATACACACACACACACACGGTATATACCGGTATATGTGTGTGTGTGTGTGTGTGTGTGTGTGTGAAGTAAACCTGGAGCTTTCTGGTTGGAACATTGAATGGTTCATATCCTTAGTATTGCAAACACACACAAATGTCCACTAGAGTATTTAGAAATGGTGTTCACATGAAGCAGATATAGTGCCTTTCCTGTAATAACATACCTTGCACACCTGACATCATTTCAGACCTATAGGCTCATGGGTTGACCAGGTCTATAACTCCCCTTATATTTGCTAGAATCTAAGCAAGGAATATGAATCACTACAATATTTATGAGCTGGTAAATCATGGCTTGGGTTGTGAAACAAGGGCCTACTGTACATGAAACCAGCACTATCTACAGTCACCAGGGTCTCTCTCAAAGACAAATAGCTCAGATAAAATATGTTCACAATTCTATATACACATCCTGGACAAACCAGAAGCAAACCATGGACCACTTGTGGCTGTCAAGCTGTATTGATGGAGACACACCTTTTAACTTCTCGGTCCTTGACTGCATGGGTTTGTGTTAGTGTGAACATTTAATTTGTTGATGGGTCTGCCAACTATGACCTGCAATAACCTGCAATGTGCCAGTCTACTCAGACATTGGTCTAGTGGTCATCTTTCACTAAAGGAAGCCTAATCTTTATTGACTAAAATTGAGAAAAATATGTGGTATCATGCCAGGCATTCTTGGCATGCTATGTACAGTAAAGGTGGCTCTTTATCTGCTTCAAGTGGACACCAGATAGAAAGACCGTTAGTAGAACAATAAACATCATCATTAGTATCTATTAATGTAATGGTATTAGTGTTTATAAGTATATTTCCAACCACTGTATGGTATGATCTTGGGGTATTTTTCCATATATTTTTCCATGTATTTTCAAGACCATTAAAGATGATGTTTATCTCAGCTTAAATGGAGTTATGATTATATAAATGCTCAAAAATGGCATTCAGGCTGAGATATTAACCTGTTTATTTTGGGTACATGTACCTTAAAGGTCTAGGGTCATCAAGTTCATACACTCCTGTAACTGCTTTACTTTATTGGGATATGCAGTTACAGAGGTGTGTTAAGCCATACAGCAAGTTACAAACTGTGTAACTTCTGACTTTATGGATGATCTAAAAATATTGTCACAAAACTAGTCATCCTAAACATGAAACTTAGATTGTAGCAGTACTTCTTTAAACCACAAAAGTCTATTTCTGTATGAACACTTCAACTTATTCAACTTTTTTATTGTGATTACAATAACTGGTAAAATGTTGAAGATTGTATTAATCGTATATTACCAAGAAATCAACATTTGACTATGGTCCACAATAATACTCTCTGTTTTAAGTCAGTGTTGCATCAGAACAGTGAGCCAAGCACACACCATGTTAGCTTTTCCTATTTAAAGGTGGGATCTGACAGTTGGCCTATATAAAATACATGCAAAAATATATGATGCATGTTTGGGGGGAATCTGGGACATTATTTCTATATAACTCATACTACAATCTAAGCAAAGATGATATTGAGTACTATCTTGGTTGTTAGACAGTACAAGGTCATTAAAAAACACACTAAATCTCCATTCCTTCCAAATCTATGAATAAGGATGATGGTGATTTCTGCTAAAATAGAGATTGACATCAGAGCCAAGTACTGGGATGGTCATGTAACATGTTCTCAAAAGTAAGTGGTTGCATGGTTTACTTAGTTTAAAAATGGCTAACTACAGCATTGGCTCAGATAAGAAATAGCTTTCTGTAATGACTAGTGGGATGTTATGCTTTGCATTTCACTAAGATATAGAACATCAATAAACAGCATTGCAAGGGATCATTCATGTAACAATAATTAACTTGGTGTTTTGAGAGAAAAAATGCTGTCCAAACTGTCAGGATACCACCAGTAACATTGAATAACATCAGCATAATGTTAGTGAATATGTGCATGCTAATCACTGCTTGATTTAAAATGCTAGCCACAGAAATTCAGTCATAATGCTAAATGTCATAGTGTGACTAGACGCATATTATGTTTTGGGTAATAGTTACCCGTGAAGTTATTTTAAAAACTTTCTTTTAGAGATGTAATTGTAAGCAAAATATATGTTTTATATTTGACATAAATTCCATGAAAGACAAAAGTAAACTGGTACCATAGGCCCTTTGAGAGAGGTATGAGGTAAATGTGAGGCTCATTATAATCTATTGACATTTTTGAGGATGGATAATCTACAATCAGTAATCACCTTATTGCCCGCACATTATTACAATATAATCTGCAAATTAATAACTTAATTTTTGTTATAATCCAAATGTAGCAGGTTCAGTAGACAGCTTAATTTATGTTGGTCATTGATAGAATGGTTGAGTCTTAGACCAATGTCAGAATGACTGCGTGATTTTGTTTGACTCATACAGAATGACGATATTAGTTTATTAACAATCATTCTAGCAATAAACAGTTTTGTTAGCAGAAGCTAAGCTATTGTGACTTTTAGGGAAGGTATTCTGAAACGTTAATGTGAGTTGCATATCAGTGGTTAATTTATTCACCAGTACAATGTATATTGTAGAAACATATGGGTACAATATCTGTCAGATCTGTTTTGATGCAAGTTTCTGTTAGTTTAGCAATATGTAAATGTACAGAGACTTGTGTGGACTTTACAAAAACTACTGCTTTACTCCTTAAGAGCATTAGCTTCAATGGTAAAGTGCACATTTTATGTCTGCAATGCTGCATTATTTTCTAATGGCTTTCATAACTAAAAATGAATTTAATTTCAGATCATATAGTGAAAGTATAGACAAAATAATGGACACCTGGCTGGATTCCCCTGGATTAGCTATGGTAATTACAGGACTAATAATTTCCATATAACCTTGGTTAGATTATTAATCAATACATGTATAATTATGATCATGTACCTTTTCCCCACAAAACTGTTTAACACATACTAAAATGCTTTCTTATATACTGTTGTTAAAGGAGATGCATTTAAACGTTATAAAACAAAAATCTTATGTATGAGTGAGTTACTTCTTGGATCCAAACCAAAACCTATACTTTTAAACCGGCCCTGGTAGCACAATTGGTAGAGTGTCAGCTCCAGGTATGGGAGGCCTCAGGTTCGATCCCGGGCTGCAATAAATGAAAGTCATTAAAAATGGTAGTGGTTTAGCTCCCTTGCTAATGATCAAGCAAATATAAGGGTAGTTCCAGGACTGGTTGGCCCGGTGTCATGATAATGTGACTGGGTGTGGTATCATGCCATGTGTCCACAGCATACTATACACAGTGAAAGCAGCACTGCTTCGAGTGGACACCGTCTCCAGATACCTGAAATACAGTTGGTGGGACGATAAACCCAATAAATAAACATGCCATTAAAGAGAACCACAGCCTAAGCAAATGCCTAAAATTAACTATTTATTAATTCTGTGAAAAATGACATTAGTTTGTTAATTATGCCTAAAATGTTTAAAAATAAATGTGTAACAATTAAGTCCATGCCTCATTTTTTGTACATGTCACACTTTAACAATATGTAACTTGAGTGGCTGTGTTCTGGGTGTAGTGACAGGGACGTCACTGACAATGTGGGGCATACAGAAAATATCATGTATCACATCAAAACGGAACTCCTCTTCTGCTTGTTATATTGTCTGCAAGTTTAAATCATTTTTTTATCTCACCTTTCAGTTGAAACTAAAGTACTACTGATTTATACATATGTCATGCCAAATATGTCAGCATTGTGGTTCTCTTTAATATTATAAGTATCTGTGTGATAGAGGTAACAATAAGTGAAAATAAATAATATATAGAAAAAGGAAAAAGATTCATATTCATAATTAATAAAATTACATATAGATTATTTGTTTGCTAAATTCTTTAATTGCTTTCCCATACTGAAGATGAACACACATTATATGATATTAAATAATTGTAACAAATGATCATTAATATTAACATACTTCTGTTTTTTGTTAAGTATTTTCAGAGGATATGGATCTGGCTCTGCACTATTTGGCTAAATCTAATAAATCCCTGCTGAGCAGGCCAAAAGTAACATTACTCTTGGAAGGAAGTGCTACCTATATAATTGGCTTATATATCTTTGGACACCCCTCAAAATGATTTATCATAATTATTATAGAGCTCAATTAAAAACTTTCTAACTCTCTTTTTTAGATTAAAACAACTATTAAAAATATAAGCATTTTATGCATCTGGAGAATGACTTTATTGCATTCTTATTTTGTTTATCGACTGTCAATAATTGGATATAGTTTTCTATGAGCAACATTTTTTGTTTTAAAATGGTCAAATATTATTTTTAAATGACAACCCCCCCTCCTTATCATTAAGCAATCAAACTTAAAATAATTATTTCCTACGCCTTACAATGTGTTTGCAATTATCTTTGGAGCATCTTCATCTGTTCCCTTTCATTCCAATATTGAATAAACCAATTTAATTAATCAAAAATTCATTATACAAACATGTTGGGGTGGAAAATATAAAATTGCATGATGATACTTTTCTTTCTTTATCATCCTTTTCTTATAAATGATGGCTCCAGGCCAGCATCAGTGCTATCAAGGCCTAATTTTTTTTTCTTCACATTTTGTTTAGACAAGTTTAAAATAATGAATATTTGATTAGGATTTTTTGGGGGTTGTCTTAAATTTATAAGCATATTTCTCTAGATTGCAAGAAAAAAGAAGTTAAGAAATTATTTTGTTTAATTATATTTCCATTATTATGTCATTTATATTTCATTTGCTATGGAAATTATTTCTGTGAATATGAAACAGTTGTTTTTAGATCATCTTTTGGTTCCAGATAAAGGTCCCTGATCTCTCTAAAAATACCAGTGCCAGACTTGTGAATGAACAGGTAAGAATGCCTATGACTGAGTAACATTACTACTGTAAGCTATCTGCGAGACTTTTAGAAGAAAATTTTAACTTAAAAATTGTTATATTTCATACTAGTTATGGTGAGATGTTCGTTAATCTGGGACATTTGGGTGCCCTCACCAGGAATTGGCCAGTTTTTACACTAATTGAAACTGCCAAGCAGTTGCACAGTTTTTCTAGTGATTTGATTTGTAAAAGCCTATGTAAGGTCATTTTATGGGGACATTGAAGATACTGTGAGTGTGTACGAAACACGTTTCATAATATTTTGATTGACTAACATATTGTCATGTCCAAACGAGGCATTACTTACTTGCATGGCACTCTATTGCAATTGATTTGTGCAAACATTGCATGGATCTAAGATGATCATGCAAGGTAGGCAAGTTTAGATGATTCCTGAGGGTTTATTTTGGCACTTCCTCAGGGCTTATTGAAGACTCTGTACTATGTGCCATTGGGTATACAAATGTGTGCCATATCTTTTCCTGGATATATGGATATCTTGCAATATGCAGTACTCAAAGGTTAAATATGCATAAATAGTTTGAACGGGTCGCAGGGTTCAAACCCCGGCCGGGTCAAACCAAAGACTTTAAAGTTGGTAGATGTGGCTTCCCTCCTATCTACAAGTGTACAAAAGATAAGAGTGTTAATTGTGTTCTTATTTCAAATATATAAAATGCTAAAATGCATTAATAAAATGGTTTCATGCTCTTCATCATATTAATGTAAAAATGATATACACATATTAAAAATAGCAAAAATATAATATACAAAACCTTTTTGTCAAATTTCTGAGTGAAGATTCAGTGTAATTCAGTAAAAAAAACTGAACGTTTCAGGTGAAACTCGTCCTAGACTGCAACCTGGAGTACCGAAAGCTTAATAAGATCAGTTGTGACAAAACATTCTTGAAGAACAAGATGATACCCTCCAAGAAGGTAAATCTCATTTAGTTCCAGTAACACTAATTATTATTATTATTTTATAATATCTTAAAGAGTCTGTGGAAGAGAAGAAAACAACAAATTGGCTTTAGTTCTAACCAAATCTGATATTTGTCACATATTCTATTGACATAAGGAAAATCCATGATTGGAGCATTTAGCGTTACCTTTTTATCTTAACCCCCACCTTACCCCTGGCCCCATCACCACTTTCAATCTTAGATGCTGTGTAATTTTAAGGGCTAAGCTTACACTTCCTTTTCTGTACATCTTAATGTATATGTATTAGTAGTAAAAGCTTTTCTTTGTGAAGTTTATTGAAAATTTTTGTGCTAATTTTCAGGAATAAACTTACTGCTCTGCATTTTCCGTCAAACGACCCTCATAAATCATTGCAGTAATGTTATCTGCAAATGCCATTTATATAAGAATAAACAATTGACCTGTTATCAGTTTTTATCTTTAGTATTAATTTTATTGTATAAATACATTATACTTATATACATGCACGCATTACATGCATTACACAAGTTATTGTCATTATTTAAATAACTTTGAATGTTTCTAAAAATTCTTATTTGGCCTTTGCTGTACTCTATCAGGTTAAATCTATGCCTTTTCCAGATGGAAATGTTTACATTGTAGAATAAGTATACAGCTCTAATGAAAACTTAAAATTTGAAGGTTGCAGAATGAAATCTTCAAATAGCTGGAACTTTAAAAATGAATTAGCTGCCTGTTGGTTCTATTTAAATCACCATTTATACAAGTACATTCACATATACTTGATATATGTGGAAAAAAGACTCATCTAACATTAACACTTGTGATTTATTTCCAGTTCAGCAGCACACAAGTAGTGCTTCTGTTGGAGAAGCTTCTGGAATTGGAAACTGAAAAACTCCATGTTTCATGTCTTCAGGCATTAAACCATATCTTCAACTTCTCAGGGTCAAATGCTGATGTAAGTAAAATCAATGTAGAAATGTAGCAAGCTGTTTATGTATTCACTTAGACAATACTGGTCTTAGTAGCAGTGTACCAGACGGCCTGCTCTAGATACTGTCTGTATTGTGAAATCCCAGGATACTGGATATAAAAATAGTGACAACAAACATTGGTAGTAGATCCATAGCACTTGGTAATCACAGAAGTTCCCCAGCTGACATGATGGTGTGGTTTCTATCATGTGTGCCCAGGATGCTGTTACAGTTATAACATTGTTATACATTTTGTCATCATCACCCTATGATTGGTGCTAGTACAATAAGTTTCAAAGAACCAAATTGATGTTTACTCAGTTATATAATGATAGGTAATGATATTGCTGTGATCTTTATCATGGCTAAGACATATTAAAGATACGGTACATGTAATTTAAATGAAATCGTGTCTCTTCTTATGTGTATTAAATGTTGTTAAAGATTTATTTATCCTTTCTGAATTGTTTATTTTGTCATATTTATGATATTTATGTGCTTCCTATTCAGCAAGTGTTGTGAAACCTTTATTTACAAAGTGACCAGCTGAATATGCATTGTTGGAGAGGCAGGCTATAAACTCTGTATTTCCTTTTACATAGTATACTCAAGCAGTATATTGTGATAAGCATTACTCTGTTGTCATTTCTAGGTTCTCCATCGCTGGTGTGAGCTAGTCGTCAGGTACAATGTTAAGGGTCTCAAAGATGTACAACACCTTCTAACTCATCACCAGGTATTTTCTTTAACCATGACATGGCACTGTTCTGTTGATGTTAAATCTCTTTTTTAATAGTTTATAATGAACTAAAAATACTCTGGAAACATATACAATGTATTTGAATAATGTGTTTTAAGTTAAAATCGAGATGTGCAATCATATTTTCTGCAGTGTTTATTTGAATATTTGATATAAATAAATAACTCACTCTATATGTTCAGGCATAAAATTATCATATATATATATATTAGTTATCATGTAAACAAAAATGACCATGTATGTTATTTTTTAATAAAAATGACTTATCTGTAGAGAACGTATTTAGTTGGTATAAGCATTAAGAGACAGCCGGGTCATTGGGGTTTTAATCACAGATACTGATAGCTCTACTCTGCTATAAATTGCACCCTTACAACTATTGTATTTTACAGTCTGCAATAGATAAAGGTGACACTACTCTTCTTTCAGGCCATGGGTGTGTACTTATATGGTGAAATGATGCTATCAAAAAGACCAAAACTGAAGGCTTTTGCGATAAAATGTTTTAAAAAGTTGGAAGTGGACATGGATGATGATGCACAGAAAACTGTCCACACCATGTTGTATGGATATTAGTCACCTTTAACATCTACAGGCACCATTATGCATGCCATCAATAAACATCATTTGGCATGTGTATTCTGTGAATACTTATTTGGTTGTTCTTTTCATAACATGATTTTACTACAATACATATATCAATGATGTTTTATGTTCATTAAGACTGTTTTATATTTGTATTTGTTGTGGTGTCTGTTAAGAATTATAATTATTGGCTATGTGTTAACTATAAAACCAGGATGAACCTGTTTATTAAGTACCTTTGTACATTCACTCAAAATATCATTCATAACTAATATTTGGTTTCAGCATAATTAACATTTAAATATAACAGGTAAATACACTGGGTGAAAAACAAACAAACAGAAAATATGTCTGGCAAAGACAAATGTTTACAGGTGTTATTGTCTTCTCAACTTACACTTTTAGTTCACCTGAGCACAACTCTTTTAGCTCACCTGAGCACAACATGCTCAGGGGGAGCTTTTGTAATACCCCAGGATGCAGCGTCAACAGTTTGCTTGTGGACACTAGAGGCTGCATTTTTCACCCAATCTTCATTGAACCAGGTTTGTAAAAGAAAGGAAATCTTGAATGAGTTCATAACTGGGCCACTTTAGGTCAAAATTTAGGTCACTAGACCAAATCTAAGTAAAGCTTATAAACACACTGGAGGCCTTATTTATGGCCCAATCTTCACAAAATTTGGCCAGAATATTTGCATGACATTTTTAATGAAATTGAGTGGTATAAAAAAGTAGGTACATGTAACTAAATCTTAGGAAAACACTAGAGGCAACATATATGGCCAAATATTAACCAAACTTGACCAGAATGTTTGCCTGCATGAAATCTTGGATAATTTTGTAACTGTGTCAGGTGGGGTCAAAATGTATGTCACTAGGTCAAATCTTATTAAAAAAAAAACTACTAACATGCCTGTGTCTTCAGGCGAGCGATTTAGGACCACCACAGCCCTCTTGTTTATAAATGTCACCCCTAAGATAGCACCATGATTTAGGATCACAGCTGAAATAATTTTAATATATAATAAATGACTAAAACTTAGTTATCATTTGCAACTTTTTTAAGAAGGAACCAAAGAATTTCTTTAAAATGTTTTATCTCTATATTCTAAATTGACAGTTTCTCCATGCATTACAGTCTGTTTCCATTGCTTATTAATCAGTGTTGTCACAAGACTGCCTGCACGTTCTCATGTAATAGTAAGTATAAATCTGCCTTCTGTAAGTAATTTATACTACTCATGAGTGATTGTATGAATGAATTCTTTTCTCCATAAGACTTAACAAGGACTTTCTGAGTATCTTTTGGCAATAAATTCATATTTTGAAATGGACCATAGTAGGAGAGTCATCGACTTGTAACTCCTCTGACCGTTTAGCCTCTCACTGATTAAGTTCAAGTCCTGTTTGGGGCAAGGGACTTAATGTGGATAGGTTTTTCAGTTAACCTGCAGTGTGCCGGCGGTTCTACCTAGACAATTGTTTGGAGTCTTCCTCCTCCAAAACTGCTGGACATCACTATAATGATTATAATTGGTTTTTGCAATGTATTTCTAAAACAAAACAAACATATTTTAAAAAATAATTAATGACACATTGCTTTTCAACAGTGTCCTGATCCATTATACAAGTTGCACCTCGTATGTTTTAACATAAAAACATGTAAATGAAGTCATTATGTGATAGTATACATGTTCTTTAACATCATGGTAATGTTTCATGCCCTTGTAACATTGTTCAGATATAGGTGTGCCGTTGGAGTAGTGGTAGAGTCGCTGATTTGTAACTCCTCAGACTACTTAGCCTGCCACCGCGTGGGTTCAAGTCCCATTTGGGGCGAAGGACTTAATGTGATCAGGTCTTCCAGCTGACTTGCACTGCGCTGGTGGTTCTACCTGGACTTGAGTCTATGGTCTTCCTCCACCCAAAAGCTGGATGTTGCTAAAATGATCATAAATGGTCAGTGTAATGTATTTCAAAAACAACAACAAAAAAACATTGTTCAGATAATATACTTGAGATGATTTATTTGTGTATAATATGGGTTGAGCTGTACGCCTGATGCATGTTTTACCATCATTTAAGAAGGGTTTGGAATTTGTTTATAAATATTGCTTACCATCTGTACTAAGTTTGTCACATACAATCATCATAGTCATACAAAAAGAATCATACAATCAATCGTAGATATTACACCAATGCTTCAGTATTAATAAAGGTAAACTTTTTTTGGCATGTTTGTATTTGTATAGAAAAGCTCAAAGTGCAAATAACTTGTCCTTTGGGTCTGAAACTTATAAACATCCATAATACCTGCTTCCTTTAATAATAAGCAATAGCAAAATTTGTTAATTTGCTAACAACATAATGTAATGGCTACTAGACTTAGTTTTATAGACTTTGCACTGAATTGGGTAAACCCTATTTAAACAGCTCTCTGCAGAATGAGTCCTTTTTACTATAGCCTCAGTAGGGTAATTTTACCATGACTTAAGTAAATGATAAGATCTGTCAGTTTTATTTGAATCTATGGGGCTAAGTGGGTGTAATTATTTTACAGTAAGAAAGATGCAATGGTATTTATAAGCCAGCTTAAATATCTGCTTCTTATGTGTTCTTTTTGCAGCCAGTCATTCTATCAGTATTGTGTGTAAATTCTATCAGTATTGTGTGTAAATTCATACTATGTTTGTATAGACTTTCTGTTTCTGTGTTTAATCAGTTATTGTCAGGATATGCACATGTCTATTAAGGATGGGTATTTTAACATAATTACATGCGTTCCATTTTAACTTGACATAAATTAGACATTATAACTCAAATCTTTTGTGTTTTAAAATAATCTGCATAGGCTTGTGTAATATATTTTTGTACTGCCTTTTTGTATGGTGTTTTAAAATGAATTTGTGCAATATATCTTTTAGCTTTTGATCTCACTGTGTTATGTCTGTTAATATAGTACAAACAAATCAGTATGTTTCACATTTTTTTCCACTGTCATTTGAGATTACCCTTGATGTTACAATGTTAAGAAAAGACATGCTTCAAATTTGTAATCACTGAACTAATTTTTCAAATAACATTTTTTTTTTTATTTGTGATTCTTTGTATATGTTACCTATTCCAAATAAAGATGGTTTCCTGTTTTTCAAATGAGTATGCATGCCAAGTAATTTTCTAGTAATATTCACTGTATTACTGTACAAAACAAGATGTACAACAGTTACTTCTTTTATGGTTAGAGAAAGAACAAAACTTGTAATTAAATTTATTTTATGAAATTGTAGTTATATTTTGATATTCATTATTGATTAAATCATTGTTTATAAGAATGAACACTTACACAGAATGGCAGTTGTAACACCTTCTCTGGATCATTGTTCATTCACTTGATGCATAGTTTCCTTAGCTATTTATTAAGGTTGACATTATATTGTTTAATTTATTATGCCTTAAAAAACCTTTAAGTTTCATAAAAATGTTCAAAATTCGTAGGCAAAAAAATCTCCAAACAATGCATGGCATATTTTCAATGTTCACTCACTTCTATCTGTCTAAAATCTGCAATATCTTTTTACATATTAACTAAAATTCACCCTTTCTGGAACTTTCAGCCCATCAGCATTTGTCAAGAGACATTTACCAGGCTCACTTTTTACATTAGTGTGCTTTTAAGTATTCCATTACAGTGTATATGCATGTAGTTGCCCTTGAGAACAATTGTCTTTAATGTGCATCATTTTACAGCGAAAAGTTAGCTCTGAAAGTTTAAAACATTTTTTTTCAGTATTGTATTTTGGAAAAAACGTTCATATGTAAGGAGCTTACCAAGTTGCTCCAGTAGATCAGCTGTACAATAAACATAAATAGTTTGTGTATTTATTTTTGATTTGTAAATTACACACAACAGGAAGTGTTGTGAACCCAAGTATAGCTGCAACAGTTACTGATTTGCCTTCTGTCTTATCTATGCTAACTATAATGCGTTGAAATGGGTATATTTTTTCATTTTCTCACCATGAAAGGTTTGGTCAAGTTACTTGTCTTTTCTCAACACTTTTCATTCCATTATGCAACCATAAACCCATTTTTTCAATTATTTTGATAATGAGCGCTGTGCATTGAGGTGAATAAATGGTTGGAATAAAATTGGTAAGAGAGTATTTCTAACAGTGAATTCCTCTTTTAGATTGTCACCTTTTTCCATTGTATACATTGAGTTTTGCTAGTCTTGATTGGTAATTAATCTCGTGTGCATTTTAAAAATCAACGAGGAATGTTTTTACTCATCAGATTAACGCTTTGTTAACTTAATTGAAGTTTCCATTTTGAATAACGATACAACTACTACTAGTATATTTACTTCTTTCACATCCAGGTTTATGCCCTGGCGTCAAGGTAAATAAAGATTATAGCGCTATCATTCTATCACTTTTATCGTTTATGACAGACCATCATCGTGAAGGCAAACAAGCAACAACCTATCTTGTTAATGTGGAAACTGTCTCATTGTGATTGAATGTTTTGAAAGGAGTCAAACCAATTAATTGTCTGTTGAGATTAAAACCTAGTTTGTCAATATGGTCGGCCGTTCATGTTTTCATTCACTCACCTCACTCTTAAATAACGGAGATACGGTCTTGTTGTTCATAAATTTTCTTAGATTAGTGTTACAATTAATCAACAAATGGCGGTACTTGTATGTGTCGTCCCTGTGGAAATAATATGAACTAAGAAGTATAAAAATGGTCATTATTCCGCCCCCCCCCCCCTCACCCTACCCCCACCCGTCATTACCAATATTATACAGAACATGTACAAGTAATTATCACACTGATACACTTACTCTACCTATATAATTAAACATTTTTATGTTTTTATTTAATTAATATACCTAATAGCTTTTCGCCAATATTCTCTTATATAATATAAACTGTTTAATAACACACTGTTAATTTCTTTTCAATATGGAGTGTTGTTAGAATCCCACCTTATCTTTTCCACACTAACAATAAAACAATATACAAACAAAAGCACTAGGAGTAAGAACTATCGTGTGACTACAAAAAGAAGTCATAGGAAGCTCCATTTTTGAAGGTAAATGACATGAACTTTGTACATGTTAAAAGAATGCATATGAACAGGCCCGGACCCAGGATTTTTTAGCGGGGGATACATTTTTCGATCGCCGACAAGCCCAAATCCCATAATGTGTGTTTCTAGAATGTCTGAGATGCGTTCTGAAGTGTATCTAAATAAAAATGTGTTGAATGTGTTTATTACTTTGACACTTAAGAAGGTGACGACATAAGGCTTGAACAACATGACTCTTTTGTAACTGGTTCAATTTTTCTAGTATGCTGAATCATGCCAACACATAGTTCCATGACCGGACCTGGTAGCGCAATCGGTAGAGCGTCGGCTCCATGGTACGGGAGGTCCCGGGTTCGAATCCTGGGCCGCGACATACCAAAGTCGTTAAAATGGTAGTGGTATAGCTCCCTTGCTAACGCTCAAGCAAATATAAGGGTAGTTCCACTACTGGTTGGCCCGGTGTCAGGATAGTGTGACTGGGTGTGGTATCATGCCAGGTGTTCACGGCATGCTATACACAGTGAAGGCAGCACTATATCTGCTTAAAGTAGACACCGTCTCCAGATAACTGAAATACTGTTGGTAGGACGATAAACCCAATAAATAAACATAGTTTCATTCGAGTTGAATCATTGGAGTATCGTCGGATTGTACGCTTATCAAATATGCACAAATATTGTCTAAGGTAAGATTTCTTTTGGATGCTCGATAAGATTTTTTGCTTAATTTCGCAAAATACCGAAATCAGTATTCCATAGAGCCTTAATTGAACGATGTGACAGACCTTACTGTGCGGATTTGACGTGTTCTTTGCAAAGCTTTTTTATGTTGAACCAAGCAAAAAAAACTATCCAAAAATCGTGTTTTCTTCTCGTTAACTAGAAACAAAATATAACTAAGCATTTCCTAAGTGGCGCTGTTGACCTCTAGACCAACCATTGTAGTTTCGGAACAACAACATATTTTTTGAATTTAGTTTCCAAGCAAAGCATTTTAAAGACTGGACAAACATGAACCTTATTTGAAGTGAGACAAAAATCTTACTAAAATTTTTTTTCGGGGGCCAAGCGGTAAGAGTCTCTGACTTCTGACTCCTTTCCCCTTTCCGCGTGGGTTCGGCCCCAGTCAGAGAGAGATCTTTTAGGTTTGTTAGGTCTTTCAACGGTGCACCGGTGGTTCTATCCAGACTTTAAGAAGAACAAAGTATAGTTAAATACTTTCAAATAATGTCTTTTCGTGTTATTCACTTGTAGATGTTTTAGAAAGATGGTACTGGCAACAATTTAAGGCAACAATGACTACAGATATTGTAAAGTGTCTTTACTGTTTATGGCGATTTCCGCATCTGCAGGTCACTACAGTGTAATTAATTATCATAAAGTCTGCAATACATCTTCCTTATCTTTCTTTTTTATGCAACTTGAAACTGGTTTCTGTCAACAAATCATTGTTGCTATTATTTTTGTCATTTTTATTTTTGTTCGCTCGGATAATATTGTATATTTTTTCTTTTGCTCTGTTTAATGTCCGAATCCTTCTTGAAGTTGTGACCTAGGCCGTAATATAACCCGTGTCTGTATGATTAACGGGATATCGAAATCTGGCCAAAAGGATACTTGACAACCACTTTTACTGCCATATGTTTTCTTTGTTATAATTACATGACAAATTATAGTCATTGTAGCTATTATTGAAGAAGACTCCACAAAATGGAAAGATAATGGCTTGGTGGAACCACCGGCACACAACATGTCAACTGTAAGACTTCTCTATAAAGTGTTTTACCAAGACTGACAAAATGCTAGTGGCTGCTGACACGCTCGGAACTCCACGCTATGAAATACAGTGACCGATGACATGCTAGCAACTCCATTACTTTATGACATGCTAGGAACTTCAATACTTGATGACATGCTAGGAACATCAATACTTGATGACATGTTAGGAACGCCAATAATTGATGACATGTTTGGAACATCAATACTTGATGACATGATAGGAACATCAATACTTGATGACATGCTAGGAACATCAATACTTGATGACATGCTAGTAACATCAATACTTGATGACATGCTAGTAACATCAATACTTGATGACATGTTAAGAACATCAATACTTGATGACATGCTAGGAACATCAATACTTGATGACATGACAGGAACATCAATATTTGATGACATGCTAGGAACTCCAATACTTGATGACATGCTAGGAACATCAATACTTGATGACATGACAGGAACATCAATACTTGATGACATGACAGGAACATCAATACTTGATGACATGCTAGGAACATCAATACTTGATGACATGACAGGAACATCAATATTTGATGACATGCTAGGAACTCCAATACTTGATGACATGCTAGGAACATCAATACTTGATGACATGTTAGGAACATCAATACTTGATGACATGTTAGAGCATCAATACTTGATGACATGTTAGGAACATCAATCCTTGATGACATTAGAAACATCAATACTTGATGACATGTTAAGAACATCAATACTTGATGACATGTTAGGAACATCAATACTTGATGACATTAGAAACATCAATACTTGATGACATGTTAAAGAACATCAATACTTGATGACATGTTAGGAACATCAATACTTGATGACATTAGAAACATCAATACTTGATGACATGTTAAGAACATCAATACTTGATGACATGTTAGGAACATCAATACTTGATGACATGCTAGGAACATCAATACTTGATGACATGTTAGGAACGCCAATAATTGATGACATGTTTGGAACATCAATACTTGATGACATGATAGGAACATCAATACTTGATGACATGATAGGAACATCAATACTTGATGACATGCTAGTAACATCAATACTTGATGACATGTTAAGAACATCAATACTTGATGACATGCTAGGAACATCAATACTTGATGACATGACAGGAACATCAATATTTGATGACATGCTAGGAACATCAATACTTGATGACATGTTAAGAACATCAATACTTGATGACATGCTAGGAACATCAATACTTGATGACATGACAGGAACATCAATATTTGATGACATGTTAGGAACGCCAATACTTGATGACATGACAGGAACATCAATATTTGATGACATGACAGGAACATCAATATTTGATGACATGCTAGGAACTCCAATACTTGATGACATGTTAAGAACATCAATACTTGATGACATGTTAGAGCATCAATACTTGATGACATGTTAGGAACATCAATCCTTGATGACATTAGAAACATCAATACTTGATGACATGTTAAGAACATCAATACTTGATGACATGTTAGGAACATCAATACTTGATGACATTAGAAACATCAATACTTGATGACATGTTAAGAACATCAATACTTGATGACATGTTAGGAACATCAATACTTGATGACATTAGAAACATCAATACTTGATGACATGTTAAGAACATCAATACTTGATGACATGTTAGGAACATCAATACTTGATGACATGCTAGGAACATCAATACTTGATGACATGCTAGGAACATCAATACTTGATGACATGTTAGGAACGCCAATTCTTGATGACATGTTAGAAACATCAATACTTGATGACATGCTAGGAACATCAATACTTGATGACATGCTAGGAACATCAATACTTGATGACATGTTAAGAACATCAATACTTGATGACATGTTAGGAACATCAATACTTGATGACATGTTAGGAACGCCAATTCTTGATGACATGTTAGGAACTCCAATACTTGATGACATGCTGGGAACATCAATACTTGATGACATGTTAGGAACATCAATACTTGATGACATGCTGGGAACATCAATACTTAATGACATGCTAGGAACATCAATACTTGATGACATGTTAGGAACATCAATACTTGATGACATGTTAGAATGCTAGGAACTTAAGTGACCGATGATACGCTAGGAACACCAATTGTTGATGACTTACTGAGAAGTCCAGTGATTAAAGGCATGCTAGGGTTTCTAGTGACTAAATACATGCCGCGAGCCTTAGTGACATGCTGATAACTATAGTGACTGAAAACATACTGGAAACTCGGTGACTGAAGTCCTGCTAGGAAAGCGTGTGCTTGACTATGCTGGGAACGTCTGTGGTTGATGACATGCTTCAAACTACAGTAACTAATGACCTACTAGAAATTCGAGTACTTGATAAGATGCCTGACACTCCAGTGGGTGGCCTGTGTGTAAACAGCAATTATTTGCTGATAGGACTGTTTTGTATTTTCGAACAATTTTATTTAATGATTCATCGAAGTATAATACTTATTTATTTGGTAACATTTCAGTACAACAATAAACCGTACCTCTGTAAAATAATATCTTGTAGTTTAAACGAATATTACCTTTAATTGATGTATTGATGTAATTTGGTCATAAAGTAGCTTATCTACATAACCAGTAGAATAGCATGGTCCGAACTTCATATTTATTTAGTTATTGTGACACTACTGAGCCCATTAGTGTATTGTTTATGAGTGCCTTGCATACATGTTGATTAAAAGGCGTCGATGCGTTTTTGATTCTCCCAACCTTAAAATCCTTTAAGAAGCTCAGTACTTCCGGCACAAAAGGAACTCATTTAAATTAAAAAGAAAACAAAAATTCACGTCTTGATATAACGTCGATTGGGCCAATTCCAGTAGAATAATAAACGATACAAAAGATACAGTGAGGTGCCAGGCTGTAAGTTACGACGAAAGAAAAGAAGTGTTGGCAGAGTTCTTAGTCAGTCATATAACAAGGACAACAATAAGGGCATAACCACAAAGCTTGATCGCAAGAAAGTTGGAAACTAACGAAGCCTGTGAAGCTGCATGCTACGATAAAGGGTTTGTTTTGCTCTGATCGCAGTCCGTGATGGCATTACACTTTTCTTAACTGTTTAATACTGTAACTTCACATATGTTTCCAAATACACACATGACCACAAGGAAAGACTCGGCCAAGAAAACACATTAAATTTATTTTAAATTAAATATATCATTTTGCATTCAATATATCATTTTACATTAAATGTATCATTTTACATAAAATTTATCATTGTACATTTATCATTTTGCATACGACTGACTGTCTTGATCAACATTAAATCGATTAATCTAACGCTTCATAAATACTAGTTTAATTAATGAAAGTAACATTTTGTATCACACTAATGTGGTACTATATTTAAATATCTGCATGAAATTTAAAATTAAATAAATAAAATATGACGTTTTTGGAACACGTTGTTTAGCTAGATTGGTGAAGAAATAGATCCTTACTCCTACCATTGGCCATTTGATTATTTTGATTGGCCGTTGAAGTTAATGACTCTAGTCTGTTCACAATAAATCGGCCATGTATGTTGATGGATCTTTAAGGTCTCAGCAATTTGTCCGCAGTGATTAGATTTCGTAGTTATTTTAGACGGCCTTTGTCAATGAATGATAGAGTAGTATACCCCGCAAGTAAATCGTGATTTTAGTCCTGGTGTTCACTCTCCATATTAATTGAGCTTTCGTCTCTAGTTGTGTGAACTATCTGAACTATTAAAGCAGAAAATTAACTTAACATCCCTGTACATCGACGTCCACTGAGCCAGGACCGCGGTAAACTGTAAGAGGTAACCGGTGAATCAGTTACTAAACAATTATACTTAATTGGCGTTCGCGCTTAAGCGCGGCGCCCTGTATGGAATGCCTTTAAAACTGTGGAATAGTCTGATGTTGCAATTCACATGTCATATAACTTCTCAGCGTATTATTAAATAGTATGCAATACAAAAGGTATCTTCATGTGAAGGCCAATTGTTCGAGCATATTTTCAGCTCACTTTAAGTCCAGGAACTCGTCGGATGTCCGGCGTTGTCGTTCATCAGATAACGCATTCTCTTTTTAAACATATATTGGACGCCCTTTGATGCATATTAACTATATTATTGATATAGTATAATAGTATAAAATAGTATTTATTGCGCACATGAACGAAATGTAATGTCGCTTCCTTAAACATGTTTCACGGAAATGTCTACAATCACGAAACTCAAACAGCTATTAAAGTTTTCTACATGCATTATCTGTTACGCTAAGGATTTAATCAGGGTGTCCTAAATTTTAAATGAATTAAGACTGACTTCGATCAATCAAATAAAAAACAATTAGAACAATAATCTACTTCAAATAGTACCAAAAGTCGAAACCGAAATCACATTCTGAATCGTCTTTATATTTAAACTAATTTCTCATTTAAGAGATCCTTAAATAAATATGCCAATGAAAGATTAAAATCAAGAAATAAGAGACCCTTCTTTCGCCAGGAAACGACGGACCTTCGTAACGGAACTTTGGCTTGAAAATATCATTTTAGTTTATAATTGTTTCATGCCTTTATACGAAACAGTCAAACCTGTAAATCCAATGTGGAGGGGCTAATCTTGCTGGCAACAGTTTCAAAATTTCATACCGACACTGGGGTTTTTGCATTGTTTTACATACTAAACAAAAAGACATTAAGGAACATTTTATTACCTGAGTCAAACTGTTTTTTCTTTCTAATCAGAATGGTTGAATTTCACATTAATGAACATATTCACTCTTATAATTAAGTAGGGAATGCACAAAATAGAGTTTTTTTCGATGACATGATCTCATGTGTAATCGTCTTGTTTGATACTCGCGTAAGCTTCATGCTTAATAGTTCCTTCTATCACTTCGCCAGTATAGCTGGTTTATCGATGCTCCATCGGTTAGCAATAATGTTAAAATCTAACACCAGGAAACTTAACACGCAAATTTAGAATTATTCCTTTACTAAGTTTATGAAAGCACTTTTATGATCTGATGGCGCTTGTACCGCGGACATATCACTGACATGTATCCGATTGTCCAGGTAAAATTAGATTAATGGAAGAATATTTAATCTATGAAAACAACAACTACATTACTATAAATTATTATCCAGAGCATGAATCGATTTTATCTTATTGGATCCATGTTCTGTCGAGGTTTATATTATTATTTGTGTCAGCGATAAATGCAAAGGATGGTTCTCAGACTGTAATTTGTTTTAACAGAAAAGACCAGGCAGAAGGAAACTGATGAAGTTGCATCGTAAAGATATAATTAATGCTGATAGAGCCAAGTTGACAAAAAGTCATGTAGGAAGTATTACGAGTGGATCTGAATACCGACAGTTCAAATGTCGAGACGTCACACTTTACTAAGTGATGTCTGGGAAGGTGTTTTTATGTAACCAGCACCTCGAACATTAGTTATAGGAAGGTGTTTTTATGTAACGAGCACCTCGAACATAAGTTATAGGAAGGTGTTTTTATGTTACCAGCACATCGAACGTAAGTTCCGAGCACCTCGAACATAAGTTATAGGAAGGTGTTTTTATGTACAGCACCTCGAACGTAAGTATAGGAAGGTGTTTTTATGTAACCAGCACCTCGAACATAAGTTATAGGAAGGTGTTTTTATGTAACGAGCACCTCGAACATAAGTTATAGGAAGGTGTTTTTATGTAACCAGCACCTCGAACATAAGTTATAGGAAGGTGTTTTTATGTAACGAGCACCTCGAACATAAGTTATGGGAAGGTGTTTTTATATAACCAGCACCTCGAATATAAGTTGTAGGAAGGTGTTTTATGTAACGAGCACCTCGAACATAAGTTATAGGAAGGTGTTTTTTATGTAACGAGCACCTCGAACATAAGTTATAGGAAGGTGTTTTTATGTAACCAGCACCTCGAACGTAAGTTATAGAAAGGTGTTTTTATGTAACGAGCACCTCGAACATAAGTTATAGGAAGGTGTTTTTATATAACCAGCACCTCGAACATAAGTTATAGGAAGGTGTTTTATGTAACGAGCACCTCGAACATAAGTTATAGGAAGGTGTTTTTATGTAACGAGCACCTTGAACATAAGTTATAGGAAGGTGTTTTTATGTAACGAGCACCTCGAACATAAGTTATAGGAAGGTGTTTTTATGTAACCAGCACCTCGAACGTAAGTTATAGAAAGGTGTTTTTATGTAACCAGCACCTCGAACATGAGTTATAGGAAGGTGTTTTTATATAACGAGCACCTCGAACATAAGTTATATAAAACCCGGTGTGATGACTTTATTAAACACCAGCGTGATACACCTCTATCGCCCATCGGACAGACTCGTTTGTAAGTGCTTAAATTCTATAACGCACTTGAAGTTCCAAACGTTATCAATTCGTCTAAATTTTAAGGTTTTAAGTAGCTTAATCAAAACTTGGTGTTATTCATATTTAAAAGGGCAAATATAATTTAGAGGTGAGATAGTGCGATGATAGGATGGGCTACAGCAGTAGTTTTTCGCCGATTTCGGTCGCGGAGGAGAGTGTAGAATGAGACTCAATCCATTTGTCCTGTCAAAGATAAATCTGTTGACTCTGTACCCCACACACTATTGTTGGAGTTTATTGATATGGTGACGCACGTACTATGATGCGTTTGTGATCTTTGCTACAAGAAAGGTAAACTTTATAATCACTTATCGGTTTCTTACGGATCGTATTTCGTGAAGGATTAGTATTTTTCTTAGTCCTTTCTTTGGAAAACAAAATAGATCTAAACATTTAAAACTACTTTTTTCATAAAACTGATGGTAGGATCAATAGAATACTAGATTATTGTTGAATAAATAAAATGTTATCACACTCGGTACGAAAAATCTATATCGGGCGGCAAGCCTCGCGATTTAGATTTGTCTCAGCCTCGTCTCAGCCTCGTTTCAGCCTCGAATGACAACAATTTCTTTATTCAACACTAACCTAGTCTCTATACCGAACGTGTTGCACCAGAGCTCATTACGATGAGAATTGTCTGGCAGCTGAGAGCCAACGTCTCTGCTAAGTTTAGAAAACCTGTCTATACCAATCACTATCGTCGATTTCTCAATACGACTATTTATTGTGACAGCTTACAGTAAGCGCCTGCATTGGAAGTAAATAACTAACAAAAATACGTTTTATAGACAACAAACAAATGAATGAAGTTAACTATCTTATATACGTACAATATAAACGTATCACATGCCTCGGCAACAAAGCAGTTCATCAAGAGAGACAGATCTATTAAAAATGGCGCCATGTTAAAACAGCAATGGTATAATATGCAACAAAGATAAACAATTTTCTAACATGAAGAAAATCTCTGATTGTAGAAGAAAATGAAGAAAATTGCAAAGAACAAGCAGGAAAATCAACGAATCTAATCGATAGTGTGAAGTGGTTATATATTACGGGATACCAAACAATTTATTAATATGTTCAGGAATTATCTGCAAATAGTATGTTAAATAATACAATTAGACAATATCCCAAAGTTATACCTCTTGTAAAAGTACAACGGAGACGGTTTAAGCTGACTTGCCTACATTATTTACACGTCATCCACTGGAGAGATGTAGAGACCGAATTCTAACAGTGAATGTCAAAATTATGGCTTTTTATTATGCATTTCGGAAACACACAGAATTGGCTATCCATGACCTTGTCTACTCGCGGTCAGTTGTAATTCATGCCTGGGAAAAAGGGGAAGAAGTAGTGCGTGTACAGAGCAAATATGTATGTTTAAGGAGACTAGACGCGTCAATTGTGTCATGGCATTCATCAAATGTTAACATTTATTGTTATCTATTGAAACTGAAAGTTCATTATATTGTGTAATTCATATATACATGAAATGCAGATTTATTAATGAACAATGCTGCGAACAAATATCGCTCATTGACTAGAGCAAAGAGTCGAAATGGGGGTCGAACTGCTATTAGCAGGAGGTTTTACAGATTACGCATTATCTACTAGGCTGAGATATTTGCGAAATCCCGCGCGCGCGGGGACTCACTGCCTTCTTCGGTTTTTCACCAGGTTATGTAATGACAAAGGTCATACGTATCATCTCAGCATCTCAGTCTAAAGCTACAGGACGTGTTTGGAGAGAAATGGCGCTATCGGGACTTTTAGCGATGTAGTTAATTTCAAACTCAGTTCATTACTGGTCGAATCCGGTAGCAGTTATGAGCCTAACTTAAGTTAAAATGCAAAATAAGAAAGTAGTGAATGTTGAATGAACTGGTTTCTATTATCGGATGTGAGTGATTCCGATGTAACTATTGTCCCAATGAATAATATATATATATTACAATAGGTGTATTATGTGCAGCTAAATACTAGCCTGCTTTTTTAATTTCCAATGCGTTGTACAATTGAATATTTACTACGGAATAATTTTGACAATTGTCTGCACACCTGTAATCGCGTACAGGATCAAACATACACGCCCCTGAGCGCTGTGTCTATGTAGTCTCTACAATCTGCCAAGCCATACTGTAATTTAGTAAAACAATGCAAGCTTTGAACTGTAAAAGGGTGAGAATGCATAAAAAGCAGAACAACGAAGAGTCTCTGGCTGAAACTTGTACAATATATAACAATAAATGTTCGATAATGTTTGTGTAGAGGTCAGAAATGTGGTTGAAACAACTAAATTCTCCTATAAGAGGATATCACAAGATCCTGTATGTATGGTAACATAAATTAAAACTTGAGAAGGCACAAGGCAAAGCACCGATATGACAGTTAAATGTAAAAGTTACTACAAACCTGTAACGAAAAAATAAAAAACGGAGGCAACACAACAGATAATATCTTGGAACGGTCAGCTGGCAAAAGGGCCGACTTGGATGCTTAAACCGGTTTTACAAAGCTTTAACCTCGTATTTCCGGAGGGGGGATTTCCAAATGCAAGCAGAGAAAAGAAATGTTTTATTTACATGTAACAATAAAACTGTTCAAGTGATGGCGTGTTCTTAAAGCTAAATTATGACGTCATTAAAAAGAAAGTAGTGATGATTTGCATAGCATATACAACATAACCTGTACTTGTCATAAAACAATGTTAAATCTTTTAACTGATAAGTCTTCTAACAAAAAATACATCCTCACCATTCACGTAGTTTACTTTTCGATATTGATAAGAGGTACTCGATTTAGTTCAAGTCATACATTCACAGCACGTAAATAGGCTCCGATAAAAAGTAGTCAATAAGCAAATTAATCCATTCTATTAGTATTCTTGCCCTTGAAAATAAAACTTGATAATGACTTGAAAGTAAGCAAACTTTGTGTTTGTATCTGAAGCCATTTCCTATGGTGGGAGCTCTTATCTACGACCATAAACACTTATTATACACAATGTTGGCTTCTATAAAGTAGTCAATATAAAACACATTTACACAATGTGTCATGACAAAAGTGAACACTTTACATCAATGTGTGCAAACTGAAAAAAAAGAATACAATATATTTATAAATATTTCTTACGTGTGATCTTTGATTACGAGCCTTGATAAATAGTTGTTGACATTCCGTCTGCATAGACATGTAATGGCGCATTTTTGCCCTGCCATTTCCCTTCTTGCATATTTGATATTTCTTGTCTGCAGCGTATGTAAACAAACTTAACCATATGAAACACTATGCTTATGTTTATGTCTGTGATTGCGTACTTACACAATGTTGTTGTAGAGTTCTTAAAATAATATAAATGAAAAATATAAATGATTTTTCTAAAACAGCCAAAATGCTTTCCAAATTAAAACAAAATCATCTAACTTTAAAAACATGTCTTTCCATCTTCCAAAATGACCGATTACTAAAAACGTAAATCCAAATAGTGGTTTTTTTATTTTAAAATGCAATGATAGACTCAAACCACATCTGTTTTTAAACATCGTGTAAATCAAATTTTAAAGCTCCGCACATGCGTGTAAGAAATAGCCACCTGTTTCGTACAAGTGATGTTCCCTTAACCAACCAAATCAATTATTATTATATGAAGTGTTTTTTGTTTGTTTTGTTACATCGCACCAACACAGTTATGGTAATTTCGACGATATCCAGCTAATTATTGGTGGAAGAAGACCTCTGACATATGTCTAGGTAGAACCAACGGCGCACCGTATGTTATCTGGAAGTCTTCCTCACATGATAATTCCCATCACCATTGGGACTTAAATAAACATGTAAAAGGCTAGGGAATTACAATCTCGGGCAAAGGCGCCTATTGTACATTGTGTATGAAAATATATTCTTCTAAAAAAATGTTTTCGCTTTCCAAGTTCAATGTTAAAAGTGAAGCAAAACGCCCTACTAGTCCTTACAAACAATTATATTGTTCATATCGGAAAACTAAAAACATGCGACACCTTATTTTTGAGATCACTTAATATTATCATCCGGGTCATCAGTTTTGATGTTGATAACTAATTTTGGCAGAAATCACCATAGAGCCTATTTATATATTTAGAAAAATGAACATTAATAGTAATTTATTTCATGGTTAGCACTGTCTAACAAATAAAATGTATTTCAAAGTCGACATTACTTACACTAAAGTAAAACGTTATGTAGTAATGTTTAACCAAAATACATGTAGAGCTATCAGTACGACAAATCTATAAATTGTCCGTGGTATCACAAGCAGAAATACCTTGTATTTAGTGTTTTGAAACGGGATATTGACCGTGCTTATTTTTATAGCAAACGCCCTATTCAGTCTAACAATTTCACGTGCACAATACGTTTTACAGAAATATGTGAACAATAGGAAAACATGCATAATTAGACATTAAAAATAGTGTAATTTGAAATATATAATCAGTTAAATAAACATGACTTACCTGGCACTCCACAGTTCAACCACTATTACTCGATATACTCGGATGTTTCTGACTATAGGGCAATATGTGTATTGCTGTTATTGTCGAGGATATGCTATTTTGCTATACTTAATGTACTAGATATCGATATCTCAAAACTTGAGGGTTTTTTTTATGAATTACATGCTTTACATTACAATGTTTTGTCATTGTACAAAAGCATTAATAACTTAATTACGGTGTAAACTACCTACATTACTTCTTTACGACATTTGTTAATATTTCTAACCTTAACTGTTTTGCGCTATTTATGAGAAGGTACAACATTTCTTATTTTAAAATGTAACGCTCAAAGTAACCGAGTTAGTAGTGATTTTGCAAAAAAAACGTAATGCAAAAACCATAAAGCTCAGAGTCTCTCTGATCAAGGTCTGTACGATTTCCTATTTTAAATAAATAAAACAAAAGGTATATTCAGTGTTTATAACAAAAAGAACTCACATAAAACATGACACACTTTCAAACATATCTGTTGAATGTTAAATAAGCTATATTCACAGATGTCCATCAAATTTAACCAATTAGCCGAGACGACGTTGTCATAAATTTTCTTTATAAAGTATCTACAGGAAAGGGTCAGTATACTTTTGCCGACGAAAACCTACTGCAAAGTTACTTGCATATACGACAAATCGTTACATTCTATGGACTCCTAAAGCATATATTATTACATTAAAAAAACTCCTCAAGCAGGCAGTATTATATTCTAGAAGCGATTTCAACGTTAATTGTCATCAGAAGTATAACAAATTTTCCGAAAGACTACACTGAGTCAGGTATACTTCAAAATTATTATTTATTGTTTGCAATGATATCCACAAAACCATTTACGAGTTTTAATAATAATTGCTAAATCTCAATTGAAAAAAGTTCCCGTCAGAAACAGGAGCACTTTTCATATGCCAGTTACAGAATCTAAAGTGAAAGTCAATGTGGTCGAGCAAATATATGGATTATAGTTTTAGTCAGTTTAAATGATAAATAGTTATTAAAGTTTCTCACGATATAGGCTGCACATATCAACATCTGAACTGTCAATTGACAAAGACACATAAAAAAGTTAAATTTTAATGTAAAACACCACCAAAACGGGACCTTATACAAATGATAAGACAAAATGAAAATAAGGAAAAAAAATCACACGAAAAAACACAACAACAATAAAACACTTGCAATATTGGAACGGCCTGTAGGCAAAAGGACCGACTTAAACCGGGTTTAGGGTCTTCAACACCGCAATTTAATTAGGTTATTTTCAGAAACGATCAGTGCAAATAAAAGTACACCATGAAAGAAAGACAGCTAACAGTAAGCACATGTTTATGGTAGTAAAAAGCTGACGCACAGACATCATACCAGTGAACGTAAATGGTGACGAGGACTGCAAAAGTTGCTTCAGCTACGAATTGCCTGACAAGTGAGATTAAGAGACAAAAATCCAAGTGTCCAATTAATGGGATAGGATGGGATTTGCCGGCATTTTTGCCGATACTGTGCAGCGACATTTCTATCATTATAGCACAGGGACACTTATGAGGTGCCCAGGGACTGAACCCGACCGGTCCATTTTGCTGACACCGACAAGTCAGGCGTAATGTTGTCCCCATTAGCCCCGTGCGTTAGTAGGAAAGCCACCACTACCAACTTTAAAGTCTTTGGTGTGACCCGGCCGGGGTTTGAACCCTCGACCTCCCGATCCGCAAGCCGACGCTCTACCGCCTGAGCTATTGCGACCGGTCCCAAATTGTGACCGCAAGACATCGATTTCGCGTAGCTTCAACGCACAGAACAAATCATTGTGTAGACTAATCTCCCTGTTTCAAATTCCTTGACTGTTTAAAGGATATATTGTAAACAATGCTTAACACTAAGAATTCCCGTTATAAAACCATGATTACTTTTTGGTACTACATAGTGTGGTAAAGATTTACAAACCTATATTGAAAAGTCAAAAGGCACTCAAAATTTGAGGTTTTGGTACACTTTTCTTAATCAGTTGGAACCGGGATACGAAATGAACTCTGATTCCTACCATTGGCCCTTCATTACTATGACTGTCATTGAAGTTAATGACTGCTTGTCTGAACACAAATAAATCCGCCATGTGTGTTAATGGAGGTTTATGGGAGAACAATTTGTCTGAAGTTTCCCTAAATCAGATTTCCTAATTCTTTTACACAACCCGTTTCATGCCGCAAGCAAACCAGTGATTTGTGTCTTGGTGTTGTTCATTCTCGAAACTAAAAGATCTCTCTGCTCTTTTGTGGTGTGAACTCCTTAAGGCAGATAATTACTACCACTCGACAACCACTTGGTCAAAACGTTGAGATGATTCAGGAAATCAGTTATTGCATAATTATACTTAATATTTATCATTCAAATTGACTAAAACGATATTGGTCATACTCATTGGATGGAATATGATTTAGTTTCTGAAACCTGCAGTATTTGAAACAAACGCCTCTCACCGGATCTGTTCAAATCGGTCAGGCGTGTTTATTGACCGATTATATTGACCATATTGACAAACCTGTCCAGATTTAATCACAGGATTCACATTTCACAGAGTCACCTTAACAGATTACCGACGTCACTCTTAAATAACAGATATTGTGTTGTAGCCAATAGATTATCACTGAAATCAGTGCTAGCATTAATCAACAAATGTGGGTGCTCGTATGTGTAGACCCTGTGGAAACAATCTGATCTCAACTTTTAATTTCATTAGCATCAGGATGGTTGCTGGCTTCCTCATCCTTGTTGCCAATTTCATTGTTTCAAAATATGTACTTATTGTTTTTTTCTTTTCTTTGTTATTTATTAGTTTCATTTCGACTTTCTAATGTTAATATTTAAGCATTCGATTTCTTTTTATAAAATCGTCGCATCATAAACTTGTTACTTTTTTCATAATTTGTGCAACTAGGTGTTTTGTCAATGTTTGACTAAAATTTGTCAGAAAGGGACATTTACACATGTTCAATATCCTATATCAAGTTATTTATTATTTCACGTCCACGTACATATGAACAGGATGCTTAATAATGTACACCTAAGCAGTTTTGTTCAGAATTTGAAATAACTTAAATTTCTTTCATGAAGGAATTTCGTTAAAGGATGGCTAACTTACCAGTCTCTTTTATATACTCATGACCACAATCGATGTGTTTGGCCCTTTATTTGTTATTTTTATATGGAACCCGTTTAACATGCCATGTTCCTTGTGTGTGCACTGACTGGACTGACAATGGGTCAAACACATTAAAAACAAAAATCTCTAGGGCATAAATATCTAAAACAGTTTTCTTTTAAAACCGATGGTTTAGATGATTATATAACTTTAAATATCAAAGCAAAACTTTCACATATAATTTTTTTTTAAAATCACAATACGACACAATGTGACGCAATATTTTCTGCTCAGACTACGTTGACTAATGTTCTAATGTAGCGACGCAATTATTAACACACCTTCAAATCAGCTTAATCAATCGTTTTTGCTTTGTTCATAACATCCGCAAAAAGACTTGTTATTGACATAATATTGACACATTTAAATGATACAGTCTACTAAACACAGTAATACAAACTGATGAAGTTAAGTTCGGTTCGTGCTATTTCGACACAGTAGGAAAATAAACACTTTTTTGAATTATTGCTTCACAAAACAGCAGTTGCCACTGCTGTGCATATAAGCATCCGCCTTAATTTAGAACTCTCGAGGAATTAAAAAGAATTGTTTAGGAATCAGATGTATCGTTAAACATTGATAATCATAAATATTATCTGAAGTAAGTATAACGCCAAAGTGCATGTCGATCTATATTAGTAATACGTGCGTAAATGACACTGAAAACTGTAAACGAAAAAGAAATAGTATGAAGTTTGAGGATTTGGTATCCATGGACACTTGAAATCGTAATCCCATAGGACTCCCGCCCCAGCCTCAAAGATCAAAATCATGTCTGTTTTTTTCACCTAAAAGTAATTATTTTTTTATTTTATCTCATTTTCTCAGCAAAACAACATTACTTTGATCTTAAGATTGGCACTGGGTAGTTTTAAAGTTTCGACCAAGTTTTAGTTGTGACTACTGTCAGAGATCTGTTTTGAACTCACGTCCGACTTAAGATAAGATCCGACTTACGGCCCTTCATGGAACATGACCTAGATGACTATTATATTGTGTTAAAAACGACATGGCCACAAGCATGGAATATGACACTCTACGTCTTTACAGTAAATCAATACTGGTTAAGTATTTTACCGCTCAAAAGATGGAATTAGCACACTTTTCTAATGAATACAAATACTGAATAATGAGTTTATATAATGATCAAAAAGCTGAAATTATTTTCTTAAACATCTTAAACGAATGGAATTTTTTATGTTTATACTGAAGTATTTAAGAAAGTTATACAATTCTCAATATAAATGCAAATTTTCCTCTAAAGTCTGAATGCCGTGTTGAAGTAAGTATGACTTTTGGTTTTGCTCGCTGATGCCGATTATTTTTAACTTAAATACCATTATTCGACATCATTATTCTAACATTTTTTTAAATTAATAAATTTATGTTGTACATAATGTCCCAAGCAAAAGCTGTTTTCGACATTTATCAGTTTTCTTATTTACTGGAATTATAATGCAAACCTATACTCCTTCTAAAGATTGTATGCTACGTTAGCACTGATAAGTACGTGATCCAGTAATGTACACCAAGTCATTCATTCACATCACGTAGACACGCTCTGATAAAACAATCAACTGACCAATTAAGAATGTGTCTTTGCTCTCGATTTGTTTATAAAACTATAGTGTGTGTTCGTGTCTAATACCGTTTCTTTTGGAAGAGCATTCGTCTGCAGACAGTGTCCCTATTATGAATTGTAAATGTAAAGTAGTTAAATGTTTTAATAGTGACGTCATTAAAATAATGTCTACATTATATATATTTGGGTGATTGGATGAGTATATTTTCTGTTTATTATCTCGCTTCCTAAGGTTATATATACGTCATCTTTATCTTGATTACATAGTGTACATTTTAGATAGTTAATTAAATTTATTGTTATGTATGTATATATGTGTATTTACGTGTGGATGAGTGTGTGCAGGTGTGTGTTGTGTATGTGTGGGTGCGTCTGTATGTGTGTCTGTGTTGGGAGGGGGGGGGGGGGGGGGAGGGTTAAGGGTGTGCGGGTGTACGTGTGTGTGTCTTTGTCTAGTACTTGCTGATATTTTAATATATGTGGTAATTCTCATGAGACCCCATATCTTCCAATTACTGTTTTTATCATTGGAACTGATGTATTGTCAATTAGGCTATTGTTTAATCGAAGTGTGGTACTTATCTACGGATATTTGGTTTCATTTCAGGAGCGGGCGTGTGTTATAATTTTTGATAACTATATATTGTCACACAATTGCCATTTCAAGGACATGCAGAAGTAACCCGAACAACTCAATGTTTATTTGAGATAAAATGTAGTATTCAATGATGACTTCTTCACTAGAACCATTTTGCTTTGCTGTTATTATTATAAGTTATGCTATGACGGCAACACATCGCATGGATGAATTCTTTTAAGTGTTTGTAAAGACAGAACTACGCATTTTGTGACGACGCTGATGATATACACAATAATGTTGTTAAGTACCTTTGTCACTACAAGTCATTTGATATTAAAATATCTAAATAGCTAGTCTTATTTCAAGGCATATTGGACGGATATTTATATTACAAAAGTCTACGCCATACTAACCTATGTTATGTTGGTGGTTGTTCCCGGGAAAATATAATATTTTTCTTGCTAATATTTTCGGTATAAGAAAAGTACTGACAAAACAATCCTATTTAATTCAATTACAGACACTAAAATACACGTTATCCGGTTTACAGATGATAAAAAGAATGTTGAGAAAATGTAGTTGAAGAATAACAACACAAACTAATGTTAGAGTAACTGTAAAATAAAGCATATACAGATTTTGTTGAAATTTTCTATTTTTAGTTGTAATAATCGAATAAAAACTTCCCTTTATTAACTGTTCATTTAACTGTGGCGTTCTTGTGCTAGATAAATGTTATAAATTGTATTTTCAGAAAACCCGCATTTTACGGAAACATTTTAAGAAAATAGCTTTTAAAATAGCTGCCATTCACTATTTATACAAGAAGCTTTAATAACTTATAAGCAGCTTATTATTTCTTTTATTATATAACATATTCCTATATACTGTGGATATGTGTAATTGTTCCTCGGTATTATTCATTTCATTTTTATCACGATTACGAGAAAACAATGTCATCAAAATAAATCTTTTTTTTCTGCAGAACCAACATTCGTTAGCTTGTAGAATCCGTCATATTTTATTATAAGTTGCTAATTTTCTGTAGAACATGGAAAACAATAAGTAAGGGAACACTACAAAAACAAATTTTAAGTTTTTGAAGAGCACAAAAGTGTTGTTAATTTTTAATCTTATATTCACATTTATTACTATAATGAACAAATGGCGTTTTATTTTAACATTTTTGACATTTATCTGTCAATGAGCTTTTGATTTATTTAAGAGAGCAAAAAAACCATGACCCAAGTGTTAGAACAATCACTCTGTGATGGGGGTTTAATGGGGTTTAGGGACAGTTTGTACGCAAAAATCAGATTTCCTGCTCATTTGTAATGATCACATCCAATTATATTAATTTAAGCATTTTACTTTGTTGTGAAGAGCCTTGTAATATATAACCTTATTTAAACTACGGTACAATTGGTTAATAGACAGCAAAATAAAGTTATTATTAGGAGAATGAACTATTGAATCAGTTTATCAAAAATATGCTATTCCCATTTCGTCTGGCGGGTTAATTGACTAAAATCACGATACACTTGGAAGTATACTGTTTGAAATGTATTTCTTGTTATTGTAAGGTCGTCAAATAGCTTTGGAAAAAAACGCCTTAATGCTCTTTCTTGTATCTTGGCCTTGGCTTTTCTTTACTTTCATATTCGGTTTCATGAACTATTGTAATTGTTTCCACCTTGTACTTATGTGTTTAACTTGAATTTTCCAAGAAGGATTTTGGTATATATATATATATATATATTATAGAATATATATATATAATATATATAATATATATATATATATATATATATATATATATATATATATATATATATATATATATAATGTCCTTATATATCCAACGGCACTCGAGTGCGTTGATGCACATTTTTTCCCAGATCGATCTAATCGCCAATGTCTTAAATCTATCAGTGTAAATAAGATCAGTTTTTATTTAATAAACGTTAAAACTTGATAAAGATTTGCGAAAAGCCAAATATTTACTTCTTATATGTCTATTCATGTATTATCATCTTATATGCATAATCACAGGCATGTACATTTCTGAGTGATTTTATTTTGGTGACAGATTGTTCTCCAAATACGCTTTAAAGGTCCAGTATATTAATTTAGGTAAATATTGCTTAAATATTTTTAGGAATCGTGTTTAAGGCATTACAGCCACTTGCCTGAAACTAAAACCATAAATTAACTTCCTGCACTTTATTGCCGTTTGTGAGGAAAGGTGAAAAACCTTTCCATATGCAACTGTGGAATAGCGCTGGTTCTACTCAAGCCACGAACGTGACAAAATGTGGTCATTGTTTCAGCGATTTTTGCCAACACGATCTGAAAATTTGAGCAAAATTGGTACAGAACCTTTCGTTGAAGATGCATTTGAATTTTAGAGAAAAAAAAATAGGATGAAGAATAAATAGAATCAGTTTTATATTTTATATGTAAGATATTCTCATTTTAATAGGTCTAGAGGCAGGTGTGACACAAATGAGTAACTTAACTAGAATACACTTTGCGGGCAGATCCACTGGTGTAGTTGCTATGGTCGTTAATAAATCTGTCATCTAAGATGGCCCAGATTGGCGAGCTCTTTTCCGGCATCCATCTACCTGTCTATCTCTATTGCCTGGGGATGTTTATTGCTCATGATAGATAGGGTGTTAGATTATAATGGTTCGGAATTACATAAAAACATATTTATTAGCATTAAATATTGACTTGATACGCATTCGCATGTATTAAATCAGAATAAATTACACATAACCTTTACAAATGTTTTTCATACCACATAGGAGTATTTTCTTCGGTTCTATATTCTTGTTTATACAGATTGTAAGACTATACAGTTAAATATATTTTGTATTACAAATAGAAAGACGGGGAATAATTTACTTTTAAACGTAAATCTTTTGGGAAAAGACACAGCAATCAGTGTTCGCTACACACATTGGAAAAAAACTATAAAGCAGTTGACTGATTTATTTGTGGTTGAAATAACCATTTTTCTTTAAATTTTTTATTATTATTAGAGGGAGGGTCGATAAAGGTATTTTCAACATGTGTAAAATCCCATTAATGTCTTGGACCTTTACTATACGTTGATTTTTTCAAGTTTGGATTGTATGCTTTTTCTTTTGTCTCGTTATGGTCCGGTTTATAAGGGATAATCATGGCTAATTCGGACAATCACTTAAATCATATTGATACTGTATTGCCACAAATGACTGTCCTAGGTACACTTAGCAGTCGCGCACATAGCGGATGGAGCATGATCCACGTTCCACGTCGAAATCAGAAGCAGAAAATTATATTATATGAAAGAATATGCTGTATTTTTTCGTAGCGCATTACGCTTCACATTACGTTTGAAAACAATTAAACGTTCGTAAACATATATAATCTTACCTTTTATGACTAAATGGGAACAAAAATGCTAAAAAAATCGTTTTCTATGACCGTTTATGGGATTTCTAAATTCTTTTCAGTGAGGAACTGAACGGTATTTTCACGAGAAAGCTGCCACAATTCAACTCTTGAACAATACTAATATAAATATACGACATATTTATTACTACATGTACATACATAATGGGTCGCGACCTTCTCGTTTGAAACCTCTTTCAGTTATAATATATGGTCAGTGCTAAAGTGGGTTCGTCAATATTTTTACTTTCCATGTTTACGTAACACTAACAACATCTATTATAAAGAAACCTAGTGTGACCTTTGTCTTACTAGACGTTCGTGATTCATGTTTTAAAGTGCTCCGTAAAAATAATAGTTTTCATCATGCACCTATAGGATTGTATTTATCGATATTATGTCAATTAACTGTAATGTTTAATCGAAGCCCAGAAAATTACCCACGCAATTTTGGAATTATTCCTTTACTGGACTAATAAGAACGTTTCTGTTATCAGATAGCGGTCATACGACTACTGACATTTTGCTGACACTTTGACATTCATGCAATTAAAAATAAGATTAATGACAGGCCAGTTTGTCTGGGGTCATAGCTGCATTACTATAAATATTATTATCAAGAGCATGAATCTTTTTATGTTACTGGATCCATGTCCGGTCTATGTTTCAATGATATTATACATCAACGACGATTATAAAGGCTGGCCAAATACGGATACTTATCACTGTAACAAGAATCTGGCACAAAGAAAATCGTGCTTTTGTTACGCAATGATAATTACCTTGTATAGACAACACTGATGGGTAGGATAAACTTTTTTAAGATGGGCATACCGACAATTTATGTGTTGCAATGTATCCTATTTTAAGGGCGTATGTAAAGTTTATAATTATTTTGTAATAAAAAACTCGGAGTTTTTTTACGAGACTGTAAATGACTATAAACGAATATTTGAAACTGAAGGGTCCAATACGGACGCAAATATGGACAAATAATATATTCAATATTGGACTACTAAAGTATTTGGTATCTTTTTGTTCTGTCATTAATTTTTATTCAGGACTAAATTTTATAGACTTGATTTTACAGACATCTGTCTGTGTTACTATCTACCTAGATTTATAAACAAAATGTGTATGTTTTTTTTCCAACGTAAAAAACATAATTTTACCAGAAAAGTAATAACAACAATAATACAAGGGCAATGGAACAAAGACCACCAAAACAATGGGCAATGGAACATAATAAACAAAGAAAACAACAAAAAAAACAACAACATACAAACACTGAATGTATGTTACTTGCATTTTTATAAAATCGAGGAATAACTTTCGAGTTTGCGAGTCATGTTATCAACCGTGATCATACAGTGCTGTATAAGTACAATTTCGGACAAATAGAATTACTAATGATGCATCAAAACTCGACTTTATTTATGTCTTCTTCAAAACGTGAAGGTACATGTTGTTACATTGATATACTTAAAAAACAAACACAGATGACTTTATCTTTAGTTTAAAGATGTCATTAATCCAAAGAATTTAAATAAATAAAGCGAGTCGGTACTGAAATAAAACATCTGCATTCTTTTTAACATTCGACAGTCAAGGAATGGTATTATAATGAAATTAGTTTTTGGTTTTGCACTGTATATCCTATTAAAATAAAAGTTGTCTGTTGTAGGCCATACAATTGATATAGTATAATAGATTTTACTTCATTTAACGTCATTACTTTTTCGGATTCATAAACAATATTTCTCATTCTTTCGAAACTAAATATAATACCAATAAGTATTTATAAAAAAACAACAAAATAGTACACGATCAAGAAAATTTACCTTTAAGCATAAGATAAAATTATTGTGCCCTGTATTAATTTCCAACAAATGCGTGGTAAACCCAATACATGAAAACCGCGTTTTTAAGACCAATTATTAACGTTAGTTCATCATTGTATTAATATAATTACGGGTAAACTAATTTATGATGGAGCATTGAGACTGAAAATAACTGAGTTATTTCATATTTTAAACGGTTAAGATAAGTAAACTTGAAAGGGATATAAAATAATAATAAGATAACAATAATCTATTTTTTGATTACGTCATGGAAGAATGAAAGGTACTCAAATACTGAAATCGATGTATGCAAGCGCTTTACATTACATATTGTTTATAATAAGAGAGTACGATTACAGCGTCACGAATAACGGAAGCATTAGTCAGCGTTCCATTGTAAACCAATACAAACATATGGCAAACTGGTGTCAGAGGAAGACGTAAAAGTCTGAAAAACAAACTGATTTTATGTACTTCCCGGTTATTTGAACATCCAGATAAGTTTGAAAAAGTATGTGTTGTTTATAAATCCAAAGTTGCGGAATAAAAAATAACGGAAGTATAATCAAGTGTGTAATATAAAGGCCGTAACAGAAAAAATGGATATAGAATCTAAACGTCATTTTACATTGAAGTGCCTAATACGGAAATATATTTGGACAAGTGTCCAGATTGAAAAGCCAAGTTGGACAAGCCGTCTAGGTGAGTCCAATATTCTTTTTACATCTGGGCAAGAGAACAAATATATTTCTGTATTGAACACTTCAGTGTTTAATAATTTATAAGTATTGCATGACTGCGAGTATCACATCTATGTAAATAGTTTTCTTTGACACAAACCCCGACCCAGCGATTAACTTAGAGTCTGTGGGGAAAAAATGAACGATAGAAAGGAAAAGAACCCTTCTCGAAAAATAAAACATGTTTAAAAAACATAAAGAAAATATAATGTGCTTCAACAGCAAGTGGGATCCCAAGGAATCCAACTCTCAGCTAAGAGTAAACAAAGATTTGCACAAGAATAATCAAAGGTTATTGCTAAATCTTGTCACAAGCTGAACTTAGTGTAAAGTTGCAAATGTTTGCGTATGACTTGTTCGCCCGATTAAGAATTGTTGTTTTATGTTTTGCATCAGTGCTGATGGTATCAGGTAACATATTATCAGTGTTAATTTATAGCCTATAAATTATCATTATCTGTGTTTATCGATTATCATATGGTGCCACTCGTACTCCTTGTAATCATCCAGGATGGTTATAAGCATAGCCGTCGTCACAGTGTTACCAATTATGTTCATTGTAATGCGACTTTAGAGGGAAAATATTTAATAATTTAACTAACAAAAAGCACTGAATGTTATTAAATATACCTAACTTTCTTGCTTATAACTTTTACGAATATTATATCTATTGTGACATTGTAGTTATTAAAATCTCGTTAAATTATATTTCTGGTTTTAATCTAGTAAAGTATGCGGCACACTTCTTTTCTTGTTAACTTACACTTGTAAACAGTTGGTGTACATGGCGAATCTAGGGACATTAATTCATTGCTCGTAGTAACGTTTCCATGTCATTTGACATTAAGGATGGGGTTCCAGTACAGAAATGTTAATAAAGCAATTTCCTTAAAGCTGTGTAAAATGCAAATATAAGTTATTTATACGAGTTTGTAATCATCGCTGATACCAAAACTGCATCAGAAATATAAATAACTGCTTAATTCCGCTGATTTTAATTGAACCTGTTATGACGTGGGAACCATATATTATCGAACCGACAAGTTTAAGCTTTAGGCAGTGTTGTTATCTGCACTTAACTAATCCTTTCAACTTATATGGAACTGACATATTTCATTCTTGTCATCTCTACATATTACGTGATGTAAATACCTTTAAGCATGCCGATTAATAACACGATATAAGAATGGCGGCATAACTTATCTCTAAGAACGTCATCACTTTGGTAGGTCTGCTTTCTTTTTATTGCTTGTACTCGAGAAATCTCGCAAGAAGTCGAGATTAGAGCTCTGCATAACTATTCTAATTACCCCAGAATATTGCCTTTGCCGACTGACTTTTCTTAGGAGGTAAGTGTTGTTTTTTTTGCTTTATTATTTAAAGGCTATATACAGTGTTGTTTTAACTTTTACATTTGGCTTGTATGTGAATACCTTTGTCCTATGCCTTTCAAATTTTAAAATAAGTTGTAATGATCATAGAACATATGCACTCCATTTTATCTCTAGATTTGCTGCTTATCAGGATACTTACGAAAAGCATGAATATATGTACTACAAAAAACAAAACAATAGTTACTGTGAAATGGAAAATATTACTTTCCTTGTGTAAATGTTGAGAAAGAAAATACAACTTGACGATAATTTATTTTTAAACATTAAACACACTATTAATTATGCTGCAGATTGCCTATAACAAGAAAACATACAACACCCAACAACAACACCCCTCCTCTCCAAAAAAAATAAAAATAAAAAATAAAACCCAAAACAAAACACAACAAAAACAACAACACAAATAACAACAACAACACACGATCTATTTGAAAACAGAACTGTCCAGACGATGATGTATTCTTCGTGATATGTTATGACGTCACAAAATGTAATTAGTGACGTAATTTAAAACTTATGTCCACATGGCAATTGGGAAAGATAAGTACATATATTATATTTTTGGGAAGAAAATACTTGAATGAAAAGGAAATTATATTATTAAATCAATAAAAATAAAGAAAAAAGTGTAAATAGTTGTAACATCCTATTCATGTATAGAGGAAATTAAGTGAATAAAAGACCAAAGTCTATCAAAGGAAAATACAGGTAACAATCCTTAAAGCTCTGTTAAACCGGTTTAAGCACCTCAGTCGGTCCATATTGCCGATTGACCGTTCCAAGGCGGTAGCTGTCGAATTTGCTCTTTTTGTTAAATGACACATCACAGAATTTTCTAACTTGTTCTTACATGTCAATACCTCTGTCCTGTACCCTTTCAACTGTTGGTACTAAAGGATCAATTAAATGACTACGTAGATTACATGCAGGGGGATACTTTTTAACACCGCACAGGCAACAGCAGGAAATATGACAACGTTGTATAAACAATGCAATAGACACACACATTTGAAAAGGTACAGGACAATGGTGTTCACATGCAAGCCAAATGTAAAAGAGAAAACAAATTCGTGAGCACAAATCGTCGTAAAACAAAAAGAAACCCAACAGTTACCACCTTGGGACGAACCAAAACAGAGAAGCAACAATGCATTGAATACAATCCTTGCTCATGGTAAAGATGAGCAAACAAAACCATTTACATCGGAATCTTCCCGATTATTCGTACAATTTGTTTGCATAGAAACTGGGGCAGGACGTGTCAATATTAATTAATTTAATGTCCTTGCGAACTAGTTGTTATGTCCAAATCTGAAACTACAGATAACAACTGCCATAATGATAGCAATCATCAGGCTATATCATCCCCAACTCTATAGTTTTGATTAGCTAATGAAAAGGTCACAAGATAAACTGTTTCATTAAGCATGAAGTTCAGTTTCCGACCTGGACAGGTCCGCCGGCCGCTGTGTGACTGGTCTTGATCCACAGCTTTTTTAGCTTAGCCATATCAATTCATTCTAAGCAGGTTAAGCGATAGTAAGTGTGGTCATTTTCACAATCGTCCTTCGTGTCTCACGTGTTTAAAGTACCTAATGCCAAATAGTTAACATCACTGATGTGTCAATATGAGTGTTTTATATCAGTGTACGGATGTACTCTCAATTAGCTGTAACGTTTAATCGAAGTCAAGAAAATTACCCTCGACAATCTATGCTGGGCTCGGTAAATTGTTTCTGTTATCAGATGACGGTCAAACCACAGACATGTCACTGACACGGTGCCATTTTATGCACTTTTCAAAAGTAAACATCATCGATTAATACATGTTTTTCTACGTGAATATAGTCGGGATTGGTTATTGCTTTCATGGTCGAAAACGGAGTGTCCAATTATTTCTATTACTTTATATAACTTAATAAGCATCATTATTTTGATTACTCAAAATGCGACTATGCTTAATTTCTGATTAAAGACCAGTATCACTGCATTTTATATAAATAAGCTTAAAAGAATCTTACAGAATAAAATGTTTTTTTTTAAGTTTTTTTTATGCGTTAATGTAGATCAGAGGTTGTGTAACATCTGCCCGCTTTCAGTTCATAATTTTGTTGGCGTCGCTCTATAGAGCAGTGTCTCTCACAGGATTGTATTTTACATAGGGGACGATACTGTTGCAGGCAATAACAGGACATTGCAGCTGTTCTCTGAGAACCTTTTCAGAGAACAGTAATCCATTTACAGTGAAGGTAACAACGATAAAGTGTAGCTTGCAATTATTAACAGGTATCAGACATCAATAGGATTTCGCTGCTGATTAGGCGAAGTCCTTGTAAATCTAAAGAAACCTAGTATGCTGATGTTAAGATGTTAACATTGCAGCGCATAGTAAAAGATATACAATACAACAAGACAGAAAGCAAAGTAGCAGATAGTCTAGTTCCTATCCGAGTTACCGTTCGTTACTTTCACGTATATGTTTAAAGACGACAGTGTAAGACAGTGTTGAGTTGCTAGAACATCCATCTTCTTGTTAAAGCTACACACTTTGCGGTGCCTTGTATGTCTCACTACTGTTGTAACCCGATGAGCTCGGGTACCTTCGGCTGTCACAAATGATCAATCCGGATATAGTAGTTGCCTATTGCATTACTATAATACCGTTTAAACAAGACCGTTTAACGAATGCATTATACGCAGATTTTGTGCATTTTTTCCACTCATTATCCTATGTCATCTGATATCTACGTTTACTTCCTCTCGTAAATTTCACCTAACTTCCAATTAAATCTCTTTGGGTTATGAAAAGTATATCTTGTAGCATTTTGACACGTTTCTTTTTACATTAGTTTTGCAAAGGCGTTTACCGTTTCAATAATCTTTAAATACAATATACGAGAGAATATTGACAAATTATTTTATGAGTTTACATTTATTCATAATATTAGTTTAGTGATTAATAAAGTGGACCTACTTTTTACCAAAGTTAGTGAATAACATGTTAACAGTGTAAAATTATGAGTGAAAGTAAAGTGTGCTCTTTAGTAATTATGTATTGGCGTTTACAATATTTCTTTTATTAACCGATGACACCGATTTATTAACCAACAATGGGACTAATTAAAGCCTCCCTAAAATGGACATTTCTTTGTAAGCATTTCTTGTTACATGTTCTTTGATTTTGGAAAGTCCTCTTTATCACGCCTGACACATGTTCTTTATTGTTGTTTGTCTAATTTCTATTTTCATCTTGCGTGATTGTCTTTCGGTGTATCCCATACTAGAACCAGATATAACCGAGAACGCTTGTAAAACTTAGTAAATTAATCTATACCAAGAGATATTAAACAATGACTTAGTATAAAGTGGATTACTCTATACCAAAAAGATAGAAAACATTGGCTGTAATATTTAGTGAATTACACTATACTAAAAGATATAAGACATTGGCTGTAGTATTTAGTGGATTACTCTATACCAAAAGATATAAGACATTGGTTGTAGTCTATGGTGGATTATTCTATACCAAAAGGTATAAAACATTGTAGTAGTATTTAGTGAACTACTCTGTACCCCAAAGATAGAAAACATTGGCTGTAATATTTAGTGAATTACTCTATCCCAAAAGGTATAAAATATTTGCTGTAGTATTTAGTGGATTACTCTATACCAAAAAGATTTAATACATTGGCTGTTGTTTAAACTGGATTACTTTATACCAAAATATATAAAGCGTTGGCTGTAGTCTATAGTGGATTATTCTTTACTAAGTGATTTAAAACATGGGCTGTAGTATATAGTAGATTATTCTATACTAATTGATATAAAACAATGGTTGTAGTCCAGAGCGGATTTATCTATACCAAGTGATATAAATCAGTGACTGTAGTATATAATGGATTAATCTATATCGAGAGATATAAAACAGTGACATCGTGCATTCAAGGGTGACCTATGTTGCATTCTCTATGTTCAAGTGTATATATTATTTAACTTTAGTTTAATGTACGGATACCTTTCTATCGATATAATTTTACTTGTTCGATTCCCTTCTCCTAATCTCAAGCTTCAGAAGTGTTTGTACAAGCTTCGCAACATTTGATATATGTGTCAGCAGAAATAATAAATTCGAATAAGCTTTAGCACATGTATATACAATGCTCACATGCTTTCCTTCATATTAAATTTTCAATACAACTAGCTATAATGTCGAGTACATGTGTGTAGTCTGGCCGACGTACATACAATTTCTTTTTGCAGAAGAGTAAACACCAATGTCTAAAAAATAATCGTAATAATTATAATGTCGTTGCAGATATACTTGTGCTAACTCCGATGCTAAAATGAAAATTATTTTTATTTTTATGGCTTAAAAACATACAACTTTGCAACTACGCTCCGATAATTATGATGTATACTCCATAAAAACAAACAATTTTATAACTTTTTTAAAACAATTAAGATGCACAGCTATATATGACATATATGCTTAAAGTACCCAAGGCATTGTTTGGTTAAATAAAGCTAAAACTGACAGGACAGAGGTTTTTAAAGTGGGGCGGATATTAAGCCTGTAAAGTACCTTGATTTGATTAATGCTTTTTTAGCTTTTTTTTATATACTGTTACATCGTTTACAAGTAATATTATATTGTATTTAAGAAAAAATCTCAGATTGATGCGAGGTAATAGCTCCGTAAAACGGCTTTAGCATCCACAGTACGATTGTTTGCCGACTTACTGTAACTGTTGTGTTTTCCCTATATTTTATATGTCGTTTCAATGGTTTACCACTGATACATAAAAGATAAATAAGAAAAGGTCCTATCAAAATTTCCAGACATTTAAATTTGATCTGCCTGTAGACAAAGATTGCACATGTATTCCATTGTTTTGTACTAGTTAATTTAAGTCTTTTTTTCTTGTTATTTGATTGTAAATTTCTTATTGTAATATTTTTAAAGAATGATGTGATGGATTTTTAACATAAATTCAGAATACATACTCAAACCATTCCCTTTACGATTAGGCTGTAGAATCTTAAAATAACTTGTCAATATAGATGTGATAAAAGCAGCTTTTACAAATGTGTGAGGTTTTATTGTACTCACAACTCCTTTATTAAAATCATTGGTTACATAAATTACAACAAGACGGGAAGACATTTCATTAATATTTAAACCAATTGATATGCAAATAAGCTAACTGAAAGACATTTGTGACAGATGAATTATTCAGACCATTCATCTAACCTATCATTACCCGATGTCTTAGTTGGTTTCCAGGATGGCGAAATCTGTTAAATTCTAACATCGCTATGGTTAACATGAAGTGAGTGTTTATGTTTAAGTTCTCCTTCATTAAAACGATATGTCGTTAGCATTGTAAAGACAATTTGCTGCAAAAGAACGCTTATATACTGCCGCTACTGATATGTCATCCGTATCATTTTTACAATACTTTCTGGGCATATAGGTAAATTAGGAAAGGAATATTGCTTAAGCTTGATTCTTTCATGCATAAGCTAAATTGACACCTTTGATAGTTATTATTAAGTAGGTAACTGTTCACAATCAGTCGATGATTAGTGTTAATTGTTAGATTTCATTGTAAATCTAGATAATATCACTGAACCTGTGATGAATTATAATTTTGAAGGGAAGAATGACCATAATTAAATTATTACACCAAAAAAAAATTAGGAAATTTTGATTCTAATAATATTCAGATAGAGTAAAATGATGGTAAAGGGACTGTATGAGATTTCGACGAGAAGTTGTTTGCTGTTCGGAAATAATATATTTTTGAAGTTTTTAACAATCATAACTTACGTTAGAATTTTAAAACCTGAATCAACCACATGCTTATATTATATACATGTATTTTGCTTTTATATATAATTTGCAATATCATGTTATTTTATGTAAAATCTTTGTGTTAATGTGAAAAACACGTTTTGTTTATTTTACAGCATGGAAAACAGGTCATATGAGAATTAACAAAACATGGGTATGAAAATGGTTAACCGATTAACCTCTTTCCATTTTGGTTTACCGGTTTCAAAACAGGTAGTCCGTTCATACTTAAACTTAAAACTTTCGGTTTATGTTAAGTAACGTTTATATATATTCAATATATGAATATCTATACTCGAAATTACTAATTAAAGTGTAGCCTTTACACCGACCACTAATCCGCAAGTTATCATCAGATAGGCGATAAGGGTATCAGGATGTGAACCACTAGATGCAATCAACTGTGACAATACTGTCCATCGTCGCCGCATGCGAGTCATAGAACCCCGATCTCATCTCCCTCTTCTGGATGAGCATTTCCTGTCCCGGGGGTGCAAGATAATAAATGGCGAAAAATGATCAAATGGACATTTTGAAAAAATAACTCTACAGACCGGAAGTATCGATCATACATTTATAGGTGAATACCATGTACATGTTAAGTAAGTAAATAAATATCGACTACATAATATTGCAAACATTCACCAAAACTGTAGGCTCTACAGATTTTTCAGAAGTTAAGTCGGATTCACAAATAATACCCTTAAGTATGCAATTTGGCGCTATCGTATTCTCTCTACAGACATATAGGGGTCGTAGTATTTCGGTTAACCGGCCAAACATCCAGTTTATACTTAGGCAACCGTTGCCATCCCAACCACAAAAGTCAAATTTTTAACTCCCGCTTGACAAAGACAAATACAAGTTAAAAGGTAATTATTAAAAATGACAAAAACACTGAGAATAGACAGTATACAAGTAGAGAGAAAAGCAGTTACCGGCCGGGAATGGCCAGTCGGCGAAAGAAATGACTTGGGTGCTTTAACCTGGTCAGTGGAGCATTCCAACTTCGCACTTCCTTAAGTTAATTGATATCTACAAACAGTGCGAATACAAATACCACCAAAATGAAACGACTTACAGTAAGCACATGCATCGGGATTTGAAAGGTAAAAAATAAATACTTTTTATAAACAATATAACAATAATGGATTTCAAAATATGTACAAAATATACAAGCTTCGGTAACGAAACAATTTCAAAAGAGAGAACAGTTTGAAATAAAACAGCCCAAGCGATTTTGCGTGTAGAGTCTATATAAGAATGAAGGTTAAAGTGCAGTGTTTTAACGAACAATTGATTAAAGCTAGATAAACCGACCTTAGGAAGAAATTCATTTTTGAAACCGGGACAAACCAGTGGCATTGCTTTTTGAGTGTAGGATATACATATGGCGATAATAAAGGATTTATGGGTTTAACCTCGTTTGTATAGGCAAGTAAGGGATGTATACATTAGTTCATTTCATAATTACTTTGTATTATAGGAAAGCGTTTTAAGGCATACCTGTTTTTTTGCGCACTGTCAAAATCTGTTCCAGTAGCTTAAGCCGTTTTGATCGTTAATCACAAAAGTATTCGATTGGTGCTTTTGTTAATTTATAAATAAATTGCGTAGTATAGTTATGTTTCTTCCACTTAGAATAGATGCACAACCTTTGATTGGGATGATTTTGACATGTGCAGTCAGATTTTGTAACATAAACATACATAAGCATAAACAAGCTAAATTTAACTTGCGAGAATATAACATATTATGCAATTGTACAAAAACTCACTTTAAAGTTTAGTATAGTCTACATTGTTTTTCTCTTAAACGTCAAATGTTGTATTGTGTCCGCAGAAAAATAGCACTATCCTTTTAGTATACATGTATACTTCGGACAACATCACCGTACCTCCCGCCGATTCAGTTAATGTTATTATTTATTGTTTATTGGGTTTGTAATCCCACCAACAGTATTTCAGTAATGTGGATACGGTGTCCACTTGAAGCAAATATTGTGCTGCCTTCGCTGTGTATAGCATACCGAGAAAACCTGGCATGATACCACACACAGCCACATTATCCTGACACCGGAACTACTCTTATATTTTGCTTCAGTGTTAGCAAGGCATCAATATCACTACCATCTTAAACGAATTTGGTATGTCGTGGCCAAGGACCGAATCCAGGACCTCCCGCATGCACTACCGATTGCGCCACCAGGTACAGTGTATTTTTATTTATAAACTATTCCAATTTCCGTATCTATTTTAAAAAGTTGCCATTTTTGATGCCATTAGAAACAATATTTCTAGGTTCATTACATCTGTTTAAGTTTGATATTAGTAAGTATACATCATTAAGCGAGCAAGAATACAATATCCATGCCATGCATTTAACGTATTGTATCGACTTTAAGCATAAATGAAAAGTTACCAAACACTCGAGAACGTGTGCAGTATAATGTGTCTTCGCCGACGCTTTTATGTACTGTACATACTGTACATATTTTATAGTTTATTTTATTACTAGTTATTATGTATGTATATAAGTTCATTGTATCTGTTTTAACTCCCGATGCAGGTGTTTACTGTTAGTCTTTCACTTTGATGAGATATTGTTATTTACACTGTTTGTTTGCTAGAAAAACCTTCAGGAAGTGAGAGGTCAGAGCGCTCCACAAACCAGGTTTACGCACCCCAGTCGGCCCTTTTGCCGATTGACCGTTCCAATAACTGATGGTTTTTCTTTATGTGTGTTATGTCTCGTCTCTATGTTTTTGTCACAATTACATTTACCTTGTTTGCCTCTGTCTACTGGTAGATAAAATTTAAATATCTGTGGAAATTTTGATAGGAACTTTTCTTATTTACCTATTCGGTGTACAACGACGACATAATTTAGTGAATACAAAAATAATTACCGGAAACTGTGGTATTCGACCGTGCAAATGATCGAAGACAAAATCCGTGGTATATTCATATTTTCATTTATATATGTTGATATTATGCGACAAAAATGGAAAACCGCAGACATTTTTGGGCTGTGTAATATTGGGTTTAATTACAAATATAAATGAATAAATCAGATAAATGAGGTGATCATACTGTTAAACTTTCCAAATAAAAAGTCTGACATGGTCTTTTCTTCAAAATGCAGGAAGCTTGAAATATGTGCAGTAATGTTTTGAAATTTAATTTTACACAAAAATGTGGACAAAAATATTTTGCTAGCAGTACGCCGTGTATATTATCTAGAAGGTTCGTTCAGCTACGCTGTCTATGTGTGAACTTAATTCAATAAACCACCGGCACTCGAGTGCGTTGACCAGATGTTTGTTTCCAGACCGGTCTAATCGCCTGTGTCTTGCGACACCGTCCGGAGTTACGAGAAAGCTGGATTTCGGAATCACACAGGACTGACCCTGCACGACCTTGACTACTCGTTCAGTTATGCGTGCCTGGGAAAAAGTAGTACATGAACAGAAGACACGTATGTCGAAGGATACTAGACGCACCAACTGTATCCAGACATGCTTCAAATGTTAACATTAATATTGTTATCTGTAAACTGTTTGAAATGCATATTCAGGAACGAACAATGCCTTGAACCAATATCACTCATTGACAGGAGGAATGGGTCGAAATAGGGAGCTAAATTTTAACTGCTACACCGACTTTGCATTATCTGCTAGGCTGAGATATTTGCGACATTCCGCGCGGGGCCCGCTGCCTACTGTGGCTCTGAACCAGGTTATGTAATAGCATAGGTCATTCGTATCATCTCAGTCTAAAGCTACCGCACGCATTCTGAGAGGAATAGCGTACTCGCATTTGTTTATTCAGATCCCAGGGGTGGAAGAGGTAGTGGTTAATTTCAAACTTACTTTATTTGATAGAATTTGGTATCCTGTATGAGTATTGATTTTAGATATAACTTAAGTTAGAATGCAAAATCGTAGAGAAAGTATTGAATGCTTCATAAAATGATTTCTATTATCGGATGTTAGTGACTCTGGTGTGTCCATTAGCACCTGAAGACTTGCCTGCTTTCCAATTGCCAATGCGTTTTACATTCGGTTGACTACGGAATAATTGTGACCACTGTTTGCAGACCTGTAATCGAATCGCGTACAGGTTAAAACTGACATAGCCCTAACAGCGCTTCTGAGCGCTTTGATTTAATTTTACTCTGAAGTATGGTGCTGATTCTTGTTACGTTTTGTTTGAAAATGAGCTACTTTTATAATGTTGATTTATTTAACTTATAATTTCAATGAAATGCGGCCTTAAGTCACGATCGAGAAAATAACCTACCTATGCTTAGTTTATAGGGCATCACTTGAATTTCTAGGGATAGCCGTATTTGACTTTCCGGTTATTTCCGCATATATTTAATGCATGTCACGTATTACAGTGGAAATTAAATTATGTGGAGTATATTTCCCATTTCACGTACCTAAAAGAAATCGGTATACGAAAAAAATCTGTTAAGTATGTTGAATTAAGAAAAAGGTGATCGCTTCTTTTCTCACAGTCGGTCCTCATTCACCACGCTCTTCTTGTCTATGAAAATGGATACATAACTGGTGCTTATTACAGGTGTAATAGTTTTTATCGGTATTGCCATTGTTACCTATAAAAGCACCATAATGGTTTGGTGACAGAATTCATCCGTTCAAAATTCGCAAATGAACTTTTAAAGCTTAATGCAATTGACTGCATTAAGAAGCATGTTCAAAGTAAATTCAAACACTGGTACACTATTTTTGCATGACATGAATACGGTTTAAAATCTTCTAATCGGTTTCTTGTATTTTGAAGGTCAGAATGTTTTTTTTATTACTGGCTTCAGACATAATTATACATATAATAACTAAATGATCTTTATTTTTTGTTTTTCACAATCAGTTGACATTTCAATAAAATTATTTAATAAGTGTGTGGTTAGAGAGATTTATGTTTTCCGGCCGGTCATTCTACCTGACTATTTAAAGGCGGTTACCGCCAGATTTTCTCTTTGTTCGTGTAATGTCACTTACATTAAATTTGCATGTATATATCTTATATGTGTGCTGTGAGAAAAAACAATTTTATACAATAAGTTCCTACTTGGTTCGCTGTGAATTGGAACGTTGACATAAATAGACAAATATGATTTAACATCCATCCCTCTAGTGTCATTTGAATAAGAATATCATCTTTCTTCGTTAACAATACGCGACCAGAACCTGATGTCATTTTCTTCAAACATAGTTAACACAGACACATTCTTTTGTCTACACATAGAGGACAATATTAAAATAGTTAGGCAATCCTTAGAGACTTACTTAAGTTAAATAAATTCCTAGAAACAAATAAATCACACGAACAAAAGCTTAAACAACTAAATAAAATGCTTGCTAGTAGAGGTTACGCTTTTGATTATCTGTCTGGATAGAAAAAATGCAAAATTAGTTCTGTAATACGTTTTAATAATACATTGTATGTGTAGTAAAATTTGTAACATGTACGGACTAGTGAAGTTTCGATTAATTCAATCGATCGCACATTTGAATGAATTGCTGTATCTCTCAAAAATCGAAGCTTTGTTGTCTTATCTTTTATTCTTGCAGAAACGGTCATTAATCATGTAGTGCATCTTTAGGAATTAAAAAAATCGACATAACAAATTCTTTTATAAGATTCATACATGCCTGTTTAGTAATGATACTATTAGGTCATTTGTCGATAATGTGACTGCACAATATGTCATTGTTTTGTCATTGTGTGCCTAGAATCGGCCAATGCCAGTAATAAAAAGTGTTAAGAAAAATACAATATGATATTGTGTTATGACACCTTTGACTTGTACCCCAGATTGCTACGAACCATAACAACAATGTGTTACCATCACAAGAAATCTCCCTTTGCCACAGATCAACAAAGCAATAGTGGTATAGTTTAGATGTGTACATTTAAATGGAAGTGTTTGTTTTTTATATCTCGTTTCAAATATGACTATTAAAAAGGTTATATAAAATATTCCAGAGAGCATTTAAATGTATGCTCTCACACCTCGTGCACACCCGCTTCCAAACACAATAGTTACTCACTGTAGTTTCTTTTATTATGCCTTCATGTAAAAGTACAGATCTGGTGTACTGTGGTTTGATATGTTAATTGGCTTTATCGTCCCACCAACAGTTTTTCAGTTATCTGGAAACGGTGTCAACATGAAGCAGATATAGTGCTGCCTTCACTGTGTATAGCATACCGTGAACACCTGGCATGATACCACACCCAGTCACATTATCCTGACACCGGGCCAACCAGTCGTGGAATTACCCTTATATTTGCTTGAGCGTTAGCGTTAGCAAGGGAGCTATACTACTAACATTTTTAACGACTTTGGTTTGCGCGGCCCGGGATCGAACCTGGGGCCTCCGTACCTGGAGCCGACGCTCTACCGATTGCGCTACCAGGTCCGGTGGTTTGATATGTCATAATGTGTTTATGTTAACTTATAAAAACGTGATATGATTTGCCATTTTGGGTTTGTTATAAGGTACATAACTTAAATACAAATCTGTATTTTTATGAGCTAGTAATCTAATAAGATTGTTCCATGGTTGGAACTCATAGCATTTCAACAACGTTAGCTATAATCGATTTTTAAGTACATCGAAGCGACCAAATATGGTAATTATAGCTACACCAAGCTATTTTGATGATAGAAGACCCCAGGTAATTGTCTGGGTAGAACTATCGGTGCACGGCAGGTCAGCTGGAATACTTTCGCACTAGAGTCCTTCGCCATGACCGGGGCTCGAACCCAAATGCTGAGAGCCTAAGCAGTCACAGGAGTGTAAAGTAGACGACTCTACAACAACGCCACATGCACCCCAATAACTGATTTAGTGCAAGCACAGACCAGCAAGTTTAAAACTGTATTGCTTTAGTTTCTTTAAATAAATTCACATACTGCCCTGCAGTCGGAGGAAATGAAAACCCGAGCAACCGAGTGCATAGGTGATCTGTCGTTGTAATATAAAACCTTAGTTTCATTAGTATTTTAATTCCATTTTTACGTTATCATCACTTAACATACACATACCTCGAAAATAATAAAAAATAAAATAATATTTTGTAAAAACATCAAATATAACTTAAACAATTTAGTTGTAGGCACTAGCTTACAAACATGTTACTGTAAAAATAAAATGTATGTCCCATTCTTATGCAAAAGTGTGTTTTATAGGCAATGGTGTTAGAGTGAACCGTATCTATTGTAGCTTTACTTACGTCAAATTTAACTTTGCAATTTACCGTCCTAAATCTATTCGTTTAAAAACGACAGCGTCAGGGACCACAATACAGTGGAAGTTTAGAAACGTATGACCTCTCATATGTTTAATAATCGTCTAAATTATGTATCTCATAGAATACCACATAGGCTTTAACACTAAATTTCTATTTAACGTATTGATATTTTCTAAATATCAAATATCTTAATTAAGCACATTAGAAGTCAACTATAGACCAGCTTTAATACAAACCACACTGTTGTTTGTAACATGTTAAAGTTTGGTAAACTAGATTGAGAAGCATCCTATTAGAGAAGTTTTTACTTCAAGGCTCTTTATGTGTTCAAGAAAAAACAACAACAAAAAAAACAAACAAATTTAAGTACAGTATATTAAACCTTAACAATAAGAAGCTAAGAATATTACTGGAATTTCTCACACAAAAGAATTTGAGATAAATTATTTCAAACACTGCTCCAGGAAATTAGGGAAACATTTGCATGCTTTAACAAGTAAAATAGATTGAGATAAAAAGAAGCTTAAACGGCGTTGAAATATGGCACATTATATAAATAAAGAGAAACTGCAAGTTCATATGATTGCGATTTTCAAAGTATTTTTTTCCTTATCAATGAATGATTAAATCAAAAGCAATGGAGAGTATACAGAAAGTGTGTCACACTTTTAATTAAAAATTTCTACCAGAGACTGCATAGAAACGAGAAACTTTATGCATTAATTAAACTAATGTAATAAGATCACCATGGATGACAACAGCAGTAGCAAATTCAGAAATATTGATGCCAGATTAAAAGAAGATGAAGAATAGCTGTTACTTAAAGTTTAACTTTTAGACAGGGAATGGCTTGATTGGTAACACCAGCATAACAGTATTAAGAGTTTATCTATTTCAAGTTTGCTGGTTGTTGTTGTTTCTGGAAAGATGTTGGTGTGCTTCTAGAGCGTTCATACAACTGTGGTTGTGAAATTCTCGAATTTTCACTTTCACGATCAATGTTTCATATAGAATTCCATCCTCAACAGTAGTAAATAGGTTTAAAAGCATATGGGTGATGACCAAACTGGTTTGGTTTCTTTGTTAGATTAGTTCACATAATAATGTTTCATATGAGGACACTCAAGTAATCCTGAGTTGAAATTCTGACCGATTTAAGGAACAGCCTTATACTCTGCATCAGAGAAATTCATAGTTAAAGTCTGATATGCATAATATTAGCCACGACTTTCAGAAACAACTAAGCCTTTTTTTGTGTAACAATAAGTTTTGTTTCCTTGTAAGAGGGCATCTTTATTTTATTTAATGCTCCGAGGTGCACTTATAGGTAACAATAATACTAAATAAGAAAACAAAATAGCGCTGCTTAATATAAACTCACAGAATATGTTGATGACACTACTTTAATACTAAAATACTTAATGGCATTAGAAACTCTACAAAAATACCAAATTCTTGCTCTAATCACCGATATAAATTTTGACATGGAAAGAAAACACATCGTAATCTGGATATGGTAAAAGCAGTTGCAGTTGTTAAAAAGTTATCCCTAAAATGATAGAAATATTAAATTATCCTTATACGTTAATATTGTTAAAAATACAGGCGTTTGATCGGATAACGGTCGAGTATAAATCAAAATATGTTTAATAAATAAAGACAACGACGAAGGTAGTTTTAAGTAGGAAATCTGAAACGGTATATATAAACGTGAAGTTCCGCTAGACTAGACTAGACTAGACTAGACTAGACTAGACTAGACTAGACTAGACTAGACACACACACACACACACACAAACACACACACACACACCACACCACACCACACCACACACACACACACACACACGCACTCACGCACTCACGCACGCAACTGTACTCGCTTTCCTATATTGCATGTTGTCTCATTGGTTTAGATGGTTTACACAAAATTTGATTATTTAATGTGAGTTAGACGGATTTTTATTTTTTCCCAGTTGACGTCAGAGCATTGTTATCATCGTATGAACAGTTTTATTTGAAACAGAATTCTCTCTAGTAACATACCGTACGCACCTTTGATAGTTCAATGCACTTATTGTAATGTTATAAACATTATGATAAAGCTTTCAGAAATTGCGTGGTTGATGCACTCCGCAATCCAGGTAAAAGCTCCACGGTCGTTCACTTTACAGACTGAACATTCCACGGAGGTAACTTTAGAAAGTGTTTCTTTTCTTTTCCTAGTGTTTTGGTACTTTAACATTAATGCATCTTGTGTGTGTTCATGTGCATGCCAGTGCACATGTGTGCGTGACATGTGTGCGTGCGTGTGTATGTTTGACTTTGATTATTTGTAGTTTTAGAAGCATAAGTTGTGGTAAATATCCTAGGATGTTTTCTATTTGCCTATTACTATTTCTTTCTACCCCCATTGCTAATATGACTTAACCGGATATTGTAGAAAAATATAAGATTTAGAGAAATAGCGAGACATATCAAATTCCTGCATGTACTCTTTCTTTGTAGATGTAAAAGATATGGCGGTCAATACATTGTTTCCTTAATTTTTTTTCTCTAAAATATATGCATTAAAGAATGCAATATTCACAATAATGACAGTACTGCCGAAAAGATAAGTCAACAATGCCACCTTGGCGACTAGGGCTGTGTTAACTCTCATAGATAATTCACAGTCTGCTATGGAATTGTTTATATTGTAACGGATCATGTAAAGAAAATCGTCTCACGCCGAATTTTGTCTTAAGAGTGTTCACCATAATATATATCACATAATATATATAAAAAGTGCCAGCATAAGGATAACATTTCAATATAACTTTGCTTAAGATACTGGGTAATATATTGGCGCATTAAAATATATACTCTGTCAATGCTTTCCTGACCCGAAAAAATAATACAGTTTTGATATATGTAAAAATATGTGTTACGATGTTTAATTCAGCCGTCTAAAATATGACAATCTGGTGACGGTAATTTTTAAACAAAGAATATTTAAATATTGAGCTTGGTAAAACAAATGAGTAAACTACTCATATATGTAAACAAATAAAACGCGTGGGCTTAAGACATAGATCAGTATTTTCATTTAAGCTCAGCTGTGTTTCTTAAAGAAATGTGTTCACCTCTTTAACAACAGATCTAATAAGCACGGAGCAAGTCGCTCTGGTCTCACCACTACCATCAACAACCATCAGCGATTAATTGAGAAAAAGAACCCTGTCACTTACCCAATATCCGTCATCTCAAAGCAGGCTGTTGCATTAACAGCTTTACATTTTCGCCAACTGAGATTCCAGTATTCTAAAAGAGCGCGACGTTCACTCGCTTTTAAGACCATGGAGGAAATTATGAGTAACAATTCTTTTCATTCACAGTAATGGTATTTGACACAATAGCACAATATTCTGTACAAACACACACATTACGAAAATAAAGATAAAACACAGAAGCATTCGTATTTGATGAGCCTTTTTATGTCATGGTTTTTATAGTACCCATATCAACCTAAACTTATTTGTTATATATGTTGGAGATACAAACTACCTTATATGTTGTAAACAAAAATGTGTTAAAAACTAATTAAGGCAAAATTGCATTCAAATAATATTACAATTCTGAACATACACACTAAAGTACACAAGTGTTTACTCGAAAAGGAGTTTCCCCTTAATCTGACAAACATATTTGAAACGGTTCATCCATAGATAAAACTGTACAATGTCAACAATCGAACATCTAATCTGTTTCGTAAGGACATTTCTAATGGGGTTTATTGGTGAAATGGAAATTGTCTCCCTTGTTAGTTAATATCCGAGGCATTCCAAACAGTAGGAAGGTCCTTTCACTTGATGAAATTCTTGGACTTTATCGCCTGTTCTTTTGTAGATATTGCAATTGCAAACAGTGAAATGTCTTACTTTTGCATAATATAAGCTTAAAAACCATTTAAAATATTTACAGAGATTTGTTATTTCAAAATGAAAAAGGAAGTATCTGTTGATGATGGTTAACCTGGGTATCACAAGAAAGGCAGAAAAGTCAACATACACTCCGAAGAGCACAAGCATAAAAACCGAGTAAAACAAATGAAAGGACCTACTTGCATTTAGAGAATATTCAGGGGAGACTATTCATTAATGTCTCTCATTGGAATCAAATATATGCTACATGTGATAATAATGAAACACCCAAAAAAAAATTCAATTACACCTCTTTGCTAGATGCAGCTACTTACATACATATGTAAATTGTCGATTTAATTGCAATTTCAGCTCATCAAACCTAATAAATATGATATAATTGGTTTCATAAGTGTAATATTTCTCTTCATAAGTTTTTAATACTAAAATATATGACATCAAAGCTATAATTGACAATAAAAACAGCTTAGATAATAAATTGTAATCATACAGTTTAAACAAAGGGCAAATGTATCGTATCGTAGTACTTATCCACACCGCAAAAGTATTTAAATGATTTATTTTGGTTGTCAAATAAACCCGTTCAAAACGTAGACGGTAGATGATCCGAATCCAAGGACTAATTAAACGTTTAAAATTGATTTTGCATATTTTGTTAATTGCTTTCATTGTGACATGCGTCACTCTTGTGTACACAGTGCTCAAGCCTCTTTTAAAATAAGTACTATGGTTTGTTAAACATTATAAGGTTTCATTGAATGCACATTGCAAAAATAAAACAATTGAACTTACATTGTACAAGTTCTAATGTCATCAATACATAGAAGGATATCAAAAATGTTCTATGAGAACTACATGTATAAAAATTAAACAAACAATAATTAAAGTAACAAACATGTAAATTAAATGTAAAAATGACAAAAACACAGAAATTAGACCTTGGAATGTTTAGTCAGCAAAGGGGGAAATTTGGGTGTTAAATGCAGTTACGCAGCTTTCAAACCTCGCACTTCCTGTTTTTTTTTTTTTTTTTTTTTTCAAAAACGTTATATAAAGTATTCCATCAAAGAGAGACAAATAAAAGTAAACACAGGCACCAGGAATAAATGACTGAACAAATGATATGAATATATCTAAATGTGTTCAAAAGATAAATTCCTAGGCAAGAAGGCAGTTCCTAAAAAGTCGTTTCTAAGCACATTTTGCTAATTCTTAACTATGACAGCACAACGTACTAAACCTGTCTCTAAAATTACAGAATTGTACGTGCTTGCCTCTAGTACCTTCTACGTCCCCAAATTAAATTTTATATCGTTTAATTGAATCAGTTCATGAAACCGATTTTAATAATTCCTCACACCCGTGTTAATATAACTCTCTATTCTAACTGAGTGAGAAACATTACTGAGTCTGACATAAGCAAACGAAAGTCTTTTACTCTCTTTAAATTTCAATTTTAATTGCTAGCAGAATGGGCTGCCAATGTTAAATTATCACACACTATAAATTAAAAAGCGCCGAGGTCTCAAACTTCACTAGCAAGCATTAGAGATTAATTTGAGGAGAGATTTCATCCACTTGTTCGATATCCGTAATATCAGAGCAGACTGCTGCGTGAATAGGACACAGGTGGTGTACTTACTTGTTCTTATTCTAAATATTAGCATGCAATTTTTTAAATACAAAAGCGATGGTTTCTACATTGAAATATAGTTTGCATATTTTGTAGGCAAATAGTATTTTAACTTTTTACATCTTGAATCAAATCATAGATTAAGATTTATGCTAAGAAAACAGAAAAATCGTCAACGTGGGCAAAACTATTATAAACACATTCAACAAACCATACACTTTTCATTTCTCGGCCCTTCGATCTTTTTCGTAATTGTAAATCAAACAAAATTTAATTTTCCAAGTGAAAACCGATGGTTTTGCAATTTATAGTAAATTCGAATTAAAATTGTAACTTAGCCGATGTCATGTAAGTTCTTTGCTGAAAATTTTGGTATCAGTCATAAGTATTGCTTTGAAAATTTCTGACAATCTTCGAAAGGTCCTCATCGATGATCATCTAACTGATTGTAAACGATCAGTTAGGAAGTTTCAACCTGTTTAACCTGACATCAGACATCTGTTATAATTTTTAGATATACACATTTGTAAACGCAGTGTCTTAATTCATGGTAGGTATAATTTCTTGTGTTTATATGTCTTTCATGTCAATGTCATCTTCAAATAAATCCGTTGAGCATTATGTTATTTTAATATGTTTTACTTGTTTTTACTCACTCCAATACTTTCATTTTGATTTTAATGGTTTCTTTTGCCACCCTTTTCCTTATTAAAGTTAAAGATTACTATAGTGTTAAAAATATACATATTAGTTTCAAATTAATTTTAGTTTACATTGCTTATTTGCACTCTGGTTATGGTCATTTTGTTTGACCTATTTCATGCAGAGAATCAAATGTTTAAGCTGTTACAGTAAGTATGTTAATTATTTTTCTTTAATTTGGCCAAATTAAAAAATAAGACAACTATAATATACTATATTTACCATTATATATATATTTTTTTTTTTACTAGTATAGTGGTTTTAAAACAGCTTTACTCTTCAACAATAAAATAAGAAATAATTCACAGAGAATGGTAGTGCGATCTTCCGCGATGTTTAGAAAAAATAGTATTTTAAAAGTTTTTTTTCTACGTAACATCTAAAACAAGCCTTGTATGTTTACACTACTAACTAACTACTAACTTATAATCAACAAAAAAAGGTTTTTTTTATCCTAACTGGCCTGGTATTTTCCCTACAATCTGCATAATAACTTAAATAGGTGAGTAGACTTTTCTACCGCCGAGTGTGTAGAATGGGGCAAATACTTGCATGGAGCATTTGTCTTAAAATTATGTTCCTTGCAGCAAGGAAATTTCATCCTGTTTCAACAGTCCTATAAAGCAATATAGCAGTACGACAATTTCCTGACTAGACATGCGGAAATAGGTTATTTCTTTTGCGTTAATTGTGTCGCAAGATGTTACCTTTGTCATCATGTAAGTCATCGTTCTCAATAATACACAGGTGAAATTCTGCTAAAGGAAACGTACAAAAAAGTTATTTTATTACCGTTTCATTCTTCTTCAGACGCAGTGAAAATCTCCTTATCTCGCTGTAATGTTATTGCTATTGGGGGTACTTAATTATGAAAACATTTGTGAGGAGAGCTATGAAATCTCTTCTTAATTTATTGGATTCCCAGCCTTTTTTCGCGTTTGTGACAAATTATTCAACGCCAATAATGTGAACATGTGTCGAAAATTGTCAAATGGAGCAATATGGATTGCATGTCATGCTAGTACAGATTTTTAAAAGCAATAACCAAGATAAATGAGTGTATGTTAATAATAATTACGTAGATACATTAGTGAATGGTGTTCTAATTTTTAAAGGTGTTGTAACTTCGTTGTATATAACATACGCACAATCTCTTCCATGCTTCAAGCCTTCTATTGAATCCTTATGTGGTTTTGTAGAAACAAAGTAAACTATAACAGTTTAACAACGTCAGGTTTGAACTGCTTTGTGATCAATTTGTATTTAACACACCATCTTACTGGCTGCTTCGCCTTCCATTTTTATCTAACAAAGTCTTTTGTGTTCGGTTAATGTTAATTTTGTTTTACCGCAAAACTTCTCGTTTTGTGATTCTTTTTAACTAACCATTGCTTATATAGTTAGTTGTTGCGGACTGTCTCTCTTTCTAACACGGTGAGTAAATATTCATATTACGAATAAATAATGATAACAAAATTTAATTGACTGAATTTCTGAAAGCCATGCATTGCCACTCGAATTGTATCAAATGCACGAAGACAGTATTTAAAATCTTAACGTCAGATAAAAGATAAAAAGAAAACTTGTACAAATGATGTGTATGTTTTATATTCATTAAAAGTTGTTTTAAACCAATCTTTAAATATATTTTAGCTTATGGATGTGTTCACTGACCTTGCATATGTGAAGCATAGTTAGATGATCTGTTTGATTATTTTTAATTACGCATGTTAAAAGTTTATAAATTCATGTTCGTATTGGAACTTGCCAAATTTCGTATATAAACCATTGTTGCTTTTAAAAACAAACATGAAACTATAAAAAATGCGATAAGATTACCAGTTGATGATCAGGATCTGTCGCGAACAATCCTTTTTCTCATATCCTTTATTGTACCTTCATGCTGGAATTCATTCAATAAAACGTACATTTCTACGTAGTTTAACAGGTTGTTTAGTTCTTTTATTTAGATTTTATATGTCAATTATATACACCATGTACTCTATTCTTAAAAAATCTAACTAGGATGTTAAATTTTGTGAACATAAATGCCATATGCAATAAGCACCAAAGTTAATGAATGATTCTGTTCTGCAAATGTTTGTACATACTAATCGAAAGTAACTACGAAACGTGTATAGCTTACATGCATGATAGGTATCATCAGTCCTAATTCACTATATGTTTACAATTCACTGTATTATCATAATTATATTTTAATACTTCTATTTGGGAAATAATTGAAAAGAGTCACTAAAACATAGACGTGAAAGTCACTATTAAGTCAATACTTATACGGTATTGTAACCATCAATCGGTCGGAGAAAACGTCTGCAATGATGAATCAAAGCGTGTTTACTGAAGTCAATGTGATTGTATCCTAAATAAATGCACTAGTTATTACCCTAATGTATATATTTATATAACTGTAAATTACATGGTATCTTCCACTGTAAATAGCTGACAAGATATATTGTAAAGCAAATAAAACGTACCAGAAAGAATTTAATTTCTTGGCAACTTTCTAATTGTAATGAAGCATGCTCTGCATAATCGGTCGAAGACAAACAGGGGTTACCTTTACTGCTACACTATGTCGATAAGCCTGTGTGTTTGATGAAAGCGACGCCAACTGAATTATTACATGCGGCATACTTATCAAGCAAATGATGTTTAATTTAAGTGATCTTTGTTAATTATTTTTTTTTGGTTACGTGTTGACACAAGCACTAAGCTAATTTTAATATACTTATTTATGAAAAGTTATATCTACTAGCCTTTTTTGAAGCCACAATTATATATAACAGATGTCTTGCATTAATATAAATCTCAGTCCTTATAATTGAGACAGCTGCACTAATCCTGTAAGCAAAGAGCGTGTCTTGTAATTATCATTTGATCTGAACTGATATGCATGCGGTCTAATCTGTCAAACTAGACAGGTTACATGTTTTCTTGAAAAACTTTCAAACCTTCACTTATATTTAGACTTGCTTGCAGTAAGCTATCCGGAAACATTTTACAAATACGAGGGTTGTCTTTCGTATATTGTCCCATGTGCTTCATACACAAAATGGCATATATCATTATGTTTACTATGAAAGAAATCTTTGTTTCATCAATTTTCAAACAGTTATTTTATTTTATGTCGTACATTTAGTTTGATAACCATTATAACTCTATATCAGCACACGCTTTCTAAAAGTTCAAGTAATTAGCATGAAGTTTTAAACTAATAAAATTCTCAAGTTAAGGCGTCCAGGAAGTTTAAACCGTATGAGAGTTTGCAAAGAATGCAAAACAAATTCATTGAAAAAAGGTGCAATCTGCATTACATAACTCACGGATATGTGTAAACTAACGGATATATTAAGGTTTGATGTTCATATTAAAAAAAAATAATGTGAATGTATATTGTTTGACAATCAAGTTTTTTTTTAGTTCAAGTACATACGTTTTGAGTGCCAGTTCCGGTAATGTGACGACTTAGAGGTGTTTTATGATGACAACTACCTAGTAAAATGAGCAGGAATGTAAAAGAAGGCCAAGTTGTGTTGGTTCAAGCGTAGTTGGAAAGTTGCCTCCAGCAATAACCGTCACAATCCAATTCTTCCTGATACTCAAGATAACTATCAGATAAAAAGAGGGCTATGTTTTAAACAGTTTTAACTTCCCAATAGGAGTCATTACCCCTTAGATTCTGAGTCTGAAAGACGCAAGTTTATTTACATTATCATTACGTTGCAAATATTGATAAGAATAAAGGTCCTAAGACCTATGAGCATTGCAACGTATACCAACATTTGAAAAGGCACATGCAAGAGGAATTCACATGCAAGCCAAACGTAAATGTAAGAAAAAATCTGTGATGAGTCATTTAACAAAAAAACACACCCGGCAGTTACCGCCTTGGAACGGTCGGATACATTGATGACGCTATATAAACCTTATAAAATAGTTTAACCTGAGGTCATATTTTTTTGCAAATGGTGGTCTTTTTTACATTCCGTAGCGGAAAGTCTATCATTTGAAAGCTGTAAAAGCAATACATTGATTTATCTTGCTCTTTTTTTCAATAATTCTGAGAACAGAAATGAGGCCAACAGTAAACTCTATGGAAAAGCCAATGGTAACAAATATGTCGTAAACGTCTTGTGACTAAGATAACAAGAAGTAAACTATTTGTTAATCTTGATGAAGCTCAATCCTTAAATGTTACGTCTATTTGCGAATATGTGTACTTTGTGTATGTCAAACAAGAGAACTTCCCTAAACGATTGATATTTAGTTTGATTAAGCGAGCTGTGATTGGCACGGTGAGACAATTGAGTTGGGTTCTAATCGGGAAGCCGATGTATGCTCCATTAGACGCATATTAAATTTACACGCCGGAAATTATTACTGCAATAAATATAACATAAACCAAGCAGCGTACATATTAGGATATTAAGGAATGGCATGTTGCATTTGTCGGCCTATCTGTTTAACCTCACCCTTGACTCAAACTCTTCGAGCGTCAATTTGTTTAAAGCTTTACTTTACTTGTTTCACTTGTTTCATAATGCATTGTTCTTATTTCCAACCAACCCGTAAAAAGTAGAGAGAGCCAGACACCCATTTTTTGTCCAATTTATATTAAAAGGTTTAATTGTATAATATATATGTTCTAAAAATGTCTAAAAATAGGTTTGTAAAGCTATACTTACGCATCTGTTCTGGGCATATTCGATTGGGTAGACCTTTATTTTGTATTCGCAAATTTCGACCATAAAACTCAAGGCACAGTTTCAGACGCTTGAAGATGCGTGTGTCAGTTTAACCATTAAATTACGCATAGTGAGTGGTTTGATAGGGGCATATCAAATGTGTTTTCAATAAATACTTGAATTTAAATAGATATACATTGTTGGGTGGTGTCGCTTGCGGTCATTAAGTCCTGCCTGTGAAGAAGTGCTTGTACAGAACAAATATTTATGTTTAAGCAGACTGGACGCGTCAGCTGTGTACGTGTGCTAACAATTAATATTGTTATACATGAATGCAGATTTATTATTGAAATCTCGCGTGTTGAGTCACTGTCGACTACGGCTACTAGCCAGGTTATTTATGCCAGATATCATATCGTAATTATGCGTATCTTCTCAGCATCCCATTTTAAAGTTACCGCATGTGTTCGGACAACAAAGTCACACTCTGGATCTTTAGATTCAGATCACATTGTTGACGACATTTGACTGGGGATTAACTCAAGTGTAATTTTGTCGGGACCGGTAGCATTTTTATTAGACCTAATAAAAGTTAAAATGCTTTCATAGAATTTATTAATATAATTATCTATTATCGGATGTTATTGACTGTATTTTAATATCTGTCCCAATAAATGAGGTGGTTTTTCCAAGCTTTAATTGCTATGATTTAAAAATATGCCCCGTACGACCCCGGACCGCGACATACAAAAGTCGTTAAAAATGGTAGTCGTATAGCTCCCTCGCTAACGCTCAAGCAAATATAAGGGTAGTTCCACGACTGGTTGGCAAGGTGTCAGAATAATGTGACTGGGTGTGGTATCATGCCAGGTGTTCACGGCATGCTATACACAGTGAAGGCAGCACTATATCTGCTTCAAGTGGACACCGTCTCCAGATAACTGAAATACTGTTGGTGGGACGATAAACCCAATAAACAAACAAACAATAAAATATGCATATGACGGCAGAGTTGTCCATCATTATTCGCATATTCATCGACAGGTTTGTATTTACTGCAGGATTAAATCCATGTCATTCAGGTCTCTAATAATTGTTCCTATAATCATGCTACATTTTGGTAACTTAATTGTAAAACTAATATGAATGCGGAATAGAAAGCAAATAAACCAAATAGAATAAGATTTTATAAATGCAATTTTGTGCGTCGTTCCCTTTACGTGTGACACTTTTAAAATTTTACATATCAAATTCTGCTTTTAAACTCAGTATAATGTGGCGGCGCTGTGTTCACTTGATGTATATATTCCCTTTTTTTAGAAACGCCAACAAAAACAGACAACATTAAAATGCTTATAAATCTTTAAGACATCTTAGTATGTGCATTTGTAATGCTACAAACATACTTAGGCAAATACAGTTACTTTTCGGCGCTCCGCGCAAATCCGGAAATAAAATGAATGTTACGTTTTGTGCGTTTTTATTATTTTTTTTTAAATTTTGATGTGTTTTTGAGCCTTACACAAAAAGCCAACAAATGAGGACTATAATATTTAAACACTCTCACTTTAGTCTGTCCGTCCGTCCCTTTGGTTTACTTACCTCTCGTAGATATTTATTTATTTATACAGTCATTTAATTCATAAAGAATTCTACATCAATTCCTTACAGTATTACTGTATAGAGTACATAAAACGTCACTGATCGTACATTCATTTCAACTTTATCTCTGCCATATGCCACAAAGCAGATCGTCCACTCCCGCCCGGTCAAAATGCAGCATAAAATGTAGTGTATATTACGTGAAGAACTTCAGAATTATGAGCGCAGATGGAGCAAGCGAATGGTGTAAAATGTATTAACATTTAATTGTTTTTATTCTTACAAATTTATATTCTATAAAAACATGAACACGATAAAAATGTGAAAGTTTAGGTCTCACCAACGCCGCGTATCTTTTTAAAGATCGTTTTTGTTTTGAACCTAATTTTGGTTCAAATGCTGTCATATAGAAAGTACTGTGTATTTAATATAAAGTTTCTGTTATTGGAGGACAGTGTTTAACTATTGTACCGATGCATAATCTATACTTTAGACGATTAGTTTTCGTATCTGAATATATGCCTGATTTCCAATACGCTGTACTTTAGATTTAATAATTGAATAATTTAAAAAGACCATTATATGCATACATTTACAGAGTTAAACTTTCACCGTCCAAAAAGCGCTTTCCGGCGCTTTGATCTTACCATGCCCCGTGTGTTTAATTAGTTTAATAGACTTAGGAGATTATCCATTATTAAAAACCAGAACCTACCTATACATTGAACAAAACAATTCATTTACATTCTTAACTAGTTATGCTATACACATTTTTTTCACCCCCAACAGTATTTCAGTTATCTGAAGACTGTCTGCATTAATTAATTTAATATTAATACTAATATTTCAATTTAGTGTCAATATTTCATTTGTAGTTTTAAATGGAATGTGGTGTATAATAATAGTAGAAAACGTGGTGTCGATACATTAAAATCTTTAAACATAACATTTTCTGTTAAGTTTTCCTTCCTGTTTAAAGTCTTGACCAGGGAGGGTGGGGGTGGGGGGGGGGTGGTGGGTGGGTGGGGGCTCAATTTTTATTAGTTTGTTTTTGCTAATAATATGTAAGTAAGCTAATTTGTAACTATTTTTATATATTTGAAGAAGACTATTGCATTTAATATGTACTCAAACTGCGTTGATGGTGTTGCTTTTCGTATTAGGCAAGGCACCAAATGAGCACTTTTTCATAAAGTTGATTTTACTTTGCTTTATATAAATTCTTTATTTTAATTCCTCTTACATATTATTTAATTTAGGATTCGTGCTTACTGATTTCTCACTGATTTTACTGTTTTACCTGTAATGCTGAAATAAATTAAAATCAATGCTATATGTTGTGAAAATCAGGAATCCTACGATGAAACATTGCTTTTTTCATCTTTTTGACCTTAGATCTAAGTTTTAAGATTTGCATTAATTATAAAATTAATTAATGTCTATACTGCCTTCCTTGAAAATTCGTGCGATCGAAATGACACATCTTGCACGTAATGCTCGTCAAAAACATGGAGTGGGAAGGAGTGGCAATATAATGACCTTACTGCGGCCAGTCAACTCTTTTCTTTTGTCAACATAAAAGTGTGACGCTTCATCACAAATGACATCAACGATCTCACCACTATATTCCATTTAAATCTGAAGCATTTGTACGAATAAAACAAAAATTTAAATATCATATATTCTAATATTACAAGGCAAAACTTCTACTTTCATACTACATGGACATGTATATATACGTAAATTTCAATCTGGCTCGTTCAAACAACATCAAAAAAAAAAAAAAAACAATCGCAAATTTTGCCTTAGTTACAAACGTTTCAAAATTAGAGACGCCATTTTGGCATTAGTTTTGTCTAGAAACATCAAGGACCGGTCTTTAAAAGAGCATGGCTACAATCGGTTTCTGGCATTTGATTTGCTGTTTCTTCTGCAAACTATCATGCCATTCTCATAATTTGGACTGGACACAGTGTGTCAAATCTGTTTCTATAGATCTTTTATCTTTTATCTTTAAGCAAAATAACAATAATGTGCACAAAATAAATCGACCGATCTTGCATTAAGAAATACAAATAAAACATCGTATGTATGTATATTTTCCCAAGAAATAAAATGGCGTCAACTACTAAGTCGTATTCCCATGTAAAGTATTCATTCGATATTCTACAACTTTTGAGTGAGGACTTTTAACAAGTTTTTGGCCAGTTATTAATTAAAGCACATTGATTGATTGCTTTTACTTATTTGACACAAAACTGTATGGTCAAGTACTTGCTGAAGATATATAAACGCAGTATTAAAAGCGAAACATCATGTAGAAAGGTACCAAGTATAGAAAACGGATTAAGACATAACAGACCACTTTTATTTATGCTTGAGGCCTTTCCACCTTTTCATACATCGATTACTTCAAAACTACTTTCATTCACATCACAGTGTAAAATCAATGGTATGCCAGTGATTTTGAGTGCATTTTTCAAGTATTTGACAACAGTAAATGACAGTCATGCGACTATCATGGATAACTTGCGAACAGCGACCGTTATAATAACCTGTGACCCAATGATGATTGATTTGACAATACGGCCCAAGAAGTTAAAACACAATGTCATCTGTTTAACAATACACCTGACAAGGAGATTATATTTTAAAGGTCTACACCTTTATTATAATCCATGTGAACTGAAAATTTGTAAACAGTATTATCATATTTGTAAAATAATTATATTGTTTACATATTAAAAAATGACTGCCACTTTTGTCTATTTAAATCAGCAACTTAGTTAACTGATAAAGCGCTTCAAATTTTAAAAAAAATGTACATAATCCAAGAATTTCCTCACCTCACACTTGTCACAGTTCTCTGCACTTCAACAAGCATGTATGTGCGTCACAAAAAAGCGATGTCACAACATCATTTTCAAAATAAAAACGCTGAATCCAAACATCAATAAGAAAGACTGAGATAGTAATCCATAGCAACAAGTGAACTAGTCAGATGCCGACATGTACTTACGTGCCAAACTCAATAGATTCTCACTATCTGGAAGGCACGATCACATTTTTGCTGTAGTGTATCTTTAGTTACTTTTGCATGTTTTTAACACTACAAATATAGAAGTGGACCATCCCCCGCCGACGGAATTGGAAGAGGGATATTGTTTCGGCGTGGTCTATCATGCCGTCCGTCCTTCCGTCTGTTCATCCGTCTGAATTTCTTTCCACGAAGTTTCTCTGCAGCCACTGATTAGATTTCAATTAAACTTTGTGCGAAATTGCAAATACCAAACGGAGATGTGCATATCCTGGGCATGTTCCGGTGGGACCCTTCAACACAAAGTTATGGTCCTAAGAAAGTAATGCGGTATATATACAGAGTAACATTCGTTTTCGCGCTATTTCTCAGCAACGGCATACAGGAATTCAGCGAAACTTTATGGAAACCATCGATACCAAAAGGAGATTCGCATGTCATTGGCATGTTTTGGACCATTTAACCCAAAGTTATGGACCCTGAATAGTATTTTTTTTGTCTGCACTATTTCTTGAAAACTACTGTCACTGAAACTTTGTGGGAACTTTCAATACCAAAACGGAGATGCACATATCCTCGCCATGTTCCCGTCGGACCCTTCACCACAGATTTATGGCCCTAAATTAGGTAACCAGTATATACAGAGTGGCATTCGTTTCTGCGCTATTTCTCGGCAATTGCTTACTGGATGTCAACTAAACTTTATGAAAACCATTAATTCCAAAGGATGTTCATATCATTGGCATGATCCGGTTTGATCATTTAACAAGGAGTTATGGCGGCAAAATAACTTTCTTTTCCGCGCAATTTATTGGAAACAACTTGAAAATTAATACAACTGTAATTTATACAAAGTTGAAACGCAATAGCATACGGTTTATTCCTTAAAAGATGCTGAATCGTATTGTGTTCACTGAACTGACCAACCTTCATGTACTACACAACAAATATCATCAGGATTTGTGACTGTACATTCTTTTTATTTGATCAAGATGATAACCACAACAATATTTACTTGACTTTTTTTTTCTTCCCATTTTCGTTATATGCAACTTCTGAATGTACCTTTTCTTCAAACAATCACTGATCAGCTGGGGATATACTGTTTGTGACAGAAGTCATGTTAATACTTAATTCCATTCAACATAATAAAAAGAAACAAGTTCTACAGTGTTGCGTGATGATTTAAGAAAGCGACATACGTTCTATTTGGATGAGACAATTCGGTTGATAAGTAAGCACATGCTTGCTCCAGTAGAGCCGTTTATAATTAGAAAAAAGACATATATAGATGCTTGTGTACTTCTCGTGCAAAATAAAAGGAAATGTTTAATAGCGCAGTTAGTTTGACAATTTCATTTTCGCTTCTTTAGTTTGTTGAATACTGTCAAGCCAACATACATGTAACCGTTGTCTTACTTGGAAAGAATAAATCTCAATTAATTGATAATCTTAAAGTATGTGCTGCTGTTTTTAAACAAATTTGTTTCCATTTCCGCATTAAAAACAATAGAATTAATGTTATGTATCGAAAACATTCAGTGATTGAATCGTATGAATAATAATATATATATTTGTTTCAGAAACCCTCTTAATATTGAATTGATTTATCATTATGTGCAGCTTTTTTAGTTTAAATCATATCATTATATTTTGGCAAGTTTTCTTTTCTATGTGGGGCAATGTATTTTACATGGCACCTGCGCTTCAATGTTGGATATTATAATTAACGACTTTGATTAACATCAATACCAATAAACAAGATGATAATAAGCATTAGTCATTGAAAGCGACATAATGGCATCTTAATACAGGAGATACGTAAAGGCAATCATTCATTATGTATAATCTAACAATACATATAATCGAAAAAGTAGTATTTGCGTCTTTATTTACAGAATACAAAAATCTAAATAAGGACTTAATATGCTGCACCTTAAAAATACTAAACTCGAATCGGACCAAGACAAATATCATTATCGTACTGTGGTCCTCGGCTTCACAAAACACCATACAAATCAAGATTCTTGCCAATGACAACTCAAGCATCAATACATAATCTTCAAACTTCTTACCTCTTGCCTCTATACTATGCACAATCAAGTTGTAAAACATTAGGGAAAGGTATATGAAAACCCATCTCTTAACAATTCTTTTGATCGAGAGAGCCGTTTTCAAATGCATTGTACCGTCATGATGTCATTACTTCAAATTAAAGTAGCAGTGTGTCAAACACTAAGGCAACAGGGCATAAGCCATCCTGCAGTTTATAGAGACTTTCTATTTCAAATTAACAAAATCGATGGCCCTATGACTTTCTTGACCTTTTTACAAACAAAAAAACTTACAAACCTAAGAATCCTTCCATGTGCTGCATTTGTTGCAGTAGACCCTTTTGCATTTAAGAACTTTAAATTGCTTTTAAATTACACGATGTCTGGACAGATCTTTTAGACTACATGAAAAAAGTTATTTAAAGCTGAAATTGGACAGTCACTGTTTAAATCCTGTCTCTCAATATTTCAGGTCGTGCCATATATAGGTAAGACAACTTGAACAGTCACCATTGTCCTTGACGTAACTTTTGTAAATTAGGTACAAGAATTTGAAGCAGAGCATCAATGAAGCAGGAAATAGTAAATCAGAAATCTAAACATCTGTTATCAAAGTAGTATAACTTATCATTTAGCAATACACATTTGATTTTTTAATAATAGACGGTTGGTTTGTTAACTGATTCAATTTGTTAGTGTTTATGCGTTTTTTTTCTAATTTCTTATGCAACACAATTACAGGTGTATACAACACCTACTTGACCTATGCCATACGAAGTCTCCAAATTATATATCTAGGTACAAAAGCAGAACCATAAAATTTAAACAAGAAAGTCTTAAAAATTACACATAAATCTATCTTAGTGTTAGTGCAGAATTGTGTGAATTGTGTGATAATAACAACAGGAAGTCTAAATCTAAAACAAATAGACCACTAATTGTTGTTATATTCGCCGAGCTTTCATTGCGCGATGAGTCCCCCCCATCACACACACATTAAATCTTTTTACTGGATTATGAAGAAAACAAAAACTTTATGTACTGATAATTAAAAAGGAAACAGTACTTCTTCAATTCAAAGAAATGTTTAGTCAATGAAGATGACATTGAAGAGATTGCGATCGAACAAGTGCAGTCTTGTAACCTAAAAATAAGAATTTGACAGATTATATGTGTAAGAGGTTGCTTGTTATTTTTTCTCTTAAGCTCTCCCTTATATTTTTATCGTTTACGTAAAGTTATTGACAAAGAAACGAAAGAAACAGAACACAATAATATAAATGATGCATTGTGTTGTTAAATTGCATTAAAATAATGATAATATCAGTCCTTTTGACCTCTGTCTACAGGATGTCCAAAACCAATTATAAATTTAGGGTCGCCTAATATATATATATATATATAGTTTTGTAGTCGATTTGTACACTGATAATCAGAAACTACAAAACTTTTATGCATGTCCTGTGTTCTAAAAAGGGTACTGTATGTTGTCACGTGTTTTATTAAAGTAACATTTGTTACAGTTATGGAGTGGACAAGATGTAGCCGGTGTGAGGTCGGGTGTTTAAGGGGTGCCATATGATACGCCTTTCACCTTGACTGGTTAGGAATACGAGCCTAACAGCTGATATCCGTAGCACTAAACCCCTACTTTGCGGTTTACATAACGATTGCAAGTTACAAAACGACTTCAGCTGCCTTGAAACGTGTTTAGTAAAGCTAAAGAACCATATGGCTCTTTTATAATACGACAAAGGATTTACTTTATGTGGAATTCTTATCTTCGAATGACATAAGGACAAGACAAAAATTGTGTTATTTTAGTATGTATTCAGATTAAACTAAAAAAGGGTATGTTTCTTACTAAGTTTAATAAAAGAAAGGCGTGGGTGAAACATCCACTTGCCAACTCGCTTACGTGATAATAATGAGTGACTAATACATTGACCGTCTCTAAATGACATTATAATTAGTAACTAAGTGCATGCTTTAAAGTATTATTAGAATACACGCTGCTTTACTTTACATATTCTATTTTAATGTCTAACTGAACAAAGCGTGTTTAGTTCAGATTAAAATATCTGTGGTAATTCTTATAGGACATTTTCTATGCAAACACACGTATACAAGCAATAAACTTCTTCCTGCGTATAAATAAACGTAAAACTCCATTCTAGCATTAACTGCTATACAATTTTCATTGTACAGTTATAGTCGTCATTTAATCAACAGAATATCGCATACTCCGATCAACTAAAGATGCCTTTTTGCTCCGTTACCCTTTTGTTTAAGTTCCTCGGTTCCAGCAAAGAAAGTGTTCGTTACTTTTCAACATAATTCATTTTCTATAAGCGGAAATAGGGACCGGTCACGTATGTCCTCGCTTTCGATTTGCCGGGTCACGTGATACATAAAGTCGCCGATTGCGAAACTGTTCTATTACATTTAGTTCCGAAGACATATTTACATAAATCATGTAGAAAATAACAACTATAAGTAACAATATTACAAATCAAACAATATAAGTATTAAAATCAAAATTTTTAAAATAAGATTTAAGACTTTTTAATTGCATATTTCTTTCAGGTAACAAATATGTTGTGCTTGACAACCATATTCTTTATGATAAATTGATCAATAAAAATGGATGCGAATCAATATTATTTCATAATTCACTAATCATGATGACTTTAATCGAGCTTTGTTAACACTGTATACTATTTTAACCCACCTCTTTAATACCGTTGACAATATCTAGTGTATGGTAAAAAGTGCTTTGGTATTTTTTACGGAAAGAGACTTGAGAAGACATCTCTATCACAGGCAACGTCATGATACATACATAATACAGTGATACATTTGTCAGTCTAACGTTGAAGTGCAAGAACTTCGGTCGAATGCTAGTTAAAAAGTTCGAGATTCCATGATACGTTGTCACATGTTCGTATATCCTTGACCCTTTCACAAAATGATACTTTCAAAAGAGTTCATAGGCATCGATAAAATCCATCTTAGTTTAACAACGTATTCCTTGTTAATATATAAATAAGCTCTGGAAAATTGCTAGCAGTTTGTATCTGAGGTAAACATGGACCAGTGACATATTCGTCTTCTAATTCTTTTGGTACCATTTTTCTACTCGTAAGCAATACCGCATGGATGGAACTGTGACTGACTGGCAGAAACAGTTCATCAAACAACAACATAACAGACGTCTAACCTTTATGGCATTCTTTTAACATTCCTTTCACATATTTTCTCTCATAACACATTAATAATAGGAGGTAATCGACTGAGTAATGCGAGGTATCAGGATTAATTATGATAAAAAGTTCTTTCACAAAAGTCTGACTTTCCTAGGCAATTTTCGTTCAGTGTATCACTAATACATGATCTTGCTTAATTCAGAGTTAAATAACCTAAATAATTATGCCAAACTTGGATAAAATAAGACTGCGTTAAAAACTCGATACGTTAAGGTTGTTTGTGAGCCTAGTAAGTACTAAGTGCTGACCGTTTAATCTTACTGCATGTATTTAGAGATATTGATGCAAAATGACAAAATTATCAAAATAAAAACTCGGTATTTATTGATAGTACAACTTGCAAAGTAACGGTGTAACGACAATTTACTTTCTGTTAATAATCGTTCACGACCACAAATACTGTTTATTAATGTCATTAGCTGTTGTTCAAAATTGACAAATGAACTAAACTGGACCAGTGTGAGTTTATTATAACTATGTCCCATAGCATTTGTAAAACAAATACTTTAAACATTAATTATAATTCAGATAACCACATGTTTTAACATTTGAACAACCACTAGACTTAGATACAAACAGGTAAATCATATATTAAAGCGACAAAAACGATATGAAGAGACATAACACAAATACGGCTTGTCCTTGTGTAATTTAATTGTCAATGACATTTCAACTGAAACTGAAACTTTTTTATTTGCTTAAACGCCTATTTCTACATATAATACATATTCAATGGCGTTGTACAATATTATATCAGAAAATTAAAAATGATAAATAAATGTAGTTTAAGAATGATAAAACAATTCTAAATCTAAAACATGTTATCAAAAGTAAAAGAAAGTAATGTTATTTAAAATAATTAAAAATATGGCTACATTTCAGTTAAGCTTACGGTTCTACATATTGATTGAATTGAGGTAAAAATGCTATTCTTCGGCGACTAAATATATTTTTAAATTTAAAACAAAATTATTCTCTCAAATGTTCAAATGCCCATGTTAAGTGTTTATTACAATTCAGACACCATTCAGCCAATATTATAGATATGTTGATTTGTCTTGCATCATTCTCTCAAGTACTAATGTCAACTGATTGTTTTTGTATAGCCTTTCGTTCAGCTGACACGTGTCGCTATTAGTGTATTATTTGGTAAGAACTGTCTTATATCTTTATGTCTATGGTAAAATGTTACGGTTTAATAAAGAACTACTCCACTCATCTGCACGAGGACACCATCTTCCTCCCCCCCCCCCCCCCGCCCTCCCCCTTTATTCCCCGCTCCACCTCCAGCAAACCTTCTGGTTCCGTGGCTGTATAAGTAATAACATGGTCACGTTTTCTTCTGAAGTAAGGTCGGTAATAAGATCATATAACGCTTTGTCATATTGAGCAATAGTATCGCTTTATTTTTATATATTTTCCCTGTGAAATACACACGAAGTGTATTGGTTAAGACATGAACCTTTCTGTAGAATAAGACCCTATAGTTTCGTTTCAATATATTTGTCACCCTAAACTGTCACTTGTTATTGTAACACACTATTGTTACTTTCAAATCAATTCGACTTGAAAGCAGCTGGAGGCACGGTAGAAGGGACATACGTCTACTCTACTTTGATGATACATACATCTGAGTTTACCTTGAAATAACGTAAAATAACGCAATAGAGCACTGATTTAGTGTTATCATACCCATTTCATTTCAGCACTTATTGTATTCAGTGCGATAGCGATAATTTCCTAACGACAAACGTTTACTGCTTCCGGAAGTGTTTCCGCTACAAATTTGGTGCTGGCAAACTTTAGACATTTCACTGTAAGTTGCATATTTTCTGATTTGTCTGCTTGCTGTCAGTCATTTTCACTTAACAAAAACGAACTAAAATTGCTTCTGATAATTTTGCTTTATTATGCAACAAAACGCTGAAGGATATACAACCTTCGAAGCTCTTGACTTTTCCCTAAGCGGGGGTGGGGTGTTGTATTTTTAGAAGACAAGTCGAATTACTGCGATTTGCAAGGCTGAGAACTTGATGTTATTCGTTTTTGCTGTGTTGGGTATGACTATAAACACAAAATAGTCACAAAATGTCACAAACAGTCACAAATAGTCGAATGACTAAACAGCGTATAGTCAATAACAGGCTGTTTAATAGGCATAGGTTCTATGTTTTAATTTATTATAAATGTTCTTTTGCATTAGAAAAAGTCATCTCGTTGGTTTGAGACCGAAAACTAAACAGAAATCTGCATAAATAATGCACAAACAGTGACAAATAGTCACGAATAGTCTTATGACTAAATAGCGTATAATCAAATTTCAGTAAGTTATAAGGTTAAAATATGCCATTTAATTGATAAAAAAGTACAACTTTACTGTATAAACTTGATATACATTTATACTGGCCTAAACGAAAACGTTATGAAGTTAACGCAAAACAAAAAGCTTTAACAGCCACAAATAGTCGATCGATCTAGCCTCTTGGTCGCTCACAAATAGTCACTGTTTGAACATGTGCTAATCTTTAAAATGCTGTTATTAAGGCATAGGCTCCATGTTTTCATTTATTGTAATTGTTCTTTTGCATTAGAAAAGTCATTTCTTTGGTTTGAGACCAACATCTTAACAGAAATATGCCTGCATACTGCAAAAACGCAAAACAGTGACAAATAGTCACAAATAGTGTACTGACTAAACAGCGTATACTCGATGACAGGATGTCATTTAGGCATAGGCTCCATGATTCATTTATTATAAATTTATTTATTATAAAAGCATATTTAATCTCTAAAACCGTAACGGTACGACAATGTAAGCAATGGTAATATACAATATTGATGTATCATCATTTTATGTGTTTAAATAAGATCGGTATATAGATGCGGATGTTGGAAAGCCATCAGTTATTGGTAATGTGAGGTCCACGAATCAATTGGAACTCCTCGGATATTGTGTATGGAGATTCGGTAAACCAGATTTGCATTTGTTGGCACATTGTTCGCTTAAACTTGCATGTTTTAAATCAAAGCGCGCTGAAAAGCCCTGTTTAGGCAGTGCAAGTTTTTACATTGTAAGCGATTAAAGGTATACAAATCATGCTCACTTTAATTTTGTCAGTGGCAAATCGATTGCGCAACGCTTTTGAATACAGGAATGTCTTCAGGTGCAAAACACTCACTTCTTTTAAAATAAAGATTTTACATTGTGATAAAAGCTACAGCATAGTCACTAACAATCGATTATAGAAACTGTTATGTTGAACATACAATACTATCCATATGATTGTATTTTAACGAAAATTAGGTCTAAAATAACGGTTCAACAGTGCTAACGGATGTAACCAAAATATACGGAGTGCAAAAAAGTAACTTCCCGCGCAGGATATTGCAAATTTATCGGCCTAGAATACAATACATAGCCAGTGGAACATTCCTTCTAATAACATTTGCCCCCCTCCTTCTGCCCCTTAAACCACTAAGTAAGATGCGTCGTGTTTTTCATTCATAAATCTGCAATTTATGTATATCTGCGTTACGCAATAGAATAACTGAAATATATAGTTAAACCGTATTACAATATTACTGTTAACACTTGAAGAATGCCTGGACACACGTCACGAGTCCTTCTCCTTCGATATGCGTGCTTGTTTCTGTAGCTGCACTATTCCAGGCATTCGCTGACCACCGGTAGTCAAGGTCATGTCGGGTCAATCCTTCATGCTTCCAAAATCCAGCTTTTTTATAACTCTGGACGATGTCGTAATCGAGATCAACCCCAAAACATACGGAAGACCAAAAAGTATAAGAAGTCCCGCCGCACAAGATTGACCAGTCCTTTTATCTTGCAACCTTTTATTGTTTCTAAGTTCTGGTCTGCATTTATTCAAATAAAGTCTTAAAAGGTTTCATTTTATGATTACTAGAAAGATAAAAGTTTACAAAATGAATTAATAATCGCCCGTGTGAAGTTCCGTAGATTGCGTGGGTGGTGGGGGTGGTGCGTTGTTGAAGTACACCTCTAATGGAAACAGGAAAATGTTTACACAATAGCATACTCCTCTGTTCAAATAATGTTTATGAATAAAAATCTTCACAGGTTATTTAATTTTGTACTTTACAAAAACGTTTTTACTTGATGATTATGCTGTATTAATGTGCCCAAATTATGCACATTGTGTTTGTTGTTTTCTTAACATCGACAGTTTCAGATTTCAAAATGTTTTAATATTAAACCATCTTTAAGAACATGAAATGTTTACAAATATTTTGTCACTTTGGATGACCTCTCCATTCCCTCCCTCGTTGAAGTCCTTTACCCCTAAACTGGACGTGAACTAACACAGTGAGAGGCGGAGGAGTCAGAGAAGCAAGTAAGTGATTTTACTCCTCGGCCACGACCGCCCTTCATTATACTATGACAAGAAAAAGTTAATGCAGAGCATCAAAGTCGGAAAATACTGCAAAAATAAAATGTTATAAACAGAGCATTCAACAAAATAAAATGTTTTCGCATTGCTGTTGCTTAAATGAGCCTTGTATTTTCACATGTTTATGACCAACAAACTTATACCTCGGACAAACATTTACATAATTAATTAACAGGACAACTCATTTAGAATATATACAGGTCATGTTTTAATACATAAATCATCATCCAAATCAATTATCCATTAAATATTCTGAATACACAATAATTTACCTTTTAAAACTTTTATTTTTTCCAGAACTTCTGCTCTGTGCCTGTCTTTGTTGGTCATTTTCGGTCATTATAATGTTAATTTGTACCGATATTATTTCGTATATATTCTCACTTAGTTTGTATGCTCACTTAATTTGTATGGATTGATCCAAGTATGTACTTCAGAACGCATTTAAGTTTTTTAATAGTCATTAAATGTGGTCATATGTAAAACCATATCAAATTTCGGACACAAATTGAAATAGGTATCTAGCTGTAAATTCATATTTGGCACATTTTTCCATTAGCACCGTGATACCTAGGTCACATGAGTGTCTTAAAATGTAAAATAGATGGAAAAAGCTCAACTACAGTACAATATTTGGGAAATAGCTTGTGTATCAGTCGCGAACTGTCAGCCCATGTCTGTTTTAAGGTAAAGTACGTTTAATAGAATATATAGAGAATTTGAAAATTAACACAACGGATGAGTTGTATACTTTAATGTAGATGTGTATGCCCAATTTTAAGAAAGTTCTCCATCCAGTTTTGAATTAATGGATATTTTGTCTACTAAAATTGGTATTAAAGATGTCTCTTTTTTAGAATAAGACAACACCAAATATGATGTTATATCCTTTTTAGGATAATTGTTATGCTATTGAGTATCATTTGGAAACAATATTTTGCATAAGATAAACCAATCAAACATGTTATTTGCTTGGGTTGACTTAAACTATCCAAAATATGAAATTAATTGTTTACAAATCCAACACGTGTAAGAATAATTTTCCCATTTTTTCTGCATACTGTACTTTATTGTAAAAAGCATCGAGCTCTTGATAGCCATACGATTTATTTCAGACTTACCCAAAATTTTCTATAAAGTACTTTGGTTGATGCTGCAAATGGTTTTCATTTTTTTATAGAACTCTATAAAACCGGTTTAAGCACCCCAGTCGGTCCATATTGCCGACTGACCGTTCCAAGGCGGTAACTGTCGGGTTTGCTCTTTTCCTTAAATGACTCATCACAAATTTGTTCTTAATTTTCGCTTGGCATTGCATGTGAAATACCTTTGTTCTGTGCCTTTTCGGAGTTTGGTATATGTTGCAATACTCATAGGACTTTGTCATATATTCTTTTGAATATACCAGGTAACAAATTTATAATCAAATTTAGCACAAATCATACAATTAAAATTCATTTAGAAAAATAAAATTAAAAACCATACATGTATCCTTCTTAATCTAGTAGAGTGATGCAGAAATAATTGTCTAGGTGAAAACAGTAGAATAAAAAGAGTTGACCATTCGTACCAATACAGGGATTCGAACACTCAACACCCAATTTTGGAGCATTTTGATACTCTTCAATTGGAGGTGTAGCATTACATTTGCTTTACATTAAGTGCGCAGGAACTAAATACATAGTAACCATACAAAGCTCAACCTAAACAGTCCTAACAAAAATTTGAATGTCGGAAAACGTTTTCCACATGTATGTATAAAACTGTTTCTTAAGAAGTCTGTGATAATAAGTGCAGTCTGTCCTTGCAGACGAATAAGTGCAGTCACGTAATATAAAAAAGAATCAACAATTGATATGAATAGGTAAATAAGGAAAGGTCCTATCAAAATTTTCAGATATTTAAATTTTATCTACCTGCAGACCAAGGCAGACAAGGTAAATGTAAATGTGACAAAAACACAGAGACGAGACATAACACACAAAAAGAAAAACTATCAGTTACCGCCTTGGAACGGTCAGTCGGCAAAAGGCCAACTGGGGTGCTTAAACCTGGTTTGTTGAGCGCTCCAACCTCGCACTTCCTGAAGGTTTTTCTATCAAACAAACAGTGTAAATAAAAATATCCCGTCAAAGTGAAACAACTAACAGTAAGTACCTGCATCGGGAGTTAAAACAGATATATAATGAACTTATGTACACTACATGATAACTAGTAATAAAACAACATATGTACAGTATGTACAGTAGATAAAAGCCTCGGCAACCAAAAAATTCAAAATGAGAGAGTAGTTTCAAATAAAATGAAGCAGTATAAGCGCTGATATATTATAAGAACACTATAGTGACGTCATAAATGCCATGACGTCATATGCCAAAAGTGTCAAAAGTGAAATGTAAAAAATACGGAAGAAATACTAGTAATAGAATTTTAGAAAATCAACAAAATAAAACGTAGTATTGTTTAGAGTTAATACTTAAAAAAAACATATCATAAACGCCGAGGATTTATCCGCAGTTGATATATTATATATGATAAAAATAATAACAAAAAAAATCCCGATGTTATACCTACTGTGCAATCTCACGTAAAGGGTATGGAGACTGCTCAAGTTGTCCCACCTATATAGGGCACGACTAGGAGAGATGAAGAGACAAAAAAATTCAACAGGATTGTCCAGTTATGGCTTTAAGTCACTGTTTTCATATAGTCTCAACGACCTGTCCTGGTCATCGTGTAATTTAAAAGCAATGCAAGTTCTTGACTGTAAAAGGGTCAATTGCAAGCAATGCAGTACATCGAAGGATTCCCGGGTTGTAACCATCTGCAATACATTCTCTGATAAGTTTTGTAAAGTGGTCAGAAAGTATTGACACCCTTATCTTCATTAACTTGTATAAAACATTTCCATAAAATGCAGGATGGCTAATGCCTTTCTGCATAAGTGTTTTCATACTGCTATTATACTTAGAAGCAATAAAATCATTGCGGTGAAAGAATTTTGAAAACGCCTTTCTTAATTTATGAAAACGAAAGCCTTGCTGTAACAGTTTAGAAGAAATAAACAGGTTTCTATCATTGAAATCATCTACTTTAGTACAAACTCGGTGCAAACCTTGTAAGTTGTGATATGTAAATACCATAGGAGGTAGCACGAGGTGAATCAACAATCAAGGTATGGATAATTCACAATACTAAAGTTGAAATCATCTCTCTTGTCATAGATTTTAGTAACTTGGAAATATTGATCTCAATGTCTAGAAATGCTGCATTTAAATGTCAGTTATTTGCTTTATTAAGGGTAAGTTCTGGAGGGTAAATCAGATGGATCATTTGAGAAAAGAAAGGATTATCTATAGTTAGAATATCGTCAAGATAGCGTGACGTTAAATTGAAAGCCTCTATAATGTGGCTTTGGTTTGAAGGGGATAAAGTTGACATGAAATCACGTTCAAAGCAGTATAAAAACAAATCTGCAAATAATGGTGCACAGTTGGTTCCCATAGGGAATAAATAAAGTGTCACCGCATTTTATGTAAATATTGTCTAATAGAAAACGTAAAGCTTCATAAACATCCGTGCAAGTCCGCATAGTAAATTTTTCTAAGAATGTGTTGGTAAAAAATGCATTACTTTCATGACATGCAATATATAGACGTTGCTCTCGAGCAAATGTTTTCTCAATAAGAGCAATCAATTTGGTCTTAATTAATCATGAGGTAAAGAAGTGTACAGCGTAGAAAAATCGTAAGTATAAACTGCAGAGCAATGAAAGTTGAAAGTACGAAAGTAAGATTTTGATTGTGATTTTTGTCACAGTTCATACTTTTATTTTTGTTTGTTTAAGTGGTAGTTGTTTAAAAAACCAAAAAAAAACAAACAACAACAACACCATAATAGATATATAACAATGTGGTCATTCATTACTGCTAAAATGGCATTAACATAACCGTTAAAAGATACGATCGCTTCTTAAAAGCCGTGACGTCACCTAAGAAACATTTTCAAAACCAATTATACTAGGCGACCCAACAAACAAACAAACAAAAAACCCGATGTATTACAATGAACTTCTCTCACCTTCTTCATTTTGGGACGATTGTCTGTCATTAGGTTAATTTGATGGGTTTTAGGATGGTGTTTCTTGCGACACGTCCAGAGTTATGAGAAAGCTGGATTTGGGAAGCAAACAGAATTGACCATATATGACATTGACTACTCGCGGTCAATTATTCATGCCTGGGAAGAAGTAGTGAGTGCACAGAACATATATGTATGTCTAAGGAGACTAGACGCGTCAATTGCTCCAGGCATGCCTCAAATGATTACATTATTGTTATTGTTTAAACTTGAAGTTCATTATATTGTGCAATATACATAAAATGTAGATTTATAAATGAACAATGCCGCGTAAGAATATCACTCATTGAATAAAGGAAAGGGTCGAATGGGGAGCGAACTGCTATAAGAACGAGTTTTCCACTGACTTTGCATTATCTACTATGACTACTATTTGCGATATACCGCGCTGTGACAGTATGTCGTCTGAGGCTCTAAACATTGTTATATAATAATAGAAGTCATTCGTATCGTCTCAGCGTCTCAGTCTAAAGCTAGCCGCACGCATTTAGAAAAAATGGCGCCTTCGAACTTTTATATTCAGATCACAGGGTGTAATAGGTAGTAGTTTATTTTAAACGCAGTTCATTTTGGTCGGAACGAGAAGCACGTATGAACATTTATTTAAGACCTAACTTAAGTCAAAATGCAAAATCATATAGAAAGTATTGAAAATGTTCAAAGAATAATCATTATTTAATAATAAGATGTGTTTATTTGCAGCTGTTATACATTTGGTTCGTTCACGACGGAATAATTTTGACCATTGTTTGCATATATGTAATCGCTCACAGGGCAAATCTTAAACCCGCTAAACAGCGCTACTGAGCGCTATGATGGTTATTGTCCACAATGCTAAAAAGAATGGGCAAACACAAGTTGTCACGGCTGCAATATTGATACTACTGTCTTAAACGGATAATATAAGTTGCGATGATACAATACAACAGATCATAGTTGCAAATTGTATTGACTTTTTCTCAAATAAGAATATACGACAAAGTCCTATGAACATTGCAACATATACCAATCTTTGAAAAGGTACATGACAAAGGTATCCACATGCAATCCATATGTTAAAGTAAGAGCAAATCAGTGATCAGTCGTTTAACAAGAAGAACAAATCCAACAGTTACCGCCTTGGAACAGTCGGTCGGCAGAAGGTACAGACTGTGAAGCCTAATCCGGTTTTACAGAGCTCTAACCTCGCACTTTCTGTGGGATTTCTAAAATGCAAGCAATGAAAAGAAAACCGATAATCTTTTTGAATAAAAAGAAAATGTCTAAGCGCTGATTGCTTCTTTGACGAGCTATGACGAAAGAAGTGACGTCACGAGTTATGACGAAAGAAGTGACGTCATTGAAGCATTGAAAACGATGTCCACATAGTATTTAGGTCACATAGTATTCAGAAGAGATAGTGAGAACTAGTATTTATATTACAAGAACTAAAAATATTGATTGTAAGTGATATTAATTTTGAAATGAAGAAAATAAAATAACCAGAGATGTGTTCATGGTTGTAGCGTCATGTGAATGTGAAGATGGACTTGAGGAACCAAAGTTCATGTCTATCAAAGGAAATACGTAACAGTTCTAATAGGATGAATAATTGGCAACATAGATTACATGCACGGGTAGAATTTTTACAACCGCCACACTGCACAGGTAACATAGTTGTAATCATGAATAAAATTATATGACAAGAGATTTACATGATGAGTCATTTAACAAAAAGAGCAAATCAAACACTTCCGCCCTGGAAAAATCAGTCGGAAAAAAGGACCGACTGGGGTGTTTAAACCATTTTTACAGGGCTCGAACCTCGAACTTCATGAGGCGTTTCTCAAATGCAAGATATAAAGAAACCCGATCTATTTGAATAAAATGTTCAAGCGCTGACGTTTTATTTGATAAGTTATTGTACGAAAGTTGTGACGTCAAAAAAGATAATACCTACATAGTATTTAGAAGAGAGGAGCGTAATTCTTCTGTTAGAAGAACTACACAAAATCGATGATTGTACATGAATTTAATTTTTTGAATCAAGAAAAAAAGATGATCAGAGAAGTGTAAATGGTTGTAGCATTATGTTAATGGGAAAATGGAATTGTGGAACCAAATGTCCACGAAAGGAAATATACGTAACAATCCTTATAAAATGAATTCAATGACAATGTAGATTACATCTAAGGGACGATTTTTTACGACCGCCACAATGCACAAGTAATATTGTTATAATCATGAATAAGAATATATGGCAAAGACCTATGAGCATCGCAACATTTGCCAATCTTTAAAAAGGCAGAGGACAAAGGTATTCACAGGTAAGAGATATTCAAAAGTAAGAACAAATCTGTGATGAGTCATTTAAATCAAGTCAATAACAGGTTTTGCTTTCTTTTTAAGAAAAAGTCAAGCTCATTTCTGTCGTCTTTAAATTAAGCTTTTTTCTGTAACTATTAAATCCAAATCAATGTTAAACCACGCCTGTTCTTTGGCAGTGAGCACGTTTGGCTAATTGTAAACATGTAGCGTGACTAGAGACATAAAAACTATCACGATTTTATCGGGTTCACGGGCCGTATTTCCGCTACGTGACAAATGACACACCAACTACTCGATTATTTTGCAATGCAGTTAAATGATTCATGCTATACAGGCATTCATGGGGCGCTGATTATGTGCTATGGAAGAGATGTGTTCGATTACTGCTATTTGTTTGATTATTGACATACATTTGCTTTTTCTATGTACGTTACGCATTCATTTCTTCTCTGGCCACGAAGGTCTGTTCTGTACCTATGTCAATCTTGTTTTAATGCCAGGCTCATAAAGGCTTGACAACTGCTAAATGTTTCTCTGTATTGTTTATTATGTTGACTTAATTTTTGTCAAATTACTAGGAAAGTGAACCTTCTTTATTGAACACTTTTATAACGTCAATACATGTAAGTTCAATAAAAATAATTCCGGGTTGCTTTCGTATTTAAAAAAAAAGAATCAGCACGATTATCACATCGTTTATTATATGACTTATAACATTGTTTGTAAAGATCGGTTTAGGTCTATTATGTAATGCTTCTCTGTAGGAGAACATGTTCCCCGAGTCTTGTCAAGGCACATTTTCCCGCTGGCACATTGAGGCTAGGGACACCTTCCTATAAACTCAGCCAAAAGTTTAAGTTATGGTAAGACATTCTGGTACTCAGACTTCCATAATTGCCCATGCCTTTAACCAAGAAACATAAGCTGATTTGGATTGTTATGTATGATATTTAATGTGCTGTTGTATATGTTTTATTAAATTGTTAGCCATTGTCCACAATACTGCTATCACATCTTCAGATGAAATGTCATTATTCAGCACCAGTGAAGTTGTTAGAGAACAATTAATTATGTTCAGTTTTTTTTTTCTTTTTCATTTGTTTAAATGATATAAATTGATTTGGTAAATAAAAAGAAACAAAGTCGCTATTCAAAATGTCAAAAGTTTATTGATCTTTGACGTGGACGGTAACTCATTCATTCGTCAAGCAACCGAGGAAATATGTACCTAAAGTTATTTATATGAACTGTGTTATGTCAAGTTTTAATAAATATCGTTTTTGTAGCGTCTGGTGTTGATGTTGTTGTGATCGTCGTTACCGTTGGTGTAGCTTTAATAATCAGTTTACATAAAAATACTTTTTGCAAAGTCGCTTAGTAAAAGGTAAGGAAACACAATAATGCAAGAACAAAAAAGTATGAGATCGCATTTTCAGTACAGGATAGAAGCATACATTATTAATAATTTTCAAGAATCAAAATTAAAAGTCTTATTAATCACAAATAAACAATATTTTTTAAGCTAGCATACAGTTGTTCATTATGCTTCACATGTATGCATTTAACGTTACAAACGGCCTGTTAGACAATTTATTTTAGCATTATGCTCTGCTTATTAAACAAATAATATTTCAAATCAAGTTTTAATAAACAGTGAAAGAAACAAGAAGGTCAACAAAACAGTTGATTAAAATCTTGATATGCATGTCCTTTTCAATACTTTGGACATTGACTTAGGAAATGCATGCATACGCATACTACATATTTAAACTCATCCAACTAAAAGATGTGAAGAGTTTCCATTAAGACATTTAAAAAAAAAAAGTCCGAATTTAATTTTATTTGCAGTTTTACATTCAGTTAAATTAAGTATCAATTTTCCAGTTATAAAACTAAATAAAGAATAATTGATTTACCATCAACTAATTTTTATCTGTTTTCGAAATGATGACTGATACTTTGTTATTATGTCGTATTTATTTGAAATTAATATGCTTGTTCATTTGTCGATCAACCCAGACATGCACGATATCTGACATAGTTCGGTAATATATTTTCTTTTAAATAAATATAAATATATTACTATTTACAAATTTTATCTAAGTCATGCCAATTTTTGTATAGATAGTAGATTTACTTAGGCGACTGTGTTAACCGTGATATACAAGGCTGTATACGTCTACACTGGGATGGGAGATGTTCATGAAAGTACTTCCATCTCTGGAGCGCCATTGGAGCAGGAGGACGCGCAGAGTTTGTGAAGGATTTGACACGCCTCGAACAATTCCGAGCCGGTAGTCTGTCGGGCACACGTCACATACGGCGGAACGCACTTAGATATGTAGCAGGCTGAAAAATGTAAGGATACTAAATGCTAAAAAAGACGTTTCAAAAAGCGCCTTGCTTCAGGGGCTACAGGCGTACAAACAGACGCAGCCTACTTAGATTGAATTCGTAAAAAATCGAACGTTTTAGTGCACACTGTTAGGTTATGCAGCATAACATTTAAAGATCCATCTACAATTGTTCTGTCGTAATTCCTATTTTTATACGACGGATGTTTGATCCGAATAAATGATTTTCATATGAAAGCAAAATCGTCGTACATGGCAACTACTCCAGTGATTCAAATCTTGTGATAATAAAATACAGCGTACTTCTTTGTATCAATTGCAACTGATTTTAAAAGATAATTGTAGGCTGCTATGTTATAATGTTTTTTCCATGTTATAAGAGACATAATTATATACCTTCACAACATTAAAATTTAGTTGACAAGACATCATTTATCATTAATAACAAGGGTCTCTGCTAGTGATTTGGTAATTATCAAGCAATGTCTGCAGTGTTACGTTATTTTTCAAATTAATTGCTATGTGAATTATATTTTCTGTATTGAAAATGATGTATTCCTTTAAATAAAAAAAAACATTTCGATTTTTTAGCCTGCGCACATGCACTCTGGAAATATGCTAGTATTCCAATTGGGATAAAGGCATCTAGACTTTGGCCTATTTTTGTTTGCAATAAAAATGGTGGTAAGCCAATAAGGTAGACTTACCATACACTTCTACAGCTTCCTGGCAATCCGATGTCTTAGTTCGCTCAACATTGTTATCTGCAGCAACAACCAATGATATAGCTAAAACACTTTTAAGATGATACTTCATGCTTACTAATACAAACTTAACGGAAATAGTTTTAACAAATATATCAACCTTGTTTAAGTTATAAAAAGAATGTATGTTATCTGGCTGTCTTTTATCTGGCTGTATGTTACAGGATATAATTATTGGGGTACTAGCAATAAGCAATGTGGCCAAATATTCTTTGTAATTTTCTATAAATTGTATATAAGAAATGTTAAAATGTTAATCATGTAGAATTCTTAAATGAAAATAATGGTATAGACAACTTATTATATTCATTAAGTTAAGTAGAGAAACCCTCTGAGAACTATTTAAACCCTTTCTGAAAGAAGCTTCACACAGATTACAATGATCTGCTTGTTTACAATATTTCGATCAATCAGAATTGTAGTTTTCATCTGTACACGACTATCCAGTCCAAACAGAGCTCATTTTCCTAATTTTTTTCTTCATATTACATGTTTTGTCATGGACAATTCATCATGTCTTTTTCTAAATGACTTCTTAAATTCATCTGGGAACTAAACGAGCTTTCACAAGGACTACGCGTAGTGATAACCCCATTAGATCCCTGAAAATGAGATTTTTGCCTCCTGCAATGGCTCGATGGAAATGCGACCTTAATGGCGGATTTAAATAAGTAATTATAAAAAAGTGTTGATTAAGACTGGATGACATATTGCATGCTTACTTGCTCTGGGAATGGTGTCTAGGGCATCAAGAGACTTTTTGGTCCACCAAGCTGTAACAAAAAAAGTATAAGTCTATAGGCTAGATGGAAAAATATGGCGCATAGTAGAACACTCATAAATAATGTATCACGAATTCAGTCACTGGAGTAAGTGCTGCAAGCAGAGTGCATATTGAGATTCTTGTTTCATCGCTATAAGATTATGAACATTTTACACCAGAACTTTTAGATTTGGAAAAAATATCATTTCATGCATCCGCGAGCGATTTCATCCCGTGCTTTCATTCATCAACTTTTAACTTATAATTAAAAAAACTTTGGGAAAAGTGATTTTTATCCAGTCTGGCTAGATTTGGTAGAAGTATATGATCATCGAAAGTTAATCTTTAATGTAGGACTATTTTGTATAGGACAGAGCTGAACTTTGTTCGGTTTTATGAAGGCCACCTAGCGACTTGCATATTATAATTATGACTATGTGTCACAAGCTTGCGCACTGGACACATACACACAAAATAACCGTACAACACTTTCATTTATATGAAACCGGAACCACGTTCCCTATTGTCAAATCTTTGATGTTGACATGTGTTTAAATAGTCATCTACTCTATTATAATGCCTTACGTTAATGCAGTCAGTGATCTTTAAAATGTTTAGTGTTGCCTCAACATTATACTTTGATTGAAAGAAATCTACGAAAATGTGTGAAGTTATGACAAAGTAAAATCGATACTCACTGTTTCGTTTTACTACTGGGTCTGAGAAAATGTCGTCGACATTTGACACTGATCGGGCGTGGATAGCATCTGAAAACAAAATATTATCGCATTAATATGAATATTTTCAAAAACTATTTGCTGTCAATGATAGAACGTTTTGCTTAAGTGATCAATATCTTTTAGATCAATTAAACGCTTGATCGCATTTAGTGCTTTGAATAGCTGACGGTATACAAATAAAGCCAATTGTTAATGATTGACATTCACTTAAATATTCGATCATGCGACAACGTGTTTCTTTGATCACATTGAATATTTACCACCATTTCCATTATATCACAAGCTTAACAAATGTGCATGTTGTTGCCTTTTTAATGGCGACATGCGAATCCTAGGTATCACAATAGATATTTGGACCAGATTGTGAACGTTATTGTCAACTGAATGAAAACCCACAGACGCTTTTTACATGACAACATTTGTTTGAATATTTGATCTAGTGACAGCTTATATCCTTTGATTTGGACTTGAGAGGTAGAGATGATATCGTATACGGTGTACATCAAAGATTTCCCCTCACGATGACGCGTGGCCTACGGGGATACGCCACTAATTGGCTGTAATGTATTATCGCCTGCACTTTGCCTTTACTTTTCTCCGATTTATTCCTACTCACGAAATCCTGTCTGGCAGAAGATGCACATTCTTTGAAATAATGGAATGTTTATTCTTCACGGCAAAAAAGGACACCGACAATTTTCACACATGAACGAGAAACTCGTCTCAGATTTTCCTTTCTTTCCTTCACAAGCGGAAATGTGTAGGTAAGATGCGAAACGTGTATCCTACTGGGATCAAATGTTCAGTTTAGGGCTGATTATATTATCAATCGAGATATTTTATTTGGCGCCTGATTGAACAATATGGAAGGAAATTATTTTATATATAGTAATCATGCCTCTTAGCAGCTACTTCCCCCTAATTCTCACGCACAAGATAGAAACAAATCCTAAAATATTATTAAAAACCTTAATTGAAGAAGTCGTTAACCAAGGGATAAATAAAATTCTCAGCATGAATACCTACATGTTTATTTTATTTCATTTATATAACAGCACTTCAAATGTTAATACTACGGGATCTTCATATTGCAAAAATAGGGTAGAATAATTGTGTTCCTTGTAGTTTCGTTCAACATTTAGAGCAAAGATTAAAAGTTTGTGCGCGATATATATTGTTAATAACGATAAGCCCCGGTGCTAGCTATTGCACTAGCAATAATATATTCAACCAGTCCTGTATCAAGTAAATAAGATTTATGACTTTTGAAGTGTGACTCAGAAAAAAGTCGTCTTAATGCACCCCTCACCCCCTCCCCCCACCAACCAGGTAAAACATGTAAGCTTAAAATATATTTAGCTTTTAAAGTAATGTTTGTCTGTTGACTGTGTTGGTCGACGTTATGGTCCCTTACTGTGTATATATATCTAGTATTTATTTTGATAAAATTGACTTGATCTTGATCCATACCACCGGCCCTTCCCCACCAACAAAAAATTCTTAATCAGGGTTCCTGGTGCTGCTTACATGCAATAACCACAAAATCGTTTTTAAGTCTTTTATCAGAATGGACGGTCAATAATGTGTTAATCAAGTGTTTACTCTATCCTAACTCCCATGCAAATAATATATCAAAACTTGTTCTAAAAGTGTTGATATTCTTATAAAAATGAACGATTTTGTTATTTGTTTCATTCAGCAGCTAATCATAAGAATGAATGCAATTAGTTTAGGTGTGGTGGCCTCTTCTTGATATGCCATCATTATTCATCCCCTTATAACAAGACAGTATAAACGCCTTTGTCTGCACAGTTCGGATCCACCATAGTCTTTTTACATCAAATGAAACCCAACAAACACTAAATGTACATTTGAAACGAATGTACACTGACCGCTGTAGGTCTTCTCTAATTATAGCAGTTATTTCTACAGCAAGTTCTGATTCCCTCCTAATGGTATGAAAGAGCACGGCTTCGCCACCGCAAACCGTTCCTCTTGTAAATCCTATGAAGCAAATATAGGAATTGCTGTGTTTCAGTCAAACGGGATCAATTATACAGAATACATGTATTCATGTTCAGAGAAGACGAAGAGAAGACAAAGTTAGATATCTATTTATAATGGGAAGTTTAAAATGCATCGTTACATAGGTTCACTTTATTATATAATATTGTTCTTTTCATTCCTTTTTTAACATTTCTCTTTAAAGATGTGGTGGACCATTTGCACTTTCACGTGAAAGCTCCAAAATAAGCTGAACTTGTAAACAGTATAAGCATATTTGAAATCAAAACGAGTTTAAAAATGTGGTATATTGTGGCGTGTCAAAACGAGCTACTTGCTTCTGATTCAACAAGTACACCAATAAATCAATCAGTAATTGGGTAAATATACCAAGTACAAAGTACTTAAAGAAACCTCAAACACAATAAATAAACAGTGTATGCTGTGCTTCCGTTTAGGACTAGGTTGGCCTTTGGATGTAGGCTAGTATAAGACAGTATAAAGTTTGCTTTTTTATGCCCAGGTAGCGGATAAGGGTTCTACGTGTGTGACTCCTGGTAATTTAAAGCTGTATAAAACAATAAAGGGTAGATAATAATAACTTAAATTATACCTATATGCTAAAGGTATAAAATCGTCTAAATTATAGTGTCTCATAGTAGAATCCATGATATTTATTGTTGACTTCTACTAATGATCACTTCGTTGTGCACGACCATTTGAATTTTAAACAAGGGAAATAACCCATTACACAGTTTCTACATGTGCCTGAATGAATCCTTAACTTAATGCCTTCACAACGATGCAACGTCTATATCTTTCCAATAGCCTGACAGTAATTCTTATTTAAAATCCTACACGCTGACATCAAAATATATCAGGTACTTTACCATCAAATAATATTGACAATCCAGATTCGATAATATACACATTTGTCGACAGCGTATCTAAGACGACGCCTTTGCATGCGCATTAAAAACCACAAATGCTCTTGATCTATTTTTTATTATAAATTGCCTTCTGATTGATTATTTTGTATACATGTATCCAAAACACTCATGGATACGTCAAATTTCTCCAGCATAAGACTCCTTAACCTTACAATACACGTTCCTAATTGTACAAAACGGACATTTTAGAAGTTGAACACACTTTTTCCGATCTTGTACAAAAAGCCTTTGATGAACAAAGTGAAAAAAAAAGAAACAGAAGGCTGAAACAACTCTTCTTCGAAAGGCACGCAGATTTCCATGCAAAATTGTCGAGCTAACATAACGAGAAATTCAGAAAACTTATTGTCAGAAAATATTGTGTTATCTTGAAGTGTGACGCAAAATATATATTAGATTAAATGTTTTGTCAAGGGCAGACATCGTAAGCCAATCCCTATCTCCCATGTATATCTTCTGCAAAGACCTGTGTGAAGCCAAACAAAGAATTAGTCACGTGTAACCAAAACAATACGGACTATACTATGCTTAGCCGTAAATTCACGAAACTGCAACTGTTTATGTCGTTGAAATGTTAAGGGATCTACGAGGATATCAGCTTGAACATATAAAAGAAATAAAGAGAAAATGACAGGTGTGTCACCAGTTTAGACAACATTTTGTATTTTAGGAAATATCAAAAATGCATATCGCTGGATATTTTTCCTTTTCGTCGCGGCAGACCTTTATTAAACAGTACGTGTTCATTAGTTGAAACTGTTCCTATAGAACTGCTCCTGCTCATGCATACATGAATACGAACATACACATTCTTTTTCTTTTAAACGCTTGTGAAATAAACTGATGACTGAATACTGACATCAGAGCAATGTCCTGAAATGTCTATAACGCGCTGTTAGGTTCAATGAGAATTTTATGTTTTTGCGATGCAATATGGATTCAACCGCTTCGAACATTAAGCTGCATATACCATAATAGCAACGATATAAGCAGACATATACATGTATGTAGTTCAGTTAAAGCAGTTTTGCGTTAAATAGGCTTAAATGCTTTTTGACATTTTCGAATTAGCCATCTGTCTAGATCGGAAGAGTTTTCATACATTTTATTTTCGTCGCTTTATGTTCGGTAAGAGTGATGGAGAGCCGGTGTTAACTGAGTTTCACGTTGCTGGGAAACCGGAAGGTAACGGCAAAGCGTGAAACAAATTACACCCTAAGTGTTCAGTCAGAAGGGGTCTGCTTTGAAAATTAGAATTTGTGAGTGCATATAAAAGGGTTTAGTTGCACCTCGTGCGAATGGGTGAACTTATATAATGAATATTAGGTGTGTTTTGACAATCACACTCGATACAAGTATGTGCTGTCAATACCGAAAGTATACAGCTTGGAAAAGTACAGACATTGTTAAAGAGCACACGAGGTTTCCGACTGTGGGGATAATACAAAAAGATAAATTTAGCCTAATTCGAAAATAGAAACGTGATTGAGTAGCATGAGTGCGTATTTGTGTTTGTATTTGAGAGAGAGACAGAGACAGACAGACAGACAGACAGACAGACAGACAGACAGACAGACAGACAGACAGAGACTGAGAGTGGGAGAAAGAGATAGGGAGAGAGAGAGAGAGACAGAGAGAGGCAGAGAGAGAGACAGAGACAGAGAGAGAAAGATTAGGTGAAAAGTGCGCGATGCTTTAGATACGCTTGTATTCTGCATTGACAGCTATATCTGGCAGTGAATATATGTATAATAATAGATCTCTACATAAATTAAAATGCTTTAGGTCCCCTCGCTAGAGAAGATTTACCATTCATAGACATTTTCTTTGTTTAGACTGCAGTATATTATTGTATTATATACACTTTAACCATTAATGTTTGAAGTTTTGATAAAGCAAAATTATTCGTTTTTTTGGGTTCACGTGACATGTTTATTATCTATATGTATACATGTTGTAAAGATGATGTAAACTATTATATGTACAAAACTTAAATAAAATTTCTGTTCTGTTCTGTTCTATTTTAACCAGAATAATTTAAAAATGCAAGTTATTGCGCGTGAACATACAAATACATTGTCCCGCGGGTAAACAAACACAGCCATTTTAATTTAAACCCCCATGTACAGAGCCGACTGATAATTGATCAAAACGATAAGTCCGTAACGGGAGTGGTCATGATTGTGCTAGTGATATAGTATTTAAGTAATAGCACACACACGTTAATAGGGTCAGACATAAATACAGTAAAGACTCAACGGACTGCATGTCGTTTAGGGGTGGTGGATACTTGATGGTATCAGTGGACTGGTGATCCATCAAGAAATAACATCTCATTTGGGAGAGAACAATATCAATCAGGTGTCAATGATTCAATCATCAATCTGTTTAAGGAAGGTTTGCATTTGTTTGAGATGTTTTATGTGTATTACAATAAGTGGAATTATGAATCGGAATTTTATGACAATTCTTCTCGAATGAATAAAAAACAACATATAATTAAGTTATTAAGTAAATTAAGATGTTGTTCTAATATTAAAATTTTAAGTTAAGATTAATACTCTCACTGCCTCTTCATTGACTTATTGCACCACATTAACAAGGACATACAAACTCACGTGAAACGATTATAATCGGTACAAGGTATTCAGGACAAGCATTCTATGGCAAAGCAGATTGACCCTTACAATGTCAGCCAATCCCGTCAGTGCGATTTCAATCTAAATAAACTAGTAATTGCAGTTAAAATCCGTCGAAATGATAACATGTGTTGAAGGCAGTATAAAAGGTCGAACCTGTAACACTGTTTAATGAATATACACACATTTAAGTTTCATAGCTCGTTTGGAAAGGCGGTTTGTGGCAGTCCTTCTACAAACATAAGATAATGCAGTTGATGGTGGGAAAACATTAAATTTACTATAAATAAAATTCATGCAAAAGTGGATTCTTATTAAAAAAAATCAAAAAAAAAATCAACGTTTCCATAGAATGCATCGAAGTACATAAAACAACGTTGTTTAACAAAGTAATAAAATAAGATGCATTTTCGATAAGCACTAATATTTAATCTATCCACGACATAGTCTATGACAGTATACAACGGATAATAACATTTTAGGGAACGTAAACATGTCCTTCATAGACAATAAATTATTGCAATTGGATAAGTTGTCAGCATTACAAAATATCTTACATCACCTGTTGTTCACTGTCAGATTTCAGAATAACACCTTCAGCAGACATTTGGTTCAAGAGTTTCAATTAAGATATTACTGTGCCAGTTGTGTTTGGTTTGATATTAGTTCCAGATAATCTTTGAAAAGAAAATAGACCCATGTTTCGCTTCAATAAATAATTCAGATTAAGAGGAAAGTATAAACCGTTTAATTAGAGATTCATTCCGAAGATCCCAAGATAAAAATAGGAACACTTAGTAAAAAATGCACTACAACGTAATAAAAGAGACATTAGATGAACACGTTTCTGGCAACTACACGTTTCAGAGAGCTATAAATCGGGTTTATTCAAAGACCTCTGTTAAATAGCACTTCCTATACACTAATATGGAAGCAATCCACAAAATGCTCATTATAAATAGGGTTGTCGACAATCCTTAAAAGTATAAACTTTCTACCAAATAAGTTTTTAACAAAAAAGGCAAAAATATGCATATCTACTAAGGGAGACGAAAAGATAAGGATTTTAAATATGCAGCCCGTGTTAAAATGTAAGCTTATGTTTATAAACATAATTACGCCACCTATCTGTTTTTGGATGCAGTAAACTGTCTTAAACTAATGGTAGTAGATTTACGTTAAATGTCCGCAATGAAGAGCACCGATCTCAAAGGTAGATTCCGGTTATGAATCAACGTTATTATCTGCCAAGGACATTGCAAATAAGTAGTATAATAATCTGCCTCATTAAATATTCAGTCATGCTGATTCCATAACTGGACATAGACAAAAGCAGAAAACATGTATTTGCAAAAGAAACAAACACAATAAAATACGTCCGACATGTCGGTAAAAAATGCATCTATATTTGCTTGTGTTTCGATTTATGTTTTATAAAAACTGAAGTACGAACAAACGTAATGCTAAATTATGGTTGCATTCAAGTAAAACTTACTTCCGACGATGTCGGTGCCTAAACAGCAGCAGTTTCTTATTTTGTTTTATGTGATTAAAAGCACGAAATACTTTTTGTCATACTGGTGAAGTCCAGTTATTATTGGTGGAAGACCTCACACAAATGAGTCCAATTAGAGCCACCTGCTCACCGCGTGATACCTGGATGGACATTCCTTTCTATACATGTATATGGAACATGTTCAATCGCCTAAGGTTTGTAAGTAAACAAGAGCAAACCGTCATACCAAACTGCCTCATGTTAGTACAGTTTACTGAATGAAGTAACTAGGTGAGACCATAGTTCATTTAGGTAAAGACACCATTGGTGTCTACCCAACGTGCAACAAACAAACCCTATTTATAAATTCATCATGGAAACGTCATGTTAAAAATCGAATGGCTGCATATATGGTAAAGGTGATAGTCAAAGTTCTGTCCGAAATCACGTTTTGCAATTGTCACAGCTAAAAAGAATTAATAATTATTTAAAATCATATAAACCAACCGAACTGTACAACATTCAAAAAGTGATATATGAATGCAATAAATGCAGTACGAATCTTTAAAAGATGTACGTTATTAGTATAATCAATCTAATAGCAACTGTACAATATCAGTATTTTCTTTCTGACACAACTTTTCGGCAAAACTTCGATTAAAATGACATTTAAGGATTTTGCTTTAAAGTTTATACGGTCTTGACTTTATAAAAAACGTGTTTTTTATAGCGCCAGTTTCTGTTCATGTTTATCACCAGTGTACATATGTGTAACATCTATTTGATGCAGGCTTATTAAAAGAGTAAGATACAATCTCGATAACATAGAGCTTCATTTTGCTTCTATATCTTTAAAGAATACTTAATGTAATATAGTCACATTTAATAGATTATGATATGTAAACTGTTAGATTTCCCACGAAAGAGGTTATTATACCTCTTGTAACGTTATAACCTGACGTGTTATGACACTTTCCTTGAAATCTGTACACCATATGATAATCTTAATTAGGTAATTAGGCAAATAATTAATTTTCAGTGTAATTATTTTTTATACATTCATTTCTTTATCTTTTATTTAATATTGCTTTTTTTACTCAGTTTGTGTGTGTGATTATAAATACACAGGTCCATATACTTAAGGGAAGGAAAGAATGACTTTAAAAATAAAAATAACAAAAAAGGCTACAAACGTTTGCTTCCATGTTATGATTTGATAAGCAATACTTTTTTGAAAGATTTAATATCGTTGCAGATTTTTTCTTTTCGCAAATAGTATATCAAACGACATCTCTCTTCACTTCTGGAATTTCAAGTTGCGTTCTGGTATATTTTTGACAAAATCATTACTTACTTTTTACTTCCTTATAAAATGAATGTATATATATTACAAATGTCTAATGGATGGTTCTGCAGTTTTAGGGCGGGTGGTTCATTTGGCAGGTCGGTCCCAATCTCAAGCATCCTTTGTTTTATTCAGTCAGACTTACTGATGTCAAGTGTGAAATATCTTCAGTTCTAGTTAAAATGACACTCGTGTCCATAGAAATTTCACCAAAAGTCTGATTTTCTGATGTTGAAAAAACAAATCTTTTTTAAGCACGGTGTCCTATTAATTTGCTAAATACAGAACTAGTCTTATATTAGAATCTATCTTTATAATACCTTTGATTGCCATTGGTTATATCGAAAATATTTGTGGAAAACATTTTAATTTGGATTTTTTGTTTATATGTATTTGAAATCTATACACATAGGAAATATTCATCCAAATTAGGTTTGGTCGGTAGCACATGTGACAAGTATGAAAATAAAGTGTTACTAAAGCACTAACAATTAAAGTTTTTTTTTTTACCAAGTTTTAGAATGTATGTTAAGATAAACATATAAACATAATTTCGAAATAAAAAAATCTTACATCGACGAAAATTTTTGTGCAAGATACATTAAACTACAAATAAACTTATTTATCGTTCTAAACGGATGATTGCTTTATAGGAAACGTAACAAATAAGATAAGTTTTCCTACCTTTTTAATTATGTAAATTTTCAAATAATAATATTTCATCTAGAGATTATTTCATTATCTGTAGGCATTTCTGAAATTTTAAAATCAAACCATTGTTGTGTATTTTTAAAAAAACAAACAAAATAAAGATATATTACCGATGTGTGTTGATATTAAGACGAGTCCAATGACTAGGCCCATGTGCAGGATTTGCCGGGCACTTGATGTGACACTGTGTTTTGACGATATGCAATCCATTGTTTAGTCTGTTCACAAATATGTTTCACCCAGATAGGTCCCAATTTGCGTCTTCCGTCCTCCACCAAACACTGAAGAACTATTTAACCGTTGATGTTAACCTTCTACAGACCTTCTGTCAGCGTATTGGCGTATATGGTCTTTAAGCGCCCCTTACCTGGTCTCTTCCAATACTAAAATCCCCATCAATGATTTCGAACGTTTTTAAAGGCGAAAAAGGCATAGCGCATGCGCACGGTGGCTAGAAACGGTTGGCCATCGGTGATTTTGTAAAGGAGTAGAGAAATCTAAATTGCGAGGAATTTACGTAGGAAGCTAGGTAAAATAAGGATCGTTAATGTGTTGTATTGGATCTCAGTATTTAGCAATCCTGCACCAATTATCTGATTATGGCAACACATACAAATATAAACGTAAAGGGACTTCTAAACTTGTACTGTAATGGTAAGCAACATGGTGAAGGTAATTACCAAGCTGACAAAATTTCAATGACTACTCTTTGGTCGCATAATGGTGCATATAATTAAAAATAATTGAATAATTAACAAAATATAGTGACATAAACGAATGCCATTTAAGCTTTTAATTTCTAACTTTCAACTAATAAAAATTGATTAAAGAAACGAATTGTATTATTAAAAGCTTGACTGTATTTGCATTGTAATGGCATATGTACACTGACCATTTTTTACATTATTCAAAAACAAAAGATTTCTAGTAACGAGTAAGAGATCTTATGGTAATGATGTCACAATCACGTAAATTAACTTACGGGCCGCGTACTTTTCTCCCTCATCTCTTTATTCATTTGTGACGTTTATGTGTGCTCTAAATAGTCCCGCTAGCATTTTAGATTTAATTAAAAGAAACAACACAGATGCACGAGCCAGCTGCTTTATCCCAAACTAAAATAATATAAACAGAAATATATATATATAGCTGTGTTTAAATAGTTGTCCACATTTTATCTTAACGTGTTTTTGCGAGGTTAATTAGGCACCTTTTTCAGCCTTTCATGGTGTTGGGGGTGGGGAGATGAACTGAGAGAGAGGGACTAATCATCGTATATAACTCCATATAGAATAAATTACTTTTATTTCCTCTATTTGGCATACCAATATCGACATTTATAATTTACTTACTTATTATGATCTAATCTCACATTTACCGCAATTCCTGGAAAAGGAGCGTAGCTAGACACAATTAACCTTATTTAATGCCGTAATTGTTAAGCGCTTAAGGAAAAGTACAATGAAGAAGAATTGGTGCTTGTCTACTAGTTCTTACATGCCCCTTAACATAAAACAATTCCAGGCACAATTTCGGATGATAGAAGCATTGATGATTCATGCACAAAGTTTACGCATTTAATTTGATTCATTTCCATAAAGTTTCCGTTAACAGTATGAAACTATGCCTATCTACTTTTATAACTTAACGGGATGACGTTGTGGTAACCTGTTTTGAGCGCAACTTCGCCCGCCTTATGTAGATCAGCAAACAGCATTTTCTTTGTGCACATGTAATATACCGTATCCATATTACTTATGTAACACCCTATTCTTAACTCTTTTAAATGTAAACACACATTGATCCAACCTGCAACATCTTAATTGGACAAAATATTCTTACACTAGCTAGTTTCATATTAAGGCTACCATAACGTTACTGAGTTTTTGAGATGAACATTTTCAAACTCTAACACTAAGAAACATGTATTCAATAAAACATATCAAATTAGAGCTCTTGTCGTTAAATTTGTCGTTCAGCTTAATAATCACTACCATAAGCACTAACTGCATATATGTGTATAGCTGTCGTCTGTTAAACAGTCCTTGACTTGCAGTTATGTTTACTTGTTGACATCTTTAAATTTGTCACCAGCTCATGTAGGTGGTGAGATGAAAAAGTAATATTCATTCACTGAAGTGCGTAGAGGTCAATAAAAGTTTATTACTTTCGTGATACAAACAAGCCTGATGGTGTTGCATATGACTAACGAGGATTATGCAAGTTGATGATCTGTCGACGGGATTCGGTTATATTATGACACCCAATTTATAGTAAGTAAGTCACATAAATGTCCCTAACTTGTGAACGACAAACGCATACATGCACGCAAACACACCAGCACACGCACGCGCGCACACACACGCACGCACGCACGCAAGCACGAACGCACACAAAAACACACGCACCCGCTCGCGTACACACACATGCACATGTGTGTGTCGATTTTCTAAAAAAATATGTAAAGTTGAAAGTGTACTGTCTAATATGTACCCAGTGACCGACCAACCAGGTATTTGTCTATATCGTATTTTTTAGCATTGGATAGTTCTTGAAAAAACAAACAGTTTTATCTCTAATACCCTAGTAACGTTGACGCCATTAGACAAGCCTTCAAGACAGTTTTGTCAGCGCCGCTCATTATCAGAATAATTAAACGTGCGTGCAGTATTAACCTTGCTTTGATAATCGAGGAAAATTGTTTTAATCATGATCATGATCATGATTATCTTCAGCAGGAGCAGCAGCATGATCATCGTCAGCAGCTGAAGCAGCAGTAACAGTGGCAGCAACAACAGCAAATATATTATCAGCATAAGCAGAATCTAAACAGCGTCATAAGAACAATTTATTGTCACCATCCTCATCAGCCGTTTCAACAAGTTACAACAACATAGTCGTGTTTGTTTTGTTGTCCTTTCGTCGTCGGTTTGTAATACAAATAACTATTTATATTTTTATTACTAAAATTGTTAATTCAAGTCTTAACATAAATATTATGCCCTGTAAATAATATGAATTGTGGCGTATCACACTCAGTTATGTATTAGGTAGATAATATTTTTTTTGAGACGACGAGAATCTAACAACTCTAAACGAGCTTAAACAACCGACTTTTGATAAGTGTTAAAACACTAGGAAATCCACCACGCTTATCCGTCTGTAAGATTGTCTGTAAGATTGCCTGAGTCAAGATTGGAGGTAAAAAATTATTAAGATTAGATGTAGTTATATGTCAACTTGAAAGCCTATTATGTGCGGACAAATTCAACATCGACAATCCATTCATTTCAAAAGAAGATCATAGTTTTAAAAGTATTTAAATCTGTAAACTGTCTTACCAAAAAAGAAATGGAAATGAGTTACATTGAACTGGCGCAGCAAACGCATGGCAGCTTTGTTTATTGGTTATTGCTTTCACACCGGGCAGATGCGGAATATTGGAAAATCTATAATGGTATTTTGATTCTTTCTTTGTTATTATATCCTGCAATAAATGTGGTACCAATTTATTCCGAATTTAAGAGTTTCTATAGGAACTGATTTTGTTGGCAAAGAGTCGGGAGTTTTGCTTTTGCTAATAGGTCTTCAAACGAGAGTTTGTGATAATCGTAAACAAATCTTAAGCAACTCTCTGGTATCTTTTATAGTTTTCCTTATACTAAGAATAGAAATGGCTGGCTAAAGAACAAAAGTTACAATGTGACAGTATAAGTGAATGGAAATGTGTGAGTTTATATAAATGATACAGACAATTCTTTTTGGATGATGATCTTTAACACCAACACCCTGTTACACCACCTTTAAAGCATTGTGGAAATATTGAGCTCATGCTGACAATAATGCGCGAACTAGTACAGAAAAATATTATTTTAAATATTTAAAAGTATTCGCATTTAATACAGTAACGTTGTGAAGCTACGATGAAACAGTAAATTGTTCTTTTCGACATTTTGTAATTGTGCGTAACGTATCAAATGGTAAAGCACAATTCCCCAAGTACAAACGCCCCTCATTAGGCTTTTCATTTATTCAAATGAGGTGATAAAATTAGACAGTCTTACGGTGAATAGGAGTTTTTATTTTATAAAATGATACCTGCATGCATATATGACGTTTCATTAAATTAGGTCCTTAAAGGTTTCTTTAAAATCACAAAACTTTAAACAATATTGCACTTTAACTCATGCATTTACAAGTATAATATAGTCTATCGTACCACAAGCATGTGTTTTAATGGGCTCAAAGCTCTAGTATTTTTAAATTAAGAACCGTCTTTTGAATAACAGTTTGTTGTAATTAATGATAAATTACAACAACACACCTTTTTGACTTAAGCAAGCTGCATTCTATAAATGCATTTTTACATATCTCTATTGCACAGTTACATGTATGTGTTGATGTAATTTATAGTAAGTGCAGGGGATCATGTTAATAACTGTTTTACATTTTTATTCGATAACTAATTTATATAACTGTAGTATAATCTTTTAACTATCAACCTTAAATCACCACATTAATAAACCTATTTACACATAAAAAAGATATTTACTTGAATTAATGGTATATTTGAATTTAAGGTAGGCCGAATAAGAATGGATTGGGCGTTGTTTTCAATAGGCTGTTTGAGTAATGCTCAGAATTCCTTTCGCGAATGTCATAATGTGCACTACTAATACATTGAATGTTTACCATGTGTACCATCCTTACTTTTGCATGACAGGTGGGCAGTGTGATCCTAAAAGGTAACAATGACAATGTTATCAGTTCCGCCTGTCGAGTGTTAAATTTTAACGCGGACCAACATAAAATAGCAAAAATAGTGATGAAACGTTGAACAAGTGTCAAAAGTGTATTAAATTGTACCATCGGTGTCCTCAAATCTGCTTCAATAGGAATCACGTTTATTTCAATGGACGTATTACAGATAATTTTGTGTATCTACGTTTTCTGAAAATGCCAAATAGATGTACTGGCACATAGGACATCGTTCTATGAATATTTTTATATTAAGATATTAAAAGTTTTAAGTAATATTTCCCTTAATTTAATATACTTATCAATAACTATTGCAATATATATATATATATATTAATTAATATTTATGCACTACATGATATTTTATTTTGTCTCTAGCAATAAAATAAGTGCTACGTAATTTAGATGCAAACGGATGCTTAAACTATTTAAGAGGTTGTGAAATATCAATATACTTGACGATATTGTTGTTATCAATCTTTTAATGCTTGCTGTCCATAAATCTATTTATAGTGGGAATTCAAATACAAAATAACCTTTGTTTTTCATTTTGTTTCATAGAGTAACAGTCTTAGGCATTTATGGCGATGCATGGAGTCAAATGTCAATACAGTGTCTATAATTATTAATTTTAACATGTACATGAATTAATAATTCAAGCTGTATAGTCTTATTCTTTATAAATATGTTTAATAAGGTATTGCAACCAAAAGTCTTATTCCCTTAAAGATATACTCAATTTACAATTTTCGTTAACAACAGAAACGCCTTACAAAGTATCTGTAACATTCGGAACAAGAAGTACGTATATGATTAAAATGCCTAAATTAAGAATGACATCAAATATCAAAGACCGGTCCCATTTTACACATAATCTCTTTGATATGTAAACCCGTCTTTCGTTGTGGCCATAGAGAATTGACATTATAATTATTTCGCTAGCGTAGTAAAGCCCGCAAAGCGGAAACAGAATGTCGGATATTAACCCTTTATTGGGGTAAATTGCTCTTAATTATTCTTACCAAAGATGGCTTGATGACACCGATGTCAGGAAAAATAATTAAATATTATATTAATTCGTCAACATGCGATTATCTCAAATGTCAGAAATATAAATAAAACTCAATTCCAAACTTTCGCCACTTATTTGTCAGAATTGTTTTTATTCCGATGACAGTATCAGCTAAAACTAGACTCGTGATTATTGGCAAACACTCTGTGGTTTTCTGATTCCTTATCACATCCAGTCAGAAATCTAATACATTTATAGTTACATTGTAACACTTATCAACTTTCACATTTGACTTTTAACAAAAGTAACAGAAGTAGCATTTTCCATATGACGTGAAAATATGACAAAACGTATATGAAACTACTGGCAACAATGTTTACATGAAATAACACATTATTCGAGTGACGTAACAAACGTAATGACTCAAATGGAATCCGCTTGTATACATGTAGTTTCAGATACTATGGTGCACCCCCGTCCCCCTATCCGATAATTGCAAAGAACCATGAAAGTAAGTTGCCAGTGACTTTATTGCAAAACGGTGTGGAATTCAAAACAACTGGCTATCTACTATAAACCAAGAACAGGGACAACCAAAGATTTGTGAAATTGAAAACATACTATTTAAATAAATTTTCCAAACGGAAGAAGTAAGTGTACATTTTACTAACATCTAAGTACATTTGCCAGGTTTAGCTGTGTTGCCTAAGAACGATATGAGACACTTAATTGAGACGGTGGAACTTGTTTAAGCTGTAAATCTACTTTTGAAGACATTTTTCACTTTAACCGTCTCCGGATAACTGAAATAATGTTGGTGGGACGATAAACCCAATAAACAAACATATTTCACTTTGCATTTTCCGAGTTGTTTAGGCAATAAACGAACTCAGGCTTTTTTTACGTCGTAACCTTACCCGATAACGATACTATTGAGGTGTTCCCGTTTCACACAGAAAACTTGATAAAAATGCGCTTTTTAAAAACTACAAAATTAATCTATTCGGATTAAGACAACGTGTCATTATGATTTCAAGGAATTGAGATATAACGAGTCGTTCAATTGTCTGAATTTCCGGTCCGATTTTGACACTGGGCAAGTCAAATGGTTCATTCATATGCTAAGAACAACGAAGAGTATTGTTAACAAGAAACCTATGGAATATGTGTGTATTTACTACCGTGGCTCCGTGCAGGAATCAGTGAGATGTATCAATGTGCGATCTATTAGTACTCTTATCTTATGTTTCGAACAAAAAAAGTTCGAAATATTGCGTGGTTTTGTTTTTTCATTGATTATTTATCAATGAGACTATTTTACAATGCCAAGCCGAGTACAACACATATTTAACTATCGAACACAAAGGTTTTTATTACTACGGTTTCCCAATTCCGTATTTCATCCTGTTGGAAATATGGAACTGCATTTCTATTTTAGCGACATGTCGTAATTCGTTTTAACAAGAGAAGTCAGAATTCACGTGTAATTAGTTTTATTGTGATAAATATGACATAAAGTATCACTCTGCCGAGTGCTTTCTTATTTTTGGGCCGTGCATGATAACATTTATCTATATCAACACTAACCTGGTATTCATTTTTTCCCACCATCAACCGTTTTTTCAAGTGGATTAAAAAGGGAAACATTTAAATTTACCGCTACTGCTCCCCCTACATGATCTGACATTCTAATGCAATACACGAAATTCATGAGCGTGCATAGAGTAATTCGGCTATAAGAAGTAGTTCTATTTTACAATTAAAAAAAACAACAACAATAAACATGTTATTTCATTTATGTTATTTGAACTATACATAAGGTTGTAATTTTATTGATTACGATAATTAAAAATAATGGTTGGAAAAAAACAACAACAAAAATCACACCCTCGTATAAAAGCAATACGTGTAGTTTGTACGATTCTTCATCACACTTATTCAATTCATACCAAATAACATCAAAACAACAGGGACTCACATAATCTGATATTTTAATAGTTGTTTTCATTTTTACCGACTACAAATTCGTACTTTTATTGATTTTATTACTATTCCTAAACAGTTTTAGTCACGTTCCTGTATTACATGTTGTTTCATATTATTGCAAGTTTTTGAATTGAAAATGTGTACATTTTGAGTAATACAGCTTTTCTGATATGATATATTTTGTTGCAAATTTTCTATATGATTGTTAAATGAAACTTCGGAAGATCGCGATGAACTGTCCGGTTAGCTCAGTCGGTTAATACGCTGCTGCTTAAATTTTCAATCTTGCAGGACAGAGATCGAAACCGCTATTATCCTCTTTTATTCTCTTTTGCTCTATATAGCCAATCTTAATATTATGGACATTTTTGGGGTGACCACAAGCATAATTACGGGATAAATGAGTTTCGTTCTCGTAAATATTCCTGATCGTAGTAGTCCGGCTTAGAGCATGTGTGCGAATACCGGTTGATAAAACTCATTTTTATCACACGGGTTATATCAACCGATATTTACAGAGATGGTGGGATAAATTTTAATCCATACATTTTTTTTTTAATTTCCATATCAAGTCCTTTGGATTCTGTTTATACACCTATTATAAAAGTAGTTCTTTGGGATGGGACTGTCATGTCAAGTAGTATGTACGATATGTTTTGACTAACCTTAATGATGACATCTGTTCTAGTTACTTTGATTTCTTGTATGTTTTGTATGTCTGATACAGAAAATGTATGCGTTACACCGCAGAACTCAGATGCACATGTCACATGACTGGGGACTCCACAACCAGGTCTTTCGAACGAAGTACAGATACATTGGCTCGCGCGCACACGCATTTTACAATGGAACTGGAATTAACGTTATCTCAGGTGTGTTGAAAGCTTGTAATTCTGTCATCGAATCTTTTAGAAGGACATAATGAAAAAAATATTGCTAAATTATAAGCACTGAAATTTTAATCTCTAAATTGCCATATACAAGTTTTTGTAGCAATTATAAAAATATACATTCATAGACAGTTCAAACGATCTTAAGTTATCTTAAGTGTCGAATCCTTGAAATTGACACAAAATTGACATACGTCTAATGGGAAACTGTTTGAATTTAAAGTACGGATTTGGAAAATTGTAATTATCATGATTACTATAATGACCATGATACTTATTGTGATGATGATATGGTGATGGTGGTGGTGGTGATATTGGTGGTGGTGATGGCTAATGCGATGACGACTTTTGATTACGTTGATTGATGATTATGATATTGATGATGATGGTGATGACGATAAGAAGAATGATTGGTTATGATGATAATGATGATGGTGATTACGATGTTGTTGTTGTTGATGATGATGATGATTATGACGACGACGACGATGACGATGACGATGATGATGATGATGATGATGATGATGATGATGATGATGACGATGATGATGATGATGATGATGTTTGACAAGGATTGCTTTAATATGCAAGTTCATCTGCCTTCTTTGTGACACGTCTGTGTCAGTGGGCATTGGCATAACAATACCAATATACAAGACCGAGATAAGGTTTTAGAGATAAGTCAAAAACAGACTCACTACCGTCTTATTGTTATAACAGTTCAAGAGTGCGGAAGTTTCCATCGATATAAGGTTATTTCTAACAATGGAAGTTGGATTGCTTTTGTTCGTATCAGTTGTGCTAGGACATATAGCCAATGCTGCGTCGGCAAAAAATGTACTCTTGCTAATAGCGGATGACCTGCGACCTCAACTTTTTTCGTACAACGGTCACAATTCTGCCCCTTCCAATGTCCATCCGCACATGCACACACCGAATATTGACAATCTTGCATCTAAAGGTATGCTCTTCAGACAGGCGTATGTTCAGCAAGCTTTATGTTCTCCGAGCAGATCGTCCTTCCTGACAGGCAGACGTCCTGACACTACTAAGGTGTTTGATCTGGACCATTTCTTCCGTGATGTAGGTGGAAACTTTACTACAATGCCCCAGTTCTTCAAGGAACAAGGATATGCAACTGTTGGATTAGGGAAAAGTATTCCATCTAACGCAGTCTGGAAAAAACGACCCGACGTCATGGTCATTGCCATTCTTTGCTGGATCATCTCATCACGAGAATAAAGTAAATTCTTGGAAAGCAATTCCAGACTCGCAACTGCACAACAGTCCGCTAATAGATCAACAAATAGCAAATCATGCGGTGCAGATGCTGGAAAGCCTTGCGCATGGAGCGAAAAGTGGAAGTAATCCATTTTTCATGGCTGTAGGTTTTCACAAGCCTCATCTTCCTTTTGTTTTTCCTGCTTCGTTCATGCATTATTATCCGGAAAGCCAAATTCAATTGCCCGACAACCCATATCCACCTACAAATCTACCACACGTTGCCTGGTCAGGTTATGGAGAATTGTTAGCTTACCACGACATTGCTTCTACTAACGCACATGGATCCTTTAATACTTCCTTGCCAGATAAGAAGGTACTAGAATTGCGAAGAGCTTATTATAGTGCCATCAGTTATATGGACTCGCTGGTCGGACAAGTAGTCGACTCTCTTGAAACTCTTGGTCTTAGTAATGACACTATTGTTGCATTCGTCGGCGACCATGGATGGCAGCTTGGTGAACACGGTGAATGGTGTAAGCACACTAATTTCGAATTAGCTACACATGCTCCTATGATAATTCGCATCCCTGGAAAAACGGACCATGGTCTGAAAATCGGCCAGCTGGTGGAATTCGTAGACCTTTTCCCGACAATAGTCGAAGCGGCAGGGTTTAATGCGCTACATGTGTGCCCTAATGATTCACGTCACACTCGTTTATGTACAGAGGGGGTAAGTCTTTTGCCGTTAATTGACCATCCAAGAACTGCACTTAAAAGAGCGGCATTTTCTCAGTATCCTCGTCATGGAGGTTCGGTGATGGGCTATACCATCAGGACGTTCCATTTCCGTTACACAGAGTGGGTAAGATACTCAAACGGACCAGACTGGCATAGCGTTGTTGATAGAGAATTGTATGACCATATGAAAGATCCATATGAAAACCACAACGTTGTCGACGACCACAGCTATAACTCGCAAATTGAAGACCTAAAGAAACGGCTCCATGGAGGCTGGCGCTCTGCCATCATTGCTCAGGGAACACTTCCTATCGTCGGCTAGATACTCCAGGGAGGACATTTGCGTGTGTATATGCATTAGCTCTAAGCAAAGAAAAGTTATCAGGAAAATAAAGATAACAATTACCAACCCGTTTATATTATCGCTTTATACTGTTATTATAATATCTGAATAGGTAACTGGAAATTTAATTATCGCTTAGACTGCATCAACTGAAGACTACTTTAACTCGAGGAAATGGCCCTTTCACGATATGCACAATTACACATCCTAATTTTCAAATTAGACTGTGACCGTCTACTCTGATGTTTAAAAAGATAAGTTTGTTGTCGAAGGAGAAAAATAATATAAGTATAACGTCTTAAATGTGAATGACTGTACCCAATGACCAATATGCATATTATTTAAAAGTGGTAATTTGATCTATCAGTCCGAAGCTTTTTGTTAACTTTTATACACATTAATTTTACCTCTTGTTAGATTGTTTATGAAATAACGAAATATAAATTTATCAAACAATTTCAAAATTCAAGATCAAATTGGACAAAATACATCACACACCCATATGCAGGAAAACCTAATAAAATAACAGGATTAACACATCAACAAATAATGCTTTCTTGTGTTATTAAGATTTGGACCAGTTACACAAAATCCTAAAATTAGAAAGGAAAACACCATCATATTGTTTAACACAAACATACACACGTATGTGCGCTGATTAAGTTAATATAAGCAAAACAATAGTATATTGAAAATAGATGAATGTGCTTTCTTAATAAATAATACAAAAAGATCAAGCATTTACATTAAATAATGGTCGTTTTATATAAACATATCCTTGTAACTGGACACAACCTCGACGGTTACCTAGTCACAACCGTAGCTGTTTTTTCTTCTCCGACGAGTAAGCTTCAATAATTTATGGCTAGCACAGATGTCTTTTGTATGTAATCTAATCAGATGAAGCACATAATGGATCATATTCATCAAAATAATTTTGCAGATAAATTTGCCAAGAATTGTTTTAGACTGTATTTATATATTGCGATGGATTAACTGACAATTACTGTCATATAATCAACCATTCGAATGCAACCAGTTAACCCTTTGTGCATTTACGGCAGCGGTCACCACCTACGGAAAACCACATACTGAATATTGCATACACATTTACATAAAAATCAACAGTTGTCTGTATCGTTAACTAATGTCGAAGGTACAAATAATATACTAACATTTCCGTAACAGGTCCAACGTTGCAGCGGGTAGATGCAGTATGCTAACAGAATAGGTAATAGTAACAGTTGTGCACAAAGCTCATGTGAAAGCATCAGTGTCAAGAATGTATAAGGCATGTAATTGAACAACCAGACCAGCTTTTACAATGTTAATTTTAAAAAAATGGATTTAAGCATGCAAGCTACATTTCGTTTATAACTAAAATAACGATGACATGCATTGTTTATTCAAAACAGTGACAAACGTTGGAACAGAAAAACTCACACTATAGGAATGCAAACTTCATGGCTAACATTTCTACCGCAGTTGGCCGATTGCTATCTAGAAATAACTCGTCTTGTCCAGCTTAAAATTCGAATATTACACGGAAATTTGGATTGGTTAAAGGGATAAGTGTGTCCAAGTTTTGCGCCTTTATTAAGTAGGTCTGACCGCCGTTTATCACATAACGTCTTCGAGCCCTGAATAAACTGTTAAAGTTACAGAAGACTTTGTTCCTGCTTTAATCACCGACCGAGGTATCCATTAAAACGCTACATACGAGTTTCCTGGAGCCATAAACACATACATACTGTGAAATCATGTTTGGACAATTGATCATTATATATAAAAGTACAATGTATACCAATATTAATTTAACTAGTCTTGTCCGACGGAAATGATGATGGTAGTTGTATCCTTGTTTCTAAGTTACAATATCAACAAACTTGACTTTCTTGTCGACATTTAAGTTTATAAGCTATATACTTCATTACGGTGTACTATACATATGTCGTCAAACCACCTTTTAAGTCAGGTGCGTTCATATGCTGTTTAATTAGTTTCAATTTACATATGCATGTATATGTGTCATGTTTTTGTCATCCGTACTTTGGACTTATATATATTAGAAAGACCTGGTTGTTTAATCGTGTCGAATGATCAATGTTGTGACGTGTGTCAATGTTAAATGATAACTACAGATTCTCTCCTATTTGTTCTAATTGTATTGTCATATTTGTACAAACTGTTATACGTGTGGTAACTTCAATCAATTTTGTTCGTACGTTATGGTTGTTTTAATCCATTTGACGTGTACACATTTCCCTTAAGAAATAAAACTATTACTTTACTAATATCTTGAACATATATATCCATTTTGTTAATCGCTTACTGTATTTCCTACTGTCTAAATACAAGATTTATAAAGTGAACTTTCTGTTAGTGCAAACAAGGAACTTCTCGTTTCATTTCTTTAAATGCGGGAGACAAATCGCGGGTGGGCACTATTACTTAAACATGACGAGTTGTCTCCCTTGTAAACGCTATGCTGTTATGTATGCATTTTTGTTATATCTTAGGGCCACAATTTTTTATCATGTCCAGCCAATAATTGGTGGCGGAACGCCCTGGAAATATGTCTAGGTAGAACAAGCGGCACACAGCAGGTCAGCTTGAAGACCTATATGCTCATGACACTGACCGACACTCGGAACAAAGAATTAATGGGCTGAGGCGCTATAAGTCGACTACTCTAACCGATTAAGAACGACCGCCATCAAGAACCATTTCTCAAGTCATTTGATGTCAATATTTTACACCCTGGGTGGCACTTATATAGGTAAACCTTAGCAAAAAATAAAATGGAGCCGATGTTGAGGATTTTGACAATAACATGATGAAAGAGACAAATGGACAACAATAATCCTTCCGCAAATACAAAATCAAATTTATTGTGTTACTACTTAGTAATTAGCGAAGGACTGTCCAAATAATGCAAATGACAAGGCAATTGACATTTTGAGGTTGTTTTATGAAAAAGAAATCTATGTATCATGCGATGTCGGACTATTAATAAAAGGAGAATTACTCTTACTATAATAATTGAAAATTGTTATCTCCCTTGTGGGTGAGGCAGGTATTTAGTTAGTGGAGTTAATTTACGAAAATTATTGTTTTACAGTTGACAGCCTAGGACAACATTCTTGCGTGCTTGCTCAAAGGCAGGTATATATTTCATGCAACGTCTAATTCTAATGACTCTTATAATTTTGTATAGCATAATATAAACAATTGTAATTATGAATACAATGAAGCACAAGTGTGCGAAGGGAAAATCTTCAACGAGATTCCTTTCCAGATCTAGTTCTGTCATTTTAGCAAGGTTCATTTAAATTTTAAAGCGTGTTACAATATCATCTTCATGTAGTTTGAGAAGCGTACAGGCTGCATACACGGATAATTGTTGCTGGTATTAGATCCAATTTGCCTGTCAGCAGCCCTTAATTACATTTAACATCAGTCCACTAGCCGGTCTCGTAACGGAAGATTGAGAGATAAATGAATAAAGACGTCGTATCGATTTTCTATTTGCTCAATCTTTGCTTCGATAGCCACATCAAGTAGTTAGAGATGCCCATGTTCGATCCGGATATATCACGACATGTAGGCAGTTCGCTATAATACATGAAAATGTTAACTTTTACAATGTCGTGTCATTTCAATAACCAGTATAATGCATGTATACGCAGTCATACGGTCATTGCAGTTACCAGTATAATGCATGTATACGCAGTCATACGGTCATTGCAGTTACCGGTATAATGCATTTATACGCAGCCATACGGTCATTGCAGTTACCAGTATAATGCATGTATACGCAGTCATACGGTCATTTCTTGACAAGCTTTTTGTGTAGACGTTACTGGAGAAGATAGTTTTGTGTTCACAAAATACACACGCCTTTTAATATGTAATGCGCTTTTAGATTAAGGATATAAGCATACATTGCTTACATGTATTCGTTTATTACGTTTTCCTGAAACAATTTCGAAACATTTCAGACATGCATATGTTCTGTGAAATACTAAATGTGTCCATAGCTCAATTCACTGATTCGCGTTTTGTTTAAAATATATCTCCGCTGTAAATACAAGGAGCTTAACTCTGTCAAAGATTAGTGGATATTGACCAAAGCCACACTTGTTCTGTATTTTGATATTTTATTCTGACAGGCCAAATACAAATACAATCCGTTTAGCCATCAACTGGTTATTGGCCATAAATTAAAAGCAATGTAGCGTCAGGCTTCGTTAAGTTATAGTCGATAGTAATATACAGAGAAAAAAATCTTATATCCCGATAGAACACATATCTTAAAACTATGAACAAAGTATATGTATTAAATACAATGAACCCTTCCCGAGTTATTGATTGAAAAGAAAACCTCATTGACAGACGAATAGCACAACTTTAATGACCCTTCACCACCATATAGTAATGTTCAACTCTATTTAGAGTTGTCTACGTTGATTGGACTTGATCAAAATTGCCAAAGACGTTTTTCATAGGAAAGCTACAATTTACTCAATTTGATATAAGATTGCATAATAAGATTCTTGACTTTAGCCTTGACAGGTCGGTTTATACATTAAACTGTTTTTTTGCTGTCATCCGCAAATTGAATTGCTGAGCAGAATACAAATAGGCCTATTCAATATTCAAAAGACGCCCGGGTGTCTGGAATTATCGTCTGAGCATAAACAAAGAGTGCGAACTGCTTCTTGAATAGAGTGCCTGTTTTGCTCCAAGAGTAATGCATTGTGTAATGTTATTTTATACTATAAGCAGCACTTATCATTCGACACCCTCACGTCTTAACACTTTACACTATTCTTTCTTTATATATTATAAGAATCTGGTTATGTCAATATTTAATAACCCTGTATACACCAAATACTTTTGCAGTTAGTAGGTAAGGAAATACAGACAGGCGGACGGAGGGACGGACAGACAGACAGACAGACAGACAGACAGACAGACAGACAGACAGACAGACAGACAGACAGACAGGGAAAGGGGGATTCATCGACAGAGAGTCAAGAAATACTTAATCGTACTTAATCAAATTTTGTATTTGCTAGTCAACAAACAAATATACATGTAAATAAAACTGGTGAAACGATCCGTTAAAGCAATGCTTAAATTATCAAACACGAATAACGTTTCCCTAAGGACAAAATGCCCGTTATGTTGATAATAGATCTGGTATAAAACATGAATAACGGAGTGTGTGTGTGTGTATGTGTGTATGTGTGTGTGTTCGTGCGAGCGTGGTGTTTGTGTACGCGCGCGCGCATGTGTGTGTGTGTGTGAGAGAGAGAGAGAGAGAGAGAGAGAGAGAGAGAGAGAGAGAGAGAGAGAGAGAGAGAGAGAGAGAGAGAGAGAGAGGAGGTAGTGCCGTGTGGGTGAGGACTCATGGGAGGTGATCTTGCCTGTGTAAGGCGGTTGTTGGAGTTTTGTGTTCTGGTCTGCTACTGTGTAGTGTAATATAAAGTTCATTTCTGAAACTAAGACTAACTACATATACACAGTTGCCATCTAGATCAAAGCCGTATAAATTACAGACATAGAGAAAGTAGGCCGTGTTTATTACCGAAGACGTATAAATTAGACTGCATAACTAGTGACATACCGACATGCAGGTATTAGGATGTATAATTTATGGACATGGGATTATTAGGTGGTGTAACTTGCAGACGTATTATATAGACAACACAACTTACTGACATGGAGATATTAGGCTGTATAACATATTGACATGATTTTTATGGGGTATAACTTACAGACGTATTATTTAGACAGCATAACGTACTGATATGGAGATATTAGGCTGTATAACATACGAACATGGTTTTTATTGGGTATAACTTACAGACGTATTAATTAGACAGCATAACTTACTGATATGGAGATATTAGGCTGTATAACATACGAACATGGTTTTTATTGGGTATAACTTACAGACGTATTATTTAGACAGCATAACTTACTGACATGGAGATATTAGGCTGTATAACATACGAACATGGTTTTTATGGGGTATAACTTACAGACGTATTATTTAGACAGCATAACTTACTGACATGGAGATATTAGGCTGTATAACATACGGACATGTTTTTATGGGGTATAACTTACAGACGTATTGTTTAGACTGCATAACTTACTGATATGGAGATATTAGGTTGTATAACATACGGACATGTTTTTATGGGGTATAACTTACAGACGTATTAATTAGACAGCATAACTTACTGATATGGAGATATTAGGCTGTATAACATACGGACATGTTTTTATGGGGTATAACTTACAGACGTATTATTTAGACAGCATAACTTACTGATATGGAGATATTAGGCTGTATAACATACGAACATGTTTTTATGGGGTATAACTTACAGACGTATTAATTAGACAGCATAACTTACTGACATGGAGATATTAGGCTGTATAACATACGGACATGTTTTTATGGGGTATAACTTACAGACGTATTATTTAGACAGCATAACTTACTGACATGGAGATATTAGGCTGTATAACATACGGACATGTTTTTATGGGGTATAACTTACAGACGTATTATTTAGACAGCATAACTTACTGATATGGAGATATTAGGCTGTATAACATACGAACATGGTTTTTATGGGGTATAACTTACAGACGTATTATTTAGACAGCATAACTTACTGATATGGAGATATTAGGCTGTATAACATACGGACATGGTTTTTATGGGGTATAACTTACAGACATATTATTTAGACTGCATAACTTACTGACATGGAGATATTAGGCTGTATAACATATTGACATGATTTTTATGAGGTATAACTTACAGACGTTTTATTTAGACAGCATGACTCACTGACATGGAACTGTATAACATACGAACATGGTTTTAATGGGGTATAACTTACAGACGTATTATTTAGACTGCATAACTTACTGACATGGAGATATTAGGCTGTATAACATATTGACATGATTTTTATGAGGTATAACTTACAGACGTATTATTTAGACAGCATAACTTACTGATATGGAGATATTAGGCTGTATAACATACGGACATGGTTTTAATGGGGTATAACTTACAGACGTAGTATTTAGACTGCATAACTTACTGACATGGAGATATTAGGCTGTATAACATACGGACATGGTTTTAATGGGGTATAACTTACAGACGTATTATTTAGACTGCATAACTTACTGACATGGAGATATTACATGTAGGCTGTATAACATACGGACATGGTTTTTATGGGGTATAACTTACAGACGTATTAATTAGACAGCATAACTTACTGATAAGGAGATATTAGGCTGTATAACATACGGACATGGTTTTTATGGGGTATAACTTACAGACGTATTAATTAGACAGCATAACTTACTGATCTGGAGATATTAGGCTGTATGCATACGGACAAGTTTTTATGGGGTATAACTTACCGACGTATTAATTAGACAGCATATCTTACTGACATGGAGATATTAGGCTATATAACATATGAACGTGGTTTTTATGAGGTATAACTTACAGACGTATTATTTAGACAGCATTACTTACTGATATGGAGATATTAGGCTGTATAACATACGAACATGGTTTTTATGGAGTATAACTTACATGTACAGACATATTATTTAGACAGCATATCTTACTGACATGGAGATATTAGGCTATATAACATATGAACGTGGTTTTTATGAGGTATAACTTACAGACGTATTAATTAGACAGCATAACTTACTGATATGGAGATATAAGGATGTAAAGCTTACCGACATTGAGTAATTTAGTCGTATAACTTACCGACATAAAGATAATAGGCTCTCATAACACTGCCACGCTTGTACAGTAATTGAAATTACTAAGCAAGTAGTTATTTATTATTATTTATTTCCGTTTAATTATACATTCATATAGATAACTTGTTCGATAATTTGTCAAGTAAAATTGTCGAGACTGCGTAGTGCAAGATCTAAATAACAAGATAATAAGAAGGGGGAAATGGTATTTTCAAACAATTTATATCTGAAAAGTTCCTTCAGAGCTTCCTTAGTCTGCTCAAGGGTCAAAGTTTAAATGATGCAAAATTTAAAAAAAAAAAAACAACTTTCATATGCCCTATATTTTAATTGTCCATGGCTTAATCGTTTAAATGGAAATTGAAAATACGTTACTTAAACGCTCGTGATCTCTATAATCTTTATAATCTAAAAAATAGGAAGGAATTTAACAAAAGCTGAAGGAAAGAATTGATATAATGTTGTTTTGAGGCATTATCCTTGATGTTAAGGTAGAGCAAATGTAATGTTGCACATCCTATTAAATAGTATCAAATTAAGGTTAAAATTAATCGAAACTGGGGGCTGAGGGTTCAATTCCCGATATGGACACGCATTATCATTTCTTTCTTCCTATTTTTCACTTTGACATTATTTTTGCGTCACTTTACGAGATTAAAAAGGAAACACGTGTAGTGTGTTTTCTTTTGTTTTTAATTTTAAAACATAATTTTTAAAGTATGCTTTGTGGTAAATTTAATTATAATTTTGTTACCTGGAATATTAAAAGTGCACAAAAATGAAAACCATCCCTTGAAATTATTTCATATCTTGAATAATCAACCAAAAAATCTTATAGAACATTTTGGGGAACTTTGAAATAAATTGTTTGGCTATCAAGAGATCGGTGATTTTTCAATTAAGCATAGTGAGCAGAAAAATGGTAAACTCAGTTTTAAATGTGTTGGTTTTGTAAAGAATCAATTACACATTGTAATAGTTTGGGTCAAACCAATCAAGTAACATGTCTGTTTGGTTTGTCGAATGCTATAATCTGTTTCCAAATGATACTGAAAAGCAAAACACTTTAACTAAGGCTGATACAACTTAATGTTTGGAGTTTTCTTATTTCTAAACCCGCTTATACCAATTTTAGAAGAAAACAATATCCATACATTCAAAATTACACGAGGAACCTTTTTAATAGTTAGCATAAACGTCTACATTTAGGTATACACCACATCAAGTTAGTTGTCAAATTCTGTATAATTTATATTACACCAGTGTATCTTAACACATATAGCAATAATTGTCAATGTGTTTCTTGTCCTCGTAACGACATTTAAGAAAAGTAAAATCGTATTTAATACAAAACTTCTTTGGAAACTGTTTTTGTCATATTTGAACCATATTGTTGTGACGCTTTGAAGATAATTGAAATGGCTTAAAGAAACCTCAGGGAGATGCTGGGTTCATATTAATACAAATCTATATTATAAATATGAAAACACTTTGTGAACTTTCATTTTCTAAAAAAATGCATTAAAACAATATTTTACGACATCTTAGCAAACTTTAGTACCTATATGTACGAATCTACACGAAACACGAAATTATGACAATATTCAACGAGCGTTACAACATGTATTTAAATTTGAACTAGCATTATACAAATGTTTCAAATGCAATAAGTTATACCAAGAAGCTAGAATGATGAAACTGTTTTACCTCACTTCCTGATATACTCAAAGTTACTTTACAACTTTACAATCTTTGATAATGTTTGGTACAGCCTCCCTCCTGACTTAAAACATGCTCTAAATACATCTGCTTTTGAAAGCCACATATTCAGAGCAATTCAAGTAAAACATCAAAACTGAACCTTTATATTATTTGTATGATCCAGGTCACATTTCAGTTATCTTAATAGGACTGGGAAATGACTGTATACAAATGTATGCTATTTTTATTGTTTTAAATTCTGACATGAAATACAATACCAAAGACATGTACAATTACTTGCAGGTTGATACCAATCGAAATGAATCGATAATGTGAGAAGTATGTACGGGAGTGAAGAACTACATGTAAAGGGAGAATCATCTTCCAGACTTTGACTTGGTTCACATAAGTAAGTTGAGCGGAATCGTTCAGTTGGTTACTTTCATGTTTTATGAAAGGTCCGTATTATACTAATTAGAAAATTAAAAGGCCAATAACTCTGAAAAACAACAATAACAACAACATCGAAACAGAATGTGATGACATTATGCACTTATTAGCAAAACTTCTCACAATGTATCAAAAATATTTTTAATAACAACATGGTTTAAATGAGTTTTTATCAGACAAAAAGTATAACCTTTGAAGAACAACTCGACAACGACCTTTGATGCTTTTTGTCGTTCAATATCTGCAGATATTCGGTAGAAGCGCGCCTAACTGACTGCACTGATGTTGCTTACTGATAAAATGTTGCTTGCATTACTGACAAATCGTTTCTGGTATAACTTAGACAATGTTCTCGTATTACCGATATAATTTTGCTAGTAGTACAGCTTACTTGGTTGAGAAGGTGAAACCATAACATATAAGATTTCTCCACCGACAAGCTTGTTGAAGGAACTTGGAGAGAAGAGGAATTGTATCGATCACCTGTTTTGTTTCTGCGATGGACACAACGACAATATCAGGTGCACTTGCTCGATTAAACCTAACGAGAATGCAGGCTTATGCACCATATATGTGCATCAATTTGCGAAGCTCGCCATGTTATCTTACATCACGCATAAGCACGATTTCACAGTCTAGACGCTTGCTAATTTTCTAATTGTCGTTCACAGTACCAATTTAATATTTTTATCGAAATAACACAGGCAATCATTACTTTGGCTCCTTTGACATGGCATTAGCCGACTGTACATGGATCTTTAGCATAATAAAACAGGATCTTTCATCTCATTATTAAATAGTAAGTTCATAGTTAGGCAATTAGATAAACAAATCCCTTATCAAAGATATTTTTATTTAAGTCTATTTGGCATTACACTGTAGAATGACGGTAAACATAATGTAACTTTTAAGAACAGTATTTATGATGCAGCAACCTAAAAGGACTTTAAGGAGTCTGACATTTGACATTTGACTACCTTTCACTTTTAATGCACCCTCGTACATATATACGATGTAAACTGAGGGTGCATGAATAGTGAAAGGTAGACCAATGTCAAATGACTCCTAAAAGCCCTTCACGATTCCCCCCTGTCTTCCTATTAATGCACCCATTACATATTTTGTTATATCACAACTCTGAAGTTAAAGCGTTTGATTGGTCGAGCGCTGGTCACGTGTGAGTCATTATAAAGTGCTATAGACTCTAGAATGTTTTCACGTGAGCACCGACAACATAAAATTGACGGTCGTATTATTTACGCGCACTATTGCTACAACAACATTGCGTCTGGTTAAAGTAGTTTATCAGTGTGTCTGATGATAATTGAGTAACATTAAGGGAAAATATAATATAGAAAAAAGGTGTAACATCGATAGCCTTGAATGCTTTTTGTAATTATCGGTCCAGGGACAATGTGAGAACAGACTGAAGAAATGACGGCTGGCGAATCGGAGAGTTGAAATTCCAAACTCGGATGGCTTGTTGCTACAATACAACAATGACAGCGTAATCTAATTAAGGAATGAAGCGTTCATTTTTGACGTTTAAAGTATCGTGGAGTCCATGTGTCACGGTCTCATATTTCTACCGTGTCTAAATTTCTCATACGCCAAAATGCGCATGCGCAAATTTTTAATAGAAACATGAGCCCGTATATGGATGGTCTGAGATTTCCTCCCGGGCACACATTTCCATCTTAAGTATTACTTAAACGTGAAATATTCTAGTTATACACGTATATTGTCAAGATAGAACGATTGGCCCTACAGAAACGTCCGACCGTGCATAGACAGACAAATATTTACCTAGGCACACATTTCTATCTTAAGTATACGTGTTATATTTATGTATCATGTATATGGTTGAGACAGACATATTGGCCTGAAAGGAACATCAGCCTATATATAAAGGGGTTGAGATTTCCTCCTTGCACATGTTTTTATCTTAAGAAAACGAATTATATTATGTGTACGTATGTTACAGACAGACAGACAGAAATATTGACCTAAAAGAATTATCAGCCCGTGTATAGACGAGCTTAGACATCCACAGGATTCACATTTCCATCTTCAGTAAACGTGATATATCATAGGTATTTATAGTAGAGATAGACAGATTGGCCTGATAGACAAGATTGGTCTGGTAGAAACATCAGCCCATGTATAAATGGCCTTATATTTCCACCAGGGCACATGTTTCCATATTAAATAAACGAAAAACAATGGGTATAAATATGGATATAGAAAGACGGGCCCTATAGAAACTTCAGACCATGTATAGATGGGTTTATATTTCCACCCGGGCACACATTTTCATATTAAATAAACGAAAAACAATGAGTTTAAACATAGCTATAGAAAGACAGGCCCTATAGAGACTTCAAACCGTGTACAGATGGGTTTATATTTCCACCCGGGCCTCAAAATATTAACTATAAACACGTTTTACACCAGTATGGTATGGTAGGAAATTTAAGCACACATAGTTAAAGATTGCAATCTGGCGCATGCACACACTAGACAGAGAAATCTATGCACGGTAGAAGCATCAGACCGTGACACTTGCCACATTTGTTTCAATTTGATCAAACGAATAGCTTACGCCGCCCTGATAAAATTCTTCCTATTTAAACCACGTCAACAAAGTTAAGAAGCAAAATAACAAGAACGTAGTTCTTCATTTTATAGTTCTATACATGTCACTATTACAGACTTTTTAAACAATAACGTGTTTGAAACCACAATTATACGTAATATATATATATATATATATATATACATGTATATATATATATATATATATATATATATATATATATATATATATATATATATATATATATATATATATATATATATATATATATATATATATATATATATGCGTAATTATTATCAATAATTTTTAACAAATTATGCAAAGTCGTCTAGTTTGGTTAAATGTTTCAAATGTTTAAAGGCTATAGCGATGACAACAGCTGTCATGACCATGCGTGCTTTAGCCATTTTTGCCCTAACCAATCTTTCGCGCGGAAATAACAGCAAAACCACATAATGTGCAGATGGAATTTTAATCCAACGAAGCTATTATGCAAAATGATTCACAGCATTGTAAAATGTCTTAATGAAGAATATTTCGAGTTATAAAATTTAAAAGTAAATGAATGTACTCACTGTAAAGGAGAATGAGACATATTCCATATCAAAACAATCTAAATCGTTTTAATTACTTTTTTTATAATATTTTATTTCTGAGTTTTAATTATACAAGTACAAAAGTTCGATAAATATTTAATAGAGAAGCAAGATATTAACAAATTGTGACCATTCTGTGTATATGGTGGATCAGTAGGTAAATAAGAAAAGGTCCTATCAACATTTCTACAGATATTTAAATTCAAAGATATTTAAATCTACCTCTAGACAAAGGCAAACAGGGTAAATGTAAATGTCACCCCTCATGTCAAATCTCTGTGATAATGCAATGTTTAATTTCTATACAACTAGTTTGCATGTGGAATTAAATAAATTATAAATATTCTCTGTTCTGACTCGCTGATCATCACAAAATGGTAAAGTACGGAAACGAAAGACATATCAAAAGGTTGTCGGATATATTTGGGAAGAATTTGACTCAAAATATTTACACATTTTTTAATAAAAACATAGATCCAGTATAGAGAGAATTGAAGCTTAACAAATATGCACTAGCAATTTTATTCAGGTTTCTCCTAAATTCCATTATTGTGTTAGTGCTCAGGTTCCACTGTAAAAATCCAACAACATAAAAAACACATCGGTATATAGACATGCTTTCACACGATGGTTCCCAATATATTCTCCCCACCCCAAATCCTATGTTTGTGCAAATATTATATGTTATATATTTCACTTTAGTCCTTTTACAGGGATATGATCATCGATTAAAACAAAGGTTATATAGTACGCTCGCATACAAAATCAAGCTAATCATCCGACACACACATACTCATTAACCTATTTAAATATTCGCTAATTTAACCCTTTCATTACAGCTGTATCACAGGGAAGAAGCTAATTTTGCCGAATCATCCTAGTGGCTTGCCGGTAGCTCTGATAAGCTCAACGGATGCCTTTCTGTACTGTTTTCCCGATAAAACGTCGGGAACACATCAAGAAAATTTTCAAGGAAGCCAATTAAAATTTGCGCTGTTTCCCCAATACCTTCCGATGGTTCTCTAATGCTCCGGACGGCCCCGAGGTTTCACCGCAACGAGGAGCATGTTCCCGACATCTTCAAAATCTCACAAATTTTGATAAGAAGTACAGCCTGGAAACATAAAATGCGAAGTTGGACTATGCTATTCTGTCGAACTTTCCAGATTGTAGATAGCGCCACTTAGTTCGTGATACTCTCCAACCTTCCCTGAGACCCCAGTGAACCTGTTCTTGGCCCCTTCAAACTCTTCAATTTCCATCGTGATGACAATCTGAATCAGGAAATGCCCACTGGAAGTGAGCATTTACTGGTAAGAAGAAAAACATAAAATCTGTTGCAATACATATCAAAACGTTTGAAAGCGTTTAGTAGTTTGAATAAATGAAAATATTGGATGAGTTTTAAATGGAGGCAATCATATTTTGCTCCAACTAAGTTTGTTTCATTTGTCAGAAATCTTTTAATGAAGATTTTTTGGATAATCCTACAGTACAAACATTTATTTGTTAAGATATCTTCAAGAAAATATCACTTCGCTGCTTAACATTTTTGCAACAAGTCTACCTAGACCAATAAGTCTGATAGTAATTGATCACTGAGGACACTTTTAGGCTAGAAATATAACCGGGTCCTCTTTTTGATAAATTCCTGTTTTATCAGTTATCTCCCTTCAATCAATATTTGAATTAACTGCTTTTAAATGTATTATCTTCCCAACTATTTTACTTTATTAATAAGACAAAATCGTGATAAGAAAGATACACATATCACTCGTGAGAAAATATTGTAGTTAAGACTGAATAGTGTTTGGGTGATTGAAGACAGTTTAAACCAGTGCACTGTAGGGAAATACACTCAAAACATCTTACCCAGTACTTTGGTACTTTAATAATTACTAAATCGATAGAGACATTCACGTCAAAGTATGTCGCGGAATGTCACTTTGTGAAGGAAACTGTGAGACGATTCAGTACAGAAGAAAAAGTCAGTTTCTTCTTAGTTAAATATTAGTGTTATGCTTGTAGTTATTAATATGTATGTTGTCTTCATCGAGAAATTAGTCTTCTTCAAACGCTCAGTCGGACAAATTTATTTAAGTTTTTATTTATTTGATAAACAAAGAAAAATAGCGACAACATTATTGAACAAAAGGAGAAAAAAAAAACACTTTTAAAATATCTTTTTTATGATTAATGTGTTAAGAGCGTTGCTCTTAAAATAACTGTGTTGTCTTCAGATTGGGGGACTCAATAGAGTCACACTTTCTTTATTTGTCTTTTTATCCACTAGAAGCAGATCAATCTAGAGTAGATCAACATTAATGTTTGAAATAAGACATTGTTTGCACATGCGTTTACAAATGTACCAGACATAGATCTAGCTAAGCATATCATTTTATAACACTAGGTTAACTGTATAAACAAAGTAAACTGTCTCTGCAATAGGCATTTTTATCTTTTGTCATCAAGAAGAGGACGTTATGTTACAATAATGAAAATATTACAATTATTATAAAACCACTTTCCCTCTTTAGAGCAAAAAACAACAACAAACAATTGCAAATACACAATACTGAGTCATAAGGATCGTCCTTGCAGGAAATACATTCTGTCATTGATTAACTATACTTGAAAGTATAAATTAAATGTATATTTGTAACATCTCTGAGGAATATCTACAATATAGGTTAGTTAAAACTTTGAGGATATTTGTACGAACATTTCACATAGTAATTTACACGTCTAGACGTCCTAATATATCTACTAAAGTGTTTGTTAGTGAATGTAGACGTAAATGTCCACATAGTGATCAACGGAATCAAACAACTGAAATAATGTGGGACCGCTTATTAGTACAAAACTTACTACAATCTTGAACAATGCTTAGACATTATTTTAGGGTATCCTTATATCGTGATTTAAAATACTCTTTTTTTTATTTGATAGAAGATTGAAGTTTTCAATATACGGTAACTCGATAATAAATCACTATACACATTCGTTATGATCATTTTGTGAGAAATCTAAACCTATATTTATAACATATTTATGTATTTTTGTATTGAACTCAATCTCTTTGCAAATAAAACTTCTTAATCAAATTCTTCAATCTAACTATGATATTCACTGACCCGATGACTCGTATCAAAGCAATTGTCTAATAATGTTATTTGTTTTGTTTTGAAATAATTTGCAGCGACAGTTTATGATCATTATATAGCAACGCCTAGCTTTTTGGCTGGAAGGAAGACCGCAGACACATGTCTGGGTAAGAACCACCGGCGCGCCGTAAGTCAGCTGGAAGACCATACATTAGGTCCTTAGCCCCGAACAGCGAAGGCATATCACTACGAAATATCTCGAGTACAAGAAATATTGCCTATAGGTAGCTATACCATTACTGTGCTTTGATAAAGCTATATAGGATGAATACGAGTGTGTACAATGTGTCATTTGTTGTTTTTAGTTAATTGATTTAGGAACTTTGAGAATTATCCATCAATAAGTGTATCAGTTAGAGAAATGTTAATGGCTTTTATGAAACTGTAGCTACAACACGAAAGTGCAATTTCGTTATCGTTTCAATCTTCCAATGAGAATACTGCATGAGTTCAATTTTAAAATCAATTGTTAAATATCACTTGTTGGAATTGTAAGTTTTTCAATGTAGTCATCGAAGTAACAGTTAAATTTTAGTTGCAATTTTTCACATGTCTTGGGTTTGCTTTTGCTTTTTGCTAAAACGGATATACAGATTCGATTTAATTTAAGTTTTCAATTAAGCAAATACATTATGAAGAATATATTTCGGAGAATTGAGATCTCGAATAAGGTTTATCATACAAGCAACTTTCCCGAATGAAAGCATTAACACGAATACCAAGATTCAAGAAATTGCTTAAACTTAGTACATGTAAAACTTTCGTTTATGTCAAACAATATTACGTTAGGATTATTTATTTAAACTTAAAGTATAAGGTTGTAAGTACAAATGTTTTTTACACAGATATGCTTTTAAATAATATGTTTTGATCATAATGATTTTAACTCCTAATTCTATAATTTAGCAAAATATATTCAACGAGCTATGGAAAAAGCAGTAGAAAACAACAAGCTAACCGAATAGTGAACACCGTGTCCACATTTTTAATTTTGTCTTCGAACATTCATTTTCAAGTCGTAATCGTAATGCTACATGTAACTGGCACATCCTTTCATATCTTTCATGTGAAGAGGTCATCAAGCTGACCTGCGATGCGCCGGCGGATTCTACCTAGACATTTGTCTAGTGTCTTTCTCCATGGCGCCAATATGTCCGAGATTGTGGCTGTGCGAATCAAAAAACGGAATGTATTAGTTTTAACCACGTGCTTGTACACAGTGTAAATTTAACATAGCGACGTCATTGTTGAAACTTATTGCATTAAAAGGCCTACATAAAGTTGGTTTATGATGATTTGAAATGCAGATATCTGACGAACTTTTAATAGAACTTTTCCTAGAAAAGCTTAAAAATATAGCTTCGGTAGTTATTACCATTTCTGTCGGTGGTCGAAGCGTGTCCAAGTAGATGTGCGGATAATGGAGGCTGGAATTACATCCAATTTGCCTGTCAGCGGCCTCAAATTACATTTAACATCGCTCCATTGACCAGTGATCTCGTGAAGGGAGATGGAGAGATTAGTTCACGAAGAAGTTATATCGATTGCAAGTTGTCCCTGCTTTGCTCGAATAGCTTGTACAAGTTTTTTCAGCTGCAGATGTTCGATGTTAAAATATCACGACAAGCGAGTAGTTATAAATAAAACCCACTGCGAAAATAATGAAATGTTCAAACAATGACACAGGTTTTAGAAAGTTCTGAAATAATATTATTCGGGCGTACTCTGTATGGTTATGTTTACGCACAATGTGTACCTGGGTTTTGCTCAACATATCGATGATAGATACATGGATGCCTTTTTCGAAATGCGTTTTTGCTAAAGAAACTATGTTTTTATTAAGTTCTTTACTGCGCCATAATTACAAATCTACCCACACATTTATTTTATACGGGTTTCTTTCCTATTTCGTTTTCTACAGAATATAAGCATGCAAATATCTATGCATATATGTCCTGAAACAATAACACATAGTCGCTAATGCTATTAAGTAAATGATGATAGGCAAGAAATCTTGGCTACAAACTTTATTGCAGATATATTCTGGTACAACAAGTGACTAAAAGGGCGTCGTATCTTTTAAATGGTGCACTGACAACTGTTAATGTATCATTATCATGATTAGACCTGATTTTATTTCTAGAGAAGGTGAAAAATAGGGTACCATTTACTCACTTGTATGTTAAGTGTTATAATAAGAAAGTGTACTTTAAAACTGACAAGTCGGTCTTTACATCAAACTTTCTTTCGCTTCTATTTGTAGATTGAATTGCTGAACTGAATACAAACAGTTCATTTCAATATTCAAATGTCTCCCAAGTGTCTGTTACGGCCGACTGAATAGACACTTATACTGCAAACTTCCCTCTGATTGAAATGTCTTTTTTCCCTAGTCGTGCTTCAACAAGACATGCGGTCCATAAAATGAAACTCGTTTGCAGAAATACAAATTATCAATAAGCTCTTTTAGATGGAACGGAAGACACAGCCAGAATCAAATTTCCATTTATATACAAGACATGTTTTAAATTACTTGGAGACAATGCAAGCGTTTGTATTTCGTTTATACTTTTTACGTCTACATTGTGGCAAACTTGTGGTTCATACTTAGAATTCAGATCAATTTTATACTCGTAAGAAAATTGGTAAACTTTTGCATTACCTTAAATAAATAACTATTTTTCATACATTCAAACTGTTCAATTTTGATTTCTGCTCTTTAGCTTACCACTTTTGTTAAGTAAGAAATAAGAAGAAAATAGAAAAGATACAAGGAAGAAGTTTGAAGTTGCTTTATAATGACTACAAACTTTCATATTAAAGAACTTTTATCCTAAGCAAAACTTCCATCTCTCCATGTTTGTCGACAAATATCAAGGGCTATAGAAACCTTTCAAAATCTATATAAATTAGTCAGCCTTTCTAGCAAGAAATAATAGTAAACAAAGAAAGGAACGTCTAATTTTAGACATTCTAATATTCTCAACGTACCCAGTGTAAAAACATTGTTTGGATTTAGGGACAAAAAATCGTGCAAATATACCACATCAGTCCTGTGAAATTACCTTCCTGAAAGTGCTATACAGTGTACAGGGTTAGGTAATTATAAGAAATTACCTCCCTGAAAGTGCTATACAGTGTACAGGGTTAGGTAATTATAAGAAATTACCTTCCTGAAAGTGCTATACAGTGTACAGGGTTAGGTAATTATAAGAAATTACCTTCCTGAAAGTGCTATACAGTGTACAGGGTTAGGTAATTATAAGAAATTACCTTCCTGAAAGTGCTATACAGTGTACAGGGTAAGGTAATTATAAAACTCAGATACCGTTTTGGAATGGTAAAGGTTGTAAATGCTCCATTTGCTTTCATATTTAGGATCTTGGATTTGTTTAAAATGACTACAAGCTTTTTACGTTCTTGGGTTAATATAGTTACTGTGTACGTATATGATACTCTTTACTAATATGATGCTTAAGCATCCATATCGCAGAAATTCCGGTCATTAATAAACATATAGATAGCTTTGAGGAATCAATTTTACAGATTTTAATCCATTAAAGCATTAATGGCTTAAAAAGGCTACATAATTATTTTAACCCACTGTAGCATTTGTCTTTGTATGATTGTTTATTAATTAAAGACATATACTGCATTCATCGTCTTTTTTGTTGAATTACCACAATATCTGCTGTGTAATTTATGAGAATAATTATGAAAATGAGAATTTCTCGAAAATTATGTTCATTTAAAACTAATTGTCTGAAGGTAAACATTTAAGGAAAGTTGTTGAGCAAATACAATCATAGTGTGCACATGTTAAAGAAATGAGTCATTGGTTTATCTCTGAATGGACCTACATTATGCTTGTATGTATCGTTGCGTTCAAAATGTAATAAATTAAATGCATTTGCTTCTCATGTCAAATCTAGAGAAAAACTATCCCATCTTAGTCAGCCCGTACAAGTAGTTTAAAACAAATGGTTTGCCTATCGCGTGACAACAATCTTAGAATTTGTGTACGCCTTCAAGCTGGAATGTGATTCAGCAAGTACTTAGTAATTCAGTCTGGTCAACACAAGTCTTATATAATCTATGTGAAGACACATAAAGGATTATCGGCACGATCATTGCTGACAATACAACAGTCCTTCACAACCATCACAAATGAAACTCGAAGCGTACAATACACACCTGAATTGCTATTAATTAACGTTTCCTTTTAAATGTAAAATATAATGATTTATAGTTATATCGTTTCTATTTTATCACATACCTATTTTACAATGCAAATAAAAAAATCGGATGTCAAGCTTAATGGTAAAGAGAAGACAAAAAAAAGTGATATCACCTCTATGTGTAGATAGCGCTTATGTTTCCTTTTGTCTTCTGTATATGCCATTATATCACATTTTAAAAAGGTAAGCTCTTTCTAATATTTTCAAATATTTCTAAAGACAAAAAGGAAATTTTCAAGTAAAGATTCAAAATTATAACTTTACAAAATAAAACGGCAAAGGCGTAATCAGAAATCAACAACAACGAAACACTATGTCGTTTATACTGAATGAGCTTTAATAGTTCAGTGTGTCCACACATGTCTTGAATGATATGTCTGAACACGCACAAAAGATTAGGGGCACGAACCACTCATAAACATTTCTGACAAAGACATGCTGTACAAAAGGCTGTGATGTCGGTGTGTGCAATAAATACTTTACATATTTTTAATTAATTAGAATTGTTTGTTTGTAAAGATAAATATAATTGTGCCGATTTATTAATACACGGACTTATTTTACAACGTGGAAACACCAATTTCCTCAAACTAACTCAAGCGCTATAGTATGGAGCTGACATGAAGTCTTTTGATCTGTCGATTAAGACGAAATAGATGCTTTGAATGTAATGATGTTTGAATATGCTTCATGATTGATTATAAATGAATAGTACTGTGTGGAGATCCTGAATTTGTTGTTTTGTAGATAGAAAAAATGATTTAGTGAAAAGTCTATCAAGGTGGAGAAACAAGCATTTCCGAGTAAGATTCTGTCGGCTCTCTATCAATTTATTCTTATAGTATTGCAGTACACCAGCCCTATCGACCATGCCAGTGTTTGGGACGTACATTCTGCCAAATTTAGCCCTCAAGTGCATTCTTTATAAATTATTTCTTCATAAAAAGACACCTGTCTGGCTTCGAAGGCATTGTTGGAGTATTAAAGTATATACATTCCTTTGTGTATCGGTGGTGGGTGTGGGTATTTGGTGCTTTCTTGCTGCCATGCTGTGCGATGATGTTTCTTATCAGACATACGTTTAGGGCCTCCCTCCACCAAATATAGCTGGATGTAACTTTTATGGCCATTATTGTAACACGGCAATGTATCTTTCTCATCAATTGTCTGAGCTAACTTTGGCTCTTTAACTTGTTGATATGGTACTAGGATCCCGATTACTTGCCATTGGTTGACCAGCTAGCGGATGTATAGTAATAGAAAAGAGTGCATATGTTTGATGGTCAATATTAAAACATATGAAGTGAACCAGGACATGATAGCCATCTTGTAAAGGAGTATAGATGCCAGGACATAATGGAAAATATACCGTCCTGATACTGTAAAGGCAAAAAATGGCCGAACCAGTGATTGGCAATTTTATTCCTGTTTATGCTATCTTGGCGGACTTATACTGTGTAGAGAATGTTTACTTACTACTATTTTTAAAAGAGCCGGGAACCATTTTTTATTTTCATTTAAATTTCATGTAATTTAGATCGTTTAAATGAGAAATGGACACATAATAGACGTGTAAAGCAGTCAGAACATGACATGACTTCATACATTTACAGTGGACCCTTATAAGAAAATAATTCGGGTCTTACGATGCGCTACATCAATCAGAGAGGTCAAACGTTCAACAAAATGTTATCGTCGGGATGCAATCAATAACCAACTATTTATTATTTATATTTTCAACTAATAGTTCTTGATAATGTATTTAATAGTATTTTAATGATTATAGGCAATATTTTAATTAAAGGAGTTTACGTTTCTCCTATTTGCCGCGTTCATATTAATTTGTTTTAACTTTCGTTATAATTTTTTGCAAGAGTAATAATCCCTAGAATTTTGCTTCGATAAAATGTATTCGGCTCAGTCATTTTCGTACAATCATTACAACTTCTGTGCTGCATCTGATTAAGGTAATAAACATTTCTACTAAAATGACTAGACAAAGAGTTCGAAAATATTTTTGTGGAAACTTTAAATTTATGTAAAAGTGTTGTTCTTGACCACAAGGTCACAAAACTTCTGTTTCCTCGTACATGGAAAATAACTACTGACAATGCCTCCCTCTGCGTGACTTTCATTTATCATCAATTTACAGGACTATTGTCTCGTCTGATAGGAACGATACATTTCGAATGCGACGAACTCGTCAAAGTCGTCTCATTAATATAAAATGTAATAAGGCATGCAAATATGTTTATAGAGAAGTTTGTTCAGTTATGCCTAGTGATTGAAAGGCCACAGTGTTGATTTCTTAAGCGTGTTTAAGTATTTAAGTGAAAAGTAGGGATACTGCCAATAACGATATATGTCAATTCCAAACCGATCTGAAAAGACACACATACTTTTAAGCAGACACAGAAGTAGAATATGCAAAGTACTTATGTTATTTGGGAACAAACAAAAATAAAATCTGGAGTTTAAAACCGGCCAAAGAATACTATCTACAAACAATATAACAATAATGTACAATATGAACAGGGGGTTAAGTCTTATTAAGACATACAGAAACCTTCACGTGACCGTTTGGTCAAGTGGTTATGCATTTAAACTTGTGATAACGAATCTTTTTTATAGTTTTAAAGTTTCAACCTTCGAAACAGATATATTGTCTCCGTATTTCAGTACCCCTTCATATCACATATTGTTGTCTGTAACAGTGAACTAAGTATAAGCTGTCACTAATATTATCTTCAAAATCTCATATGAAGCTTCATACATGTTTTTTTTTAAATTTATATTTAAAACATTAAATGAAAAACAAAATATCATACAATATTACATTTCAAGCTACAATAAAAAATCAAAATTAAATTGAGTAATATTATTATCATTTATCGAAGTTATAAATAATCTTATTTGCCGGGTTGGAGCCTACATATGATTATTTTTTACACTTTAATCCTCTGTACCTTAATCAATTCATTTCACTTTATGATGCCAATTTTAGGAGGCAGTGTAATTACAATAAATACGCACTGCTTGGTAATTATTCTGCTGTGGATGTAGTGCTCCAAATAAAATGACTTTCTGTATTACATGTAGTAGTGTATCATTATAAGACACCACTTATTACAAATTTGGTAACAACGAGTCTAGTTCTCATGCATCATTGGTTATATATATAACAGTAACATACCACAACAATTGATTTTCTGAAAAAAATAATGATAGATTTAATCCTCCTGCTCATTAAAGCTCATTCGAATTAAAATGCCTACATGTATGCAAAACATTTTACTTTTCAAACTGAATAACACCCATGATAGTAAGTTTTGACATAGATGTTTATCAGATAAAAGATTTTATTGTTTAAAAAAATCTTGCATTCACTATTTTCTAGTAAGAAGCCCTTTTGGCTTGAATATGTCAGTTTATATGATGTACATTCACTACATCCACATATCTTTAATTTTCAAACACCTATTAAATGCATTTCATTTGACAAGCAGGACCTTAGTTTATAGGCATCTTCATTAGCCCTAAAATAGACTGTTAGACAGTGTGGGTCTCATCTTGACCATGGGGATACACTATACAACCATGTCAACCCATTTATAATGATGTGAGTTTCAAATGTCTCATTTTCACCACTTTCAGGCTTAATTGTCTACAGTTTGTTCTATGCCATTTTTCACCATTAGTATTTCGGCAGCTCATTTTTATTTTCGATCAGCCGGTCAAGTCTTTGTTTTGCACTAAATATGTCCATTACCGAAAACTATGACCTCATAATGCATCTTATTCTAGTCATTTTATGTTGCCAAAATAAATATCTATATTGTTCAACTTTTTTAATTGTGTTCTAGTCACGAACCTCATTATTATTTTTATTGAATTTTAAGTGTAAAATTTTCCTTCTTTCAAATTTTATCGTTCCTTGCCCCTTTGGTAGGTCTGAGGTTTGGACTTATTGTCCAACTTTATGTCACACCGTAATTCATGTTTTTTGATTTCTTTCAAATAACGATAAATTAAAATAAATTCGTCTGGCGCCAATATCGGTGCCAGACAGTATCAATCACTACACGATTGTTGGTCTTTCTTAACAACCTCCTTAACGATTGTGACATAAATGAACTGCAGGGGCATCGAACGCGTAAATATAAAACAATACTTTATATAACAATATAAAGTAATTTATGTTTGCGCTCATTACTTATTACTTATGGCGGGCGGATAGTTTTGGTAGAGCGTTACCTTTATATATTAAGTGCAGTGTATCCTTCTGTATGACGCACTTGTCATCCTCGTTCCGGAAGCGCAAGGAAACAGAGGGAATCAGAGAAGTTCAATCCATTTTTGTTTATCCGCCTTCTACCCCTACACCACTCTTTATATATTTTTGTTTCTGTCTGTGCAATTATAACTTTTATCTGTTGTAAATATTACCTTGTCAATATGTTTTTTTACGTACGAGTATGAACTATATCTGCTTCAAGTGGATAACGTCTTCAGATAACTGAAATACTGTTGGTGGGGAGATGAACCAAACCCAATAAACAAACATGTATTTTTTTCATGACTATGGAATTAAAATTGTGGAAACAATTAAGAATAAAATGGAAAACAAGACCACAAAACAATTTTATAATTTAAATAGACAACAATAATCTGCATGAGATACAAACCGGTATTAACAGTTTGCTTCTTAGACATTTGCTTCTTATCTGCCAACGATATATTTGACGGTTTAAAACTTTTGCTGTAATCTATCTACTTTTAGCAGAGATCACTATAAATACAGTGTATTCTTTTCGCAATAAGTACAGTCTAATAATAAAGATAGTGTTCAAAATCATCTTTATAATAACTAAAGTATGGGTTTTTGCAAGAATTATAAATAAAATCCCCAAACAGTGGCTAGATATTTGAACATGTTTATAAATCAACAATCAACTGTCAAAAGAGTGTTTGTGTGGAGCACGCTATTTCAGTACAATACAATTCTTTACTTATTGAAATGTTTAAATTGAAAGAAACTAATAAGGTTAAAGTGTTCATCATTGCTCTAGTACTTATTGCTAAGCATTATTAAGAATAGAATAATGTACTGCACTGACCATTATGCATTACTTGTAATGACAGAGTGCACCATTATCAAACAGGCTAGTTATTTTTGGGATATAATGGAGAGGATTTTGCATATAGCTGCTACATTTCACAAGTTTTGTGGGAGAGCATGCCTTCCTGACCCATCTAACACGGTTAGGACCTCTAGTGCTCTCTCAATTAGGACCCTCTGAATAATCCTGGATCCGGCCCTGTACTTGATTTTCAAATTGGTTACCAGATGATATACTGTATGTTTTATGCGAATAAGTTATCGAAATTACAAGTATTTTCTGAATATAAGATAAAGTAAAAAAAGCAATATTAAAAGTTATTAAAATTGATAGATAAATGTTACTGGTTCTCTAAATGCATTTTGTATTTTTATGTTTATAAAATCATTCCTCTGACTGACATGTGCTGCACATTTCTCTTTGTGTAAGTAGTGCTGGTCTAGTTGAATGACACGTGTAGACCCTACCGTAGTACATAAATAAAACGGCGTGTGTCTGTGTATGCTACCCGTATTAGTACGATTTTTACTTGGCACGATATTGTTTGGCACGAAAAGTTCTGTCACAGGTAGGTGCCGAGAACCAAACTACATTTGCAGTTATTTATACAAACATACAGGTATAAGTTATGCAAATTATGATCAACGATTTTCAACGAATGACGGCGTGCAAAGTGAAAGTAGAATTATTTTGTCTATGAAAATACGATCAAATATCGTGTGTATGTGGGAAAGTTACACACACATAATCGAATTACTATTTACTTAACTTCTTTACATATTTTTATTATTCGTTTTAAGCTCATTTTTGTTTATACATAGTACGGTACTGTCCTGGTCGGCACTGCAACTTTAACATGGACATTAAGTTACACAGCTCTTGCCATATTAACCGGTCGGAGAAGCAGGTCTAATTAGAAATGAAATGAAAAGTGACGACGACATAACAGCCTTTTTGGATTGTAAGATGCCACACAATAATCTGACCTCTGTAGCGACCGTCCTCGTAATGGGTGATGGACAGACGAAGATGTTATATCAATGACCTCTTTCATTGTACGATGACAGAATGTTCATACACTTAAACATGCCCGCAATATCATGTAATCTTGCAGCACGTAGATAATATATTTATGAACAATGATACAATTGCCGTTAGAAACAGAGAGAGTGAAAGATATTAGGAGAAGGAAAGACAGACAGACGGACGGACGGACAGACAGACAGATGGACAGACAGAGAAAGACGGATTCACCGACAGAGACCCAAGAAGAGAAGGAGAGCCAAGAAGAGACACATAGCGCGCGCGAGAGAGAGAGAGAGAGATAGAGATAGAGAGAGAGAGAGAGAGAGAGAAGCTAGTGGTTGGGTTTGAGTTAAGTTCATTCCTTTTTGGGGCGGTGTCGCTTGCTACGGAATAATTTTGACAAGTGTTTACACAGCTGTAATCGCGTTTAAGAACACCGCCCAAACAGCGCTTCTGAGCTCTTTGATTAGATGCTTTTGACGCTGTGCTGGTATAAGTAAGTGTCGCATTACGGTACCGTGTAGAGATGACAGCTTCACAGTTGACAGGAGAAGGAAAAAATAAACATATTACAACAACAACACATTGCCAGCATGGACGCCAAATATTGGTTATTAAGAATAGGCACAGTTAACACAGGTAGGCAGTTTCCTATTTTGTTTGTTTGCATTCCGTTATAACCATTTAAATACACAGAGAACTATTTTGAGGAAAGAAGTATGTTTGGACAATTTGAACAAAATAAAATAAAAATAATAGTAAGTACAAACAGACATAAACATCATCTGAGTTGTTACCAATAATCGCACGTTGTCTGTTCATTGCCAATAATTGATGTGCATTTACACAGATAGACGTGGCGTTAATTCACATTTTGGTCAAGAGGTAATGGTTTGGTAAGGGTCGTATAACCAACTAATTGGCTATGTTTTATATGCTTTATAAAACACAGTTATGTTTGTAATTTGGGCGGGTACATATCTTTTGTACATATCCTTTGTTTTGTTACGTTGCAACAACGTTAGTTCTTCATATGTTTTGTTTTGATATGGCAGAATACCTGACAGGTGTAATATTTTGTATTCGTGTATTTTCTAATAATATTTCTCAAATTATGTGATATTATGTTTTTGAAATAAGCCAACTGCTGTTATGTTGGTGTTTGGCAACAGCCCTGTAAATATTATTTTGACAGGTTAACTTAGGTTCAATTTAAGTTGATGAAATAGTATACTTGCATTCTTTTGTTTATTTTAATTTTAATAACACTGTAACATGTTGTTTACTGATAGAATAATAAGGGCACATATCTGTATGCAGTTTAATTTAATTGTCCAATCTACCACTATGTTACAGGGGCTAATGCTACATTTTTTAAATTTGACTTTATAATGCGATTTTATTTGAGATATTGGTTCATTTATGTTGATGCTAGATCATTCTAGCCCCTTTCAGTAAATGTAATATCCAGATGAGCCTTTTTATTGATTTTGTCATCCTTGTTACTGTTAGAATATAACTTGGTATATGCTAAATTGATAATCAATACAAATATGTTAGTAAATTAGAGTTATGATCGGGCTTGATGCCATGTCCGAAGTTTCAAACCATAGCTCTAATTTATTTCTACCTGGCTGTTTGTATTTGCTTCTGAAGGTCTATTACTACCAGACATAGGTAATCTTACATCGGTCCTATATCGGTACGATATTGGCTCCATGTAAAAACGATACTGGACCGGTATGACATATGCTTTGCAAAACCGATGTTAGCCCAATATTAAAATCCAATAATGGCCCGATAGACAAAAACATATTGAGGCAAAAAACAAGTTGGTTCGATATTGAACGTATATGCAATAGTTTTTTTATTTAGTTTTTGAAGTACATTGCAGCGACCAATTATGATCATTATGATCGTCCAGCTTTTTGGTGGAGGAAGACCCCAGACAAATGTCTGGGAAGAACCACCGGCGCACCGCATGTCAACTGGAAGACCTTCCCACATTAAGTCCTTCGCCCCAAACGGAACTCGAACCAACGCTGTGAGAGCCTAAGCAGCCAGAGGAGTTACAAATTGATATGTAATATTTGCAGGGGAAAACAAGCTCGTTCTTTAGTGACTGGTTATGCTCTATTGATATGTATCATGAACTCATATGTAAATCAAATAGAGTTGACCTTGCTACACAACTACGTCATTATTTTATTTAATACAGATATAAGTGTACTGAGATATGTAAATCAAATAATGTTTATATTTTCCTTAAGGAAAGATAACAAATGTTTATATTATCTGTATTCGAACGTGTATGGCAATGGCAAAAATGGTTCCTTAACACAATTGCAAGTCGATACGTTGTTAACATAGGAGCATACATAAATCAATCAACCAAATAAGTTTTTACATAGGTACTTCTGTATTACATTAACGCATATGCAAATCATTGCAGTAATGACCTGGATTCTAGATGTCAATTGCAATGTGCAAAATATGCAATATAAATTGAAAAATCAATCAGTACTTTAAACAATGCTTATTTTAGTGTATCTGTTTGCAACAAAAACTTCTAGGAGCATAAATAATATATTAACTCAAGCATTTTCATTGTAGACATAATCACGTCAATGAACCCGTTTATATTACCTGCATTTCCTTAATACGTGTGTACATATAATTGAGTTAGATGAATGAGATGTAGGATATATAAATAAATAGATAAATAAAGATATATATATATATATATATATATATATATATATATATATATATATATATATATATATATATATATATATATATATATATACTGGTCAATATATTTATGCTTGATGTCGTAAACATGGGATTGCAATGACTGCAAGTTCTTTCTTCGATTGGAGTGCCTTCATATCTCCCTCTTTCTAGGTTGTGACTTGCAGTGCGGAGATACAACATATGTTCGCTTCATTTTACTTTAATATTTAGATAGCTGTCCCTTTCTAGTCTTTTTAACCATTATGAACCATTATAGATCATTAGTTTGCATTAGATGATTGAATTACTTTGCCGGTTTTGTTTGGTTGACAGGGTTTTGTTTAATTACTTTATCGAAAATGTTTTACGATTTGGCTTGAGTGTAATTGTGAGTATATGTGTGTGCGTTTCCGCTCCAAATATTAAGATCTGAATTGGTAAATAAGAACAATTCTTGTCACAATAACCACATATACTTAAATATAGACTACCTCTAGACCAAGACAAAAAGGGTAAATATAAATGTGACAAAAACACAGAGAGGAGACATAACACACAAAAAGAAACAAACACAACATATACCTCCTTGGAACAGTGTGCTCAAACTGTTTTAAAAATAAGGGGGGAATCAGCGTTGTTAGACCGTGTAAACACAACATGGAGTGCATTGTTTGCCTGCTTTGGTACGTGTTATGGATGTTGAGATAGGACAAAATGCAATAGGTGACGCCGAGATAGTGGTAAAGATCAGTGCATTTTAGTGTTTGTGTGCCAATAATGAAGTAAACGTTTCAGAGTTGATTTTTTACAAATATGATCGCCAGTTTTTCTTGTGTTAGCATGAAGATGTCACTTATAATAGGGGACGTCTAAAATATTATGCCGGTTTGTAAACCCTCTGCATTATCCTATATTAGAACTTTACACAGAAAAGGGCTAACAGTTTAAGCCATGTAAATGCTCAGTCTATGCCGAATGCAGCATGTCCATGTAAAAACATTTGCAATTTATTTAAAAGGGTGAAAAATATAGGCGGCAGGTTTCCTCCTTGTCTAACACCAATTTCTGCGACAAATGTTTCCGACAAGTCACCATAGAGCGAAATGCCTGTATTAAATTTTCTGTACATATTGTACACAACTTTCACTTTTACTGAGTTTTGCAATATTTTATGCCAAAGCCCGGCTCTCCAAACTTTCTACTTTATCAAAGACCTGGAAGAAATCTGGATGTTTAAAATCACTTTCTTATGTTCGTTTTTTTTTTTAAATATTCCGGTTAGCGTATAAGCGTTACAGTGGTCTGAACATAAATATTATTTCCTAAAACCAGCTTGATTTTCGTTTAAAATGCCATTATCTTCTAGAAATTTGCCAAGTCTATTATTAAGCATGGTCGTAAGCTTTTCCTAGAAAACAAAGAAGAGCAGTTTTATGTATCTGTTTGACCATAATGTCATCGGGGCTTGCTGATCTGGCCTATTTAAGTGAAGTATACTTTTCACGAATTCCTTCTGACTTATAGGTAAATTTATTGTTAATTTGGAGATATGTTTGTCGATAGAGATGTCGTAATTTATAGTGTTCGTGATGATCACTTTAAAGTGATCAATGAAATCTTGTTATGTTGACAGTTCGTGTATAATTCTTTTCGGCATAATATTATTTAAGTATTTCCAATATCTCTAATAGTCATTAATTCTTATTTTCGTAAGCTTTACTTGTTTTTTTTATCATAACAGCGATTTGTTTTATTAAAAGTGTTGCTACTTTGTTTTAACTTCTAGGGAAGGTATTAATTTGCAGCTGCCAGGTGTTTTAAAGATAGAGATGAATTCTTGCATTGTGTATTCAATCAGCTCAATATGCTCTGTACCTTTTGGTTAATGGCAGAAGGAATTGTGATAAACAATATTTGTGCTGTTTTATCACTATCTTAGAAGTGAGCACCCAGTGGAAACTTTGATAAGTGGATATGGTATTTGGTGAGCAAACTTGTGTTTTCTTGTTTAAATTTTATACCCGAATAGATGTGTATTTAGTTTTTTCTGTGCCTGTATATTACATGCATACGTTTCTAATTAACTGTTAAATTACATTGGTTTGTACCGTATAGTTTTTAGATAACACTTCAACTAAACAGGATTTTGGCAGTAAAATAAAAGATATCGAGGGCGATGTCAAAATTAAGGGAAAACAGCTTCTTATTAAAGAACGATTGATAAAATGCAAAGCCATGGCCTAATAAAAAGGACGTTTTCTGACGACAGTATTTCTAAAGACAACCATGCCTGTCCATCTAAATGCCATTGCGCAATAATTTTACTAACTAAAAGAAAAATTGCAGCTTATGATAATATGATAAAACAGATAAATAGTTAAATAACAACTACACATACATTAAAAAACGAGTATCTATAAAGTAATGAGATAATAACACACCATGAGCAAATGAAGACAAATAGGGCATTAAAAGAAAATGTAATGCAGTGCAAACATCTACAATGTGAAGAGGCAGTAAAAATTGAGAACTGCACCGGCCTAGAACAAATAACATAAAATAGGAAATATAAATAGGGAACACATTTAGCAATTGATTCATAAAATATAAATTCAATCTACATGATGTTGGGATTTACCAAGGAAACAATCAGGTTGTCGTCATTCCCAGAATGTTTGACACAAAGCGACATTACTCATTTCCCACCAAACCATTTAGCAACAATGCGAAGACGTTGATAAGGAAACTTATAAGATGAATAGTTATAAACGTGTAGTTGAAGCCATACTATCTAAGAGTGATGATGTTACTTCAGACGGTCAACTAGCGGTGAGTAAAGCAAATCAATGTGATTGCTACCTACAGATAGAAACAGCGAAAACAACTGTATGTATCAAACTCTGTTCTTCATTAAAGATCCAAACAATTTATTCACCAGGGCACAAACCGGATTGTGATGTAAACAAAATTGGATTTTCATTCGATCTGCTCTTACCTTTAAAACAAAGATGCATAATTGTGATCATGTAATATATTACATTTACAGCAAAACGTACTTATAATAAAACTGATTTAATTATACATATGTTACCACAGACTGCATCTATACACGTGTAACAGTCATGTAACCATAGTAATACTATGATGTGTTTTATCACACATCGATACTGTTTTTAGATCTGAAATGAACACTTTTGCACATTCGTTGGGATGTTTTGCCTTTTTCCAGAATTTTAAGTTTCTTCTAAAAGATCATTTTACACTGCCATGACATAGGACCAAGGACATAGGTTCTAGAATTTTATATTTAAATTGTTGTCTAATAGGAAAAGTCCAGACATACTTCAAGATATCAGGAAAAATAAAAAATATACGTGGAAATCGCTATATTAAACGAGGGGAAAACTAGTTTTCTTCTTTATAACACAAACCATACTAACGTTTAAAAAGCCCCGTGATGTTGACATATAAAACAAGCTATTCCACAATTTCTTCAATTTATTTTATTGTTTAAAACAAACTGGCCATCATTCGATACTTTGCATCATTGCGTTTTGCGTTTTATTTTCATAATGTAACTGGCTAACTGTACCAGAAACTGAGAAATGTCTGGTTTATCTGTTGGGATTTAGCTAAATGTCTCACACATTGACACTGCTTAAGTGTTTAATGGATGTTGAACTTAAGCGGGCCCAGATGTGTCGTTAATGTGATTTGAAACAATAACAGACTTATTATTAAAGAAATGATTAAACGATAGCAGAAAATAAAATTGTAAGATTCATAAAGTGACTATTCACCCAGTAAGTGGCTAAGTATGCAATTTATTTTTACATTCGTTAGTAAATCTGAAGGGCATTAAACTGTTTTCATCATGTCAAAAATTTTCACTTTGTATTTTCTGTTTTCCGTGATTCCATTTCCGTGGATGTGTCAGCGTTATGATGTGAACCTTCTATCTGTCTAACATTAATAAAAGTCCGGGTAAGATCTCTATTTAAAATGGTAAGACTACAAATTAAGATACCGCATGAAATAACTGAATTGAATTAAATTGAGAACAAACTACATTCACAAAACTATAAATACTTTCAGTTTAATGTCAGCATAAATGGATATGTCAATCTTATGTACTCTATCTAATGTGGCACTTGGCCTACACACAGTTGAGACAAAACATGTCTGAGTATTTTATTTAGTACAATATTTAAGAGATAACTAACAAATACAAAATATATGAAATTATTCACTCAATATACAAATGTACCTAACTAAATTCATGCAGCATTCTTATTTGTCGAAAATGTGCAACATATTCATAACCTTCCTCATAGATTATGTTTGCTCTTCTAAAAGCTTCTGCATTTCTAATGGAAAAAAATATCTGCAATATTGACAAACTGTGTAAAATATACGTGTTCCCTTCTTTAGACCGAATATAGTTTCTTATAATTTTCTCGAACATTTCCTAGGAATTAAAACAAGTTGCAGCAATGTTGTGTTTTGTTTATTGGATTATTGACCCACCAACAGTGTTGTGTTTCGTTTGTTGTTTAATGTTGTCACAATGTAACAAGCTGTGCAAATTGTCGGATACCAAACATTGGAAATGTTCAAATTTATTTAAATTAATTGATGTTCTACATATATTTGACAAATAAAGCATAACGCCTACCAACAAACGCCTCGTCACAACAAATCTGATGCACGCTGCTAATTTAGCATTTTTTAAACTAAAACAAAAAGTCATGCTTACTTACTATTGAAAATCCGTTACATGTTTGACGTCGATATTTAGTTTTAGCAAAAATCTACAACATGCATATTTTTAGATTTCGAAAGATTGAACATTTAAAGCAATTTATCCCATCTTGTACTGTCCAACAACTGAGGTAGTGATAAAAGTCGTCCTTACTAAGACTTCAGTTTGTGTAAAAATATACAAAGATTCTCAATAACAGCGGTAAGTTATAGATCCTTCCAGTAATTTTTTGTAAAGACTTACCAAAATTCCTTATAACAGTGTTAAGTCTGTCACAGAAAATCACGTAGAGGAAAATTCATAATATCATATTCGATTAACACACGCTTTCAGACTCTCAGAAACAGACCGACGGACAGACAGATATACCCACAGGAATCCAGGCAGGCATTCACGCGCATCATGCATGCAGGCAGACAGACAGACAACATGCATTCAATCATGCAAGCACACAAACAGGCAGGCAAGCACGCGCACACACAATCCAAACGCACCATGTTCCTTAAACAGGAAAAAACATAAATGGGCATTTTATCTTATTTACAGCAAGTTCTTACCGAAAACGTCCAAAACAAGCACGTAAGGTGCAAACTTCTTTAGCTTATGACTTGTTAACAAAAGCGCCTTTCTGATAGATTCACACGCTTGTTAAGCATAAGTGCGATGAGAAATTTCCACTTTCACCAATTGGTGTGAAATCAATCGTTCCCGTCGGACAGTCTAAGCAAAGATCTGTTTCACGCTGTTAATTAGCCAACAAATGCGATCGTTGTCTACCAGCCTTGATCACTCGTGAGAGAAACTTGTAATATGAAGTATGATTCAGGGTCTGGATTCTTGCGAAATGATATTATGATTTGGCTTTTTTTGCTTACAGTGTTGTGTTCCGTATAGAGGTGATAACGAATTATTCCATGCTTATATAGAAAAAACACTCAAAAGTTCACCGTACATTAACTTCAAGAATTGGAATCCAAGATGTTTCAGAAGCTTAATATAGTAAATTGACAGTGTAGCAAACTATTAAAATAAATACAGTCTAGATTTCTTGATATAAATTTTTATTGCTTCGTGTAATTTTCTTGTTGGGTTATAACAAGTATTCTTTTTTGTAAACTTAAATGTTAATGGTAAGGATTTTAAAGAGGTAATTATTTTTTACATTGCATTAATAATGCACAGACAGATCTATAACAGACCATTTTATATCATGTTTATATCGGTGTTCTGTTTTGAGACTTTTTATTGCCTTTAAAAATCCATAAAATTTTATAATCTAATCGATTATTGCTAGAAATATTAAAGCGATCTTATGTGCTTTTGTGTTTTATAAAGTGTATGTCTCAAGTTTGATAGAAAAACCGTCAGGAAGTGCGAGGTTGGAGCGCTCCACAAACCAGGTTTAAGCACCCCAGTTGGCCATTTTGCCGACTGACCGTTCCAAGGCGGTAACTGATGGTTTTTCTTTTTTTCTTTTTTTTTTTTTTTTTTTTTTTTTTTTTTTTTCTTTTTGTGTGTTATGTCTCGTCTCTGTGTTTTTTGTCACATTTACATTTACCTTGTCTGCCTTGGTCTGCAGGTAGATAAAATTTAAATATCTGTGAAAATTTTGATAGGACCTTTTCTTATTTACCTATTCAAAAAGAATACTAATGCCTATGACATCTATGGTTTTTAAAAAGTTTAAGACATTTCTGACTGTGCATAAGAACATAAATAATCGTTCGATAGACATGGATTTACAACATTTTACTTAGTATAAAAGATCTAAATTGTGTGTTCACTACAGACTCAGCAGCGTCGTATAGATTTTTTATCTATAGTGAATATTTAAAACATCTAAAACATGCAAGTATTATATCATGAAACCTTGATGTGGATTTCAAACTGGTAAATAATAACAAAATACTCATCATGGGATTTTAGCATGTAATCATGTTATGTTAATCACCACACAAACTTTACTAAAATGATATTACTTTTCTAATTTATTTTCTAGCAAGGCTATCATATTTACTAGATTGCGTTTATCTTAATTTACTTAAAGGTTAATTACAATTTACTTGTTAATGATGCTTGTGGTAAAATCATGTGACATGTGCTATCATTTGATGTAAAATGATAAATAAACCCTGTGACATTTGGACAGAGATTTTATGATAATATGTACATTTTATTAAGATTTAATTAAAACAGTAGTGAAAAATTTAATATTGTGTTCAATCAAATTCGCAGTAAATTTCTAATGAACGTCTTCAAAAATCTGTTATTCTGTTGTTTTTTTTGTTACATCGCGTCGACATAATTATGGTCCAAATATAAATGACTTTATATGACATAATATATCAGTACATAATATCATTATTTTTTGCAAAGCAGTAACATGCACCGACGAAAAAATTAAGTGGCAACAAAAACTGTAATTTGAGAAAGCATTTTTTTCTAAGACAGCGTATATGTTTAAAATATTAAAAAGAATCAGAAGAATGTTTTCTTTATGTGACATTTAAGGGGACAGAGACACTTAGACGTAAAATTATAAAGCAGACAGATAACAAAATGGAACGTCAAGTCAAATGTGCCTACTAGGGTGCCTAAACGGATTGAAAGTGTTATATCATTACATATCAAACATACTGGTATATACAGAAATTAAATTAATTTCTTACTGACATCATTTTACACAATTTTCTATAATCCTCACTGGATCAAGTTGCGTAAAATAGTTTGACCCTTTGACACAGATAAATGTAAGAGGCCGACAGTTTTTGGGAAGGCCGGTATCAGTCACGGTAACATGAGTTGTCGTATATACTTGTATATGCAAATAATGGATACACAAGAACAACCGGATCAATATGTCTACGGTTTGATTTTAGTAAATCATATAGATGTAAATTTAGTAGGTTGCACAGAGACACGTTTGTATACATGCTAAGTCCATCTTTTTATAGATGATGTAAGACCTTAGCCATGCGTTTTGGTAGAACCACCTGCGCAGCGCTTCTAAACTGGTAGACCTCCCTCCCCCGCCCCCCATGAACGTTCCTACCAGGATTAGGATACACGGGGTGGGGATTGGTTACGAGTTGGCAACTGTAACTGCTCTGCCAGTGACAGAGTGAGTATAACAAGACATTGCAATTTGTAGACGGGCTAGAGAAAAGTGCATGTGACAGGTTAACTTCAAAAGTGACTAAAACTTTGAGACGAGCCAACACGCAAATGTAGAGAAATCCAACTGTTGAAAGTTTTTACGTTTTTTTCAAAGACGTTAACATTTGTTAATATAGAAAACAGCATGTCTACACAGAAATATGTATGGCATATATACGCATATTTGATATTGTCGGATTATTGGTACAGTAAATGAGTAGACTAATACGGGCTTTTGTATTTGGTTCGATTCGATTTTGAGATAGCGTGCTCTCACGATGTGCTTTCGCTAAATGAGATCCGAAAGTTAGAATTCACGAGAATTAATGGGTTAATAAACAATTGAATGTACAATTGTTGCCAACTTTTACATTCAAACATAAGACAAACGAGGCAATTGATTGCTCATTGGTACATTGAAATGCACCGAGGGAGGAAACAGAAAATGTAAATGAAATGCGTAAAGTAACTTGCATCTCTAGGAAGATAAAAGATACAAAGTTGTGCCACGTTTCCGACAGGATTTCATAGGAAATCGAAAACCTAAGAGTTAAGTCACAGGATAATAGCTTTAAGCATATATAAATACTGTTCATTTTCTTTGTTTGTTTGTTTCAAGTGCATTATAGCATGCACTTGCAAACTACAGCAAAATGTTTCTTCCGGTATTCATTGATGTGACAGTGTTGTAGACAATGTACATAATAATGATTCATGTAAGCAAAACATAGGTTATTTAAACTTATCATTATATTGTACTTATCTTGTGAAAAAATAAATATGGTGCAGAAAGAATCAAATCTTCCAATCTAATCGCTCATAGGCTACTGCTAAACGAATAGCACTGAATATTTCATGTGTAGGCAAACTCGTGTTTGACAATTTAGCGTATATTTAAATGTTTTGATAAGACCGTAAAAGAGGATACAATATATGCACTTTAATGTCACATTTCAAAAGGTGAAGCTGCACTTTGCTTGTGACATATCGGTCAATACATAAACTTGTCTTGCCCTTATTCGTAAATTTGAATTGCTGAACAGATGCAAATATTCGGAAAGACTCCCCAGTGTCTGGTTCGACATATTGAGCAGACAGGAATAGTGCCAACTGACATTTGTTGCATGTTTTCTAATAACAGCAGACTTACTAAAGGAAATGGTCAAAGGACTTTGGCCAAGTCAGTTATAGAAAAATAGGTGACATTGCAAATTTCTTCCAAAGACAATGCTGCTTTCGACACGTCTGTTGGTTCAGACATATGGTTCAAAACTTAAATGTAGATCTATGTAGATTTCATCCACTAAATAAAGAAATAACATGCCACAGTAGTAAGTAAAAGGCGATACGAAGTGTAAATTGAATATATTTTCAATGTATAAAGCGGGATTCGGTCAAAAGCATCAACAACACTTTAGAAAGCTGTCATCCTAAAATATGTAAATGGTTATCCTTTGCTTCCATCTTGTTTCATTATCAATGTTTGTTAGTGTTGCAGTTGTTAAAGACATGACCGTTTAAAAAACTTACATAAATGCTCTTCTTAGTAAGATTAAATAAAGCATTATATTTGTTGTTGTTTTTTCAACGGGAACTATGTATTTTTCCATGCAATAGTATGAAGAGTATTGTCTTAATATTTTAGTTAGTCAGCTAAGCAAGACTTGACCATTCTTAGACAATTCAGTTTGTAAATTTATTTGTGAATGGCCGATCTTTATACGGCCAATTATGATATATTTCTTATTTATAACTACTATAATCAACCATTTTTGAGCAGAGGATCAGAGATGTTTTACACCGTATCTTGTACACATAGTATTTTTTATATCAGCATGGTTCTGGTTTTTTACAACAACAGTACACCACAGGTGCTTGTTTTAAATCACTCTATTATCGGTGTAATTAAGAAGGCAAGGTGTAAATGTGTTGGAGTCTTTCTGACTTAATATCACCCATTTCAAAAGATATGTTGGCTTGGAACAAAGTAACAAGTTGATATAACTCAATAACACAAAATTATTTTCTTACAATTTTATATCTCTTATCAGTGAAATTTAACATGTTTTAAAATGCAAGTCGCCGTCATACCTGATGTACGAGTAATAAAAACAATGTCTTAAGACCTAATGTGTTTGGTAATAGAAATTCATGCATATACATATAGACCGTTCCCAATATGGTATTTACATATAGACAGTTCCCAACATGGTATGTTTCTTTATAACCATAAGTAAGACCTAGTAAGTTTCGATATCAACCAATATTAAGTCATGTAATACTGCCTCTGTCAGAATTACAGCAGAATTGGACTGTCGTCTGAAATAAAGATATAGAATTCTGTCTATAATTCTTTTTAAATTATTTATTTCTGATTTTATGATGAAAATGAACACAAGTAATGTCAGCAATGCTGTTATGACATACGGTGTGTGCAATAACGCGGACAAGGATCACTTATTCGAACTAGTTCTAACGCTTATTCGTCATTCTCAGATCAAAGAAGCTATGTTTTTAGTTTTGTACATACCAATATTGGACACAGTGCAGTTCGTTTGTTTTTAGAAAATTCAAAATGTGTATTTATATCTATTTAAATTCGCGTCGCCAAACACGTTTTAATTAAGAAATGCCGTTTATGTAGAGTTATATTAAAGTAAGTGCACCTCAACGATTACAGGTTTGTTGATATGTTATGTTTTATTTCCCTACTATTCCTTTATTGATTCTGGTCTACAAAATGCTTGTATGTATTTTTACTTCTTAAAAAGTCTCCAATGTATCTGGAACATTTCTGAGCAGACACGAAGAGTGGAAATTGGCCTACTTATTAAAATTCTCTTGTCTTTTTTCACAAAGTCGTCTGCTGCCGTACTATTATTCAACTGAAAGAAGAAACAGTTTTAGATAAATCTGAACGAAAAAGGACAGGACCAGGTCATGCTCTGCAACTTTTGTATTGATAGACAGAAATTCCACTTTTTAGTAGAGGTAATTTTGGAAGTATTAGGTAGTTTAGAATTTGGTTCATTAAATTAAAAATACATATGGAACACACAAATACATGGAGCAGAATGACAATTTCATGGTTTCTTTAAATATTTTTTTTGTTAAACAATGATCCTGAGTGTAAGGTATGACAAACTATGCTAGTCCCGTTTTATAAGCCCCTTAGAACTTTAATTTTAAAACCGTGCACAATTGCTTTCCATATAAAGTTACTAATTAATACTATAGACACGTATCGAAGCTTTAACGATTTACTGTTGACAAAGGCAATGCGCTGCTGTAGTTGTCTGGAGAAGTTTTATTAATCAACACTAGTACGAGAACGAAAGTGAGATATAAGTACACTGGTGTGAAGTAGATATGTGTGAGATTGACATTTGTTACATAAGTTTGTCTGCGTGAGTCTTGCTCTCGTGCCGAAAGATTTTTTAATGTTAAAAATCAAATTTCACACAAATGTTGTTTTGATAATGTCGATATCAGATTATGTTTGGGTCATTTTGGTGTCAGTGCATTCATAGGTTTACCTGAATTGGGACTCTGGGTTTATATTCCTTTCATAAGTATGCATAGACATCATTCTAGTTGTTTAAAAAAGACAGGAGCAGTTTCGGATATAATATTAAAATATTTTGAAGAATGAATCGAAACTTGATGATTCTTCTATTTAATAGTTTAACCGCTACATTTTTATTTCCGACAATTTGATTTGAGTTACTATAAAAATATGTTTATAATCCACTAAAAGGTATTGTTGATAGTCGCTTTAGTTGTATTTTTATATTATGCTATTTCTTTTTTGCACATCACACACAACTATGAAGTAGCGTCTGCAATTTTCTGTTTTAACAATCCTTTAAACCTTTTCAAGTTGATTTCGATCAATTGTAACAAGATATATATGAATTCTCTGATCACTAACAAAACATACGAATACTGGAAAGGTTGGGTGCCACCATTTTTTTTAAGTAATAGAAGACACAATATTTTTAGAATATACTTTGGTGTTTGTCTAGTTCTTTTTGCATTCTATTCTTACAATGATGGGATGGACCAAATCGCGTGGTTGCCTAAAACATGTATATTCTGCTGGAACGATGTCCATGCCATACGATCTTTGTCAATCTTAGAGAAAGAAACCATTGAAACAAAGCTAAAAATTTGTTGCCATGTTCGCCGGTCTAAATAGTTTTAATGCCGGTATAATAGGTAATTTGACTGTCAGGTGCAGCGCCGGATATAAGCCTTCACTCTATTGACCAGGCTCAAGAAGGGATATGAACAGACGAATACGTTCTAACGATGTGTGTTTTTTTAAGAATAGCGATAAAAGCAATAATTGTTTCAGCTGCATTTGCTCGATCATACAGGCAAAGGATCATGGTTATACACAAACATTTCGCTTGCACTAAGATGTGTTCGGCATTTCGATACACTTACAATGTGACACAACAATAAACTTAATTAACTTTCATATCATGTTAGGCCTATGTTTTAGCCTTTGCAGGAACAATTTTTATTATTGCATGCTTCATTAAACTTTGTGTGTGTGTGTTTTGTGTGCGTTTCAAATTAAGATATTCCTTACAGAAAATGCGGCTTCCTATCCTTAAACGTAATTATCACTTTTTACACTGATTAAGATCTTACTGTATGTTACGGCAAACACTTTTATATTTTAAACTTTTTTTTATTTAGTTTATTTCATCATAAAATGTCAAAATATGGTAAAAATTAAACACTCTTTATTTTTTGGGAAATTTTACAAGGATAGGCATTTGTTCTGACAGACCAGTATATGCATTAAATTTGAAATATCATTTATTTATAAATTGCATTGTTGAACTGTCCTGTATCTAGAATATTATTTGTTGCCACACACACACACACACACACACACACAAACAAACATACACAAAGAAACAACAACAACAAAACACACACACACACAAACACATACACATATGAGTATATATACAATTTATATCCATGTAGGCTGTTGATAGGAATTAATGTACAACAGATAACAATATACAACATACAAGATATGACGTCGTGATAACAGCAAAGAAACGTCCAGACATAAAACAAAGGATTAAAATGTATTTTCTATGCCAATTTAACAATTAAGCGTAGAAATACCAAACTAGTCATTATCGTGTGTGAATTAAACCATACATTAAAATGTATTTTCTATGCCAATTTGACAATTAAGCGTAGAAATTACCAAACTAGTCATTATCGTGTGTGAATTAAACCATACATTAAAATGTATTTTTTATGCCAATTTAACAATTAAGCGTAGAAATTACCAAACTAGTTATTATCGTGTGTGAATTAAACCATACATTAAAATGTATTTTCTATGCCAATTTAACAATTAAGCGTAGAAATTACCAAACTAGTCATTATCGTGTGTAAATTAAACCATATTCCTTATACATTGGAAGCTCAGTGGTGTCTTCAATATGAAATGTATCATTGTGCAGCCTTTTTCTTAGAGATCTCAGAGGCCATGGTTATAAGATCTGGTCTGTAAAGCTAATGACCATTTTCAAAAGAAAAATATTTTCAAGGAGGGTTAAGTTAAACATACGTTCTGTAATGCTATATTTGTTTAATCTTATCGGTGTTGGTTGTAATTATTTCTTTCCGGGAGTTTATTTTCTTTCCATACACATATCTGCTGAACAATTCTTTAGGGCAGCAAACTCTTGTTGTTGTTATTTTCGCTCACCGGCACAAACATGTGTAGATATATACTTGCGTGCACTTTAGAGATGAACGTTGCACGAAATCAAAACAGAGCGTGTTGCCTGTCACCAAATCGTTATCTTTCACTTTCGTTGTAATCAAATAAAATATGTCAGAAAATAATAATGCCCTATTTCATATCGTGTCGTGCTAGAACTCTGTACATAACGTTATAAGGTGTATATTTTGTAATTATCTGCAAATTTTAATGGCTTTCGTTATTATAATTAATATAAAGAAAACATACCGTGGCACCAGAAATGTAGTTCCAGTTTTGCAAGCTATTTCTGTTTTTCATTTTTCAGTTCTTACGTTTTGAAATGAAGTTCGCCCTTTATTGCTCGAACTATTAATAAATGTATGTTAATTCTTCAGATTCATGCTGCACTTCCTAGCACATAATAACAGAATCAACATCATGGAAAGGGCATCATTATTAAAATCAATATGACATTCCCGCACCTCCACCTCCACCCCCGTGGATTTTTGGTACATGATACTTTATCATTAAGAAAATTGCTATTTTTTCATGCATTTATACACTTGACCTTTTACTCCTTAGCATGGCATTTCTGTTTAATATCAAAAATAAGAAAAATAGAAAAGATACAAGAAAGTGCTTTGAGAGTTGTGTACGATGATTACAAAATGTCATATGAAGAACTGTTGGCAAAAGCAAAAGCAGCTTCGTATTCGCAGACAGCGATCAATGGCAATAGAAACTTTCAAAATTCTAAACAACTTGGCACCACCTTTCTTACAAGATATGGTAGTAAAGAATGAAGCTAAATACAATTTTAGATATTCCAATATTCTACATATTCCAAGCGTAAAAACGACAGCCTATGGACATAATTCATTCGCAGAATCTGCTAGACAGTGCACAGATTTTAATATTTGTAAAACTCAGATTTCTGTTTGGATTGGTAAATTTTGTAAATTGTCTGCAATTCGAGGCTTCTAGATCTGTTGAAAATGATTAAGGTTTTATAGGGTAAATTATATTTGTCATACCTAAAATGTCAGTTGTAAAAGTTTTTTAGAGCTTATGTTACTTGAACTCTTGCTTTAACTAAAAAGGATGTTATCCTATCCTACCCTATCATCGTTAATTATTTTTTCTTAGAAAACTTCTGCTAGAAAGATTGCACTTAACAAAGCCAAAGCAAAATGTTTTCATCTTTTTATCAGTATCTGATTAATAAAGCATTATTACAGTGTTATATCATTTTTGTCTTAGTTTGCTGAATACGATTTCCGTAGAACTAAGGACAGCATTAACATGATGACATATGTATCTATAATGTATCCTGTCGATTAGTCCTCATTAATCCTAATTGGTACGAAATAACTTAGCAGCATAAAGTTCATCTAAAGATTATTTCATAAATAGGAGATACACCCATAAATCAAGCGTGTATTGACCAGGATGTTAACTTGTGACGTAGTCTTAGCTGTTCGAACTGGAAACACGTAATTATTTATAAACGTAACATAGACAACGCCATGAATAGACAATGGGAACCAACTGTGCACCCTTTTAATTGCAGATTTGTTTTGATACGGCTTTGAGTGTGACTTTAACACTATCCATTTCTACCCTAAGCCATATTATAAAGGCATTCATTTTAGCCTATCTTGCTTCGAATATCGTCATAAGTAGCTTCAGCTGCTAATGTTCGATCTTAAACACATCACGCCATGCACATAGTTAACTTTATGCACGGAAACAAAGAAACATGAAATGCTGGATATTACGTAAGTTACAAAATGTCATCTTCACGACTGACCAATCTATGCATGGTTAGGTTTACATCCGATTGTTTGTGCTTACAATTGGTACCTGCTTTTAATTTGCAACATAACAGCCTACCACTGTGCCAACTGTCTCCTGAATAAATACCCGTTTCCCAAAAGTATTACTTTGGTTACTTCGGGCAGACATCAGAAGTATCCCATTCAATGCTTTTGCATTAGGCATTAGAAGAAATTACCAAGGATCATTATGATTAACCGAAACACGCTGAAATTCATTTTCCTTTTTTATTTACACGACGGTATCAGATCAATTTGACATATTGCAAACCATAACATGTTGTTGATCATTTGTCGTGAACTATTTGATATTAAAATTTTAAAGATCAAAAGAACAAATAAAAGCACCTAACGACACAAAAGAAGATAGCGTTGCCTTAATTAGAGTGATGTCTGTTTCATAGCTAGTAAAATTTTAAGAAGTGAATCGTGGATTCAATTAGATAAGAAAGCAAATCACTTTTCTTTCATCTTTCTGACTTATCAAAACTGTTTTTTTTTTTGCGCCAGCGATAAGACAATACCATAAGCAAAATATTTTATTTAACAAATATTTGTCTTTCGATAAATATTTCTTTTATACAGGACACATACTTATGATTATATAGATTCCGCTAATTGAAGTACGAAATGTTCTCCTATGCAGAACGTCATAAGGACGTGCACATGGTATGGCGTGTGAAACGTTGCAAAATTCAAAAAATATTTTTATGTGTTATAAATACACATTTATATTGTATAATTTTATTTTTATGTGGTAAAATTCCACATTTGTATTGCATAAAAATATTTATGTTCAATATTTTTATTTACATTCAAAAAAATATGTATGTGGTAAAATTATTTTTATATTCTATAAATAGCAAGAAAATATGCGTTCAATAATTGCATCATGGGTAATGATTCTAACAAACGATTTTATTGGACAACATTCCGAACCATTCCGGATTTAAGTCACGTATTCAGAGTCAGACCGAGGTTACAGTTTACATATGCCATATTAGTTTGTATTTAGCGACTGCTGAATGATTATGCTTTCTTTCTTAACTTGCACATTACTTTCAAAGAGTTGTTGCATACTTAAAACCTATTTAATTTTAATATTAATATGGATAGTTTAAAATGTCAGTGATAATATGGGTTACACCAGGATATATACATAATTTATTTTTGCTCTAAGGACTAAATAACAGTGGGAAAAGAAACTGTCTTTACTAGAAAACAGAAAATCTATCAGCTGCTAAAGGTCATAATTTGATTCTCCTATAATATGTAACCCAAGTGAAAGGATTTACAGTACCACAGAAATAGCCACAGCAAATTATTAATGCTGGTGTATTCTTTGGTATTTAAATTGTCACCAAATTAAAAGTAGTGTTTCTGAGAGTATTGTATGCATTCTGCCTAAATACTGTCATCCAATGAAACCGTTCGTTACAAATGTTATAAGTATCCCATGATGCAATTATTGAACATAAATATTTGTTCACTTTATCGAATATAAAAGTATGCTTGTTTCATAACACATAATGAAAATTTACCATATAAATATAAATATAGAACAAAAATATTTTTTACAATATAAATGCTGAATTTTACCATAGAAATATTATCTTTACACCATAAATGAAAAATTTAAGAATATAAATATGCAATTTATCTCAAAAATTTTCTTTCTTGAATTTTGCAACGTTCCACACGCCATAACATGGATAATCCTCAGCTTTATTATAACACAGCTTATTTAGATATTTGTGCATGGTAAATATGTATACCTTTGATTTTGTTCCTTAGTTTAACGGGAGTTATTTTCTCTGAAAATATACTCTCACGGCAACTATTCATTGCGCAGCCGATAAGTTTTGCAGAAAGTTATTGTCAGCACCAGGTTGAATAAAACCTGACATGTCTCTAATGATAAATTTGACCAGATATCGGTTTGACGTAAAGTTTAGATTGCATACTTTCGTATCGTATTGACATTGCAACGAAAAATGAAAACATATTACTTTCAAAGAGCGACATATGTTTTTTAAATATTTTAATGATAAATAGTGGTGCGATTAAGACAAGATCGTGATTATTAGTTTTAAGGCAGATGTTCGAAATGGAAATGCTTATAATAGCTTATACGCAGATAAAGTCACGTTGGTTCAATAGCAACGCACTTCCATATGCCAGCTTCACTGTCGTTCGTTGAATAAAGAACTTTTTTTTGAAAATATATCGTTTATCTTCAAGTTTTTCATAGATTTTGGGACAAAGCTAAATGAAACTGAATGTTATGTTTAATCTTTCCAATCTCTTGGGGTATAATAGACACAAGTTTGCTTATTCACGCACATGACGTCATGCATTCTCACGGGTTTAGACGTCATTCATAGGTCATGTGGGTAATGGGTGTTATAAAAAAATGGACGTCATTTTTACTTCTGAAATGAATAGGGAATTGTAAACATTTGTTATTGTGATAGCAGCAACTTGAACATGGTGGTTTTCTATTGCTTTTTGAATATCAGTAACAAACTTAATCATAATAAAACAATATATTTTAGATCTTTAAATAATTATCTGCAGTAATTTTACATTTACTAACATGTACATAATGTCAGAGTTTATATAAACAGAATATTTCCAGTAAAATGGCGATTCCGTAGTAGTTATCAACACATCTACTGAATTCTTTAATACTTGCACCTATTTTGCCGTAATTGAAATTGTGCTCTTGTTGTTTTACTTTTTTTCTTATGGTACACCTTATGTTATATGTCTCTTTCACTATGTTATTTGTGCACTTTTGTATGTTTCGTGGATCATTGATTTGCAGCTATCAGGCAGATGGCACGAGTTTTAAGCAAGTGTTTGTTACCTGCCAACATCGTTCCGTGTGCAATTATTTGTATAAATAATAATATTTTGAATTGTTAAGTATGGCAATTTGCTAATATTTTGGCGTGTTAAAAGGGATCTTAAAGATTTCATTAGCAATTCGCTGTCATACTTCAAATTTGATTAATATTATATTACAATTATTATTGTCAAATCATTTATAATAATATATTGATTAGTTTGTTACCGTGACAGTCATGTCCAGACTAAATAATGCCTGTTTATGTTTTTATACAATTGTTACCACTGTTTTTACTTAAAACTAAATAGCGACGGTGATGCAAATGATATATTTGTTTTTAGGTATAGTAAAAAAATGCAACGAAATTTAATTTCATGTATACTGTTTAATTGAACGTATTGTGCCCCTTGAATAAGATTTTCGGTGCATTTTTTATAAAGATGAAAATATTGCGTATGCGTTAAATTTTGTAGGAAAAACGAATACTTGTGTTATTTTTAGCTGACAACAATAAATAAAAAAGGAAATGCTATGAATAACACATAGATGTAGATTGTTTGTGGTTCTTTTCGCACGGTCGGTTTACTACGAAAGCCCTATTCATAATTGCCCAACTAATGTCTTCAAAACTTCTCTTTTACGTTAATTAATAAGGGTAAATATATAACTGCTTAAATGGGTGTATATGTATACATACATACATAAATCTAATTATTTATAATATGACAAAACAATTAAGTCGAGTGGCAGAGTCCCGCATATATAGTCCATTGTAGATAGAAGAGACTTGGTAAACTTTTTAGGAAGTGAAATAAGGATATCGGTATTTTAAACATCTGTTAATTGTCTGTCGATCAGAAATGAAGTGACCGGGTGTGCAGCTTGTAATTAACCTCATAAAGAAATGGGATTGTACGTTTATCGTCCCAATTATGATTCATTCGCCTCCTTTGGTAACATTCGAATGTAAATTATATAACTAAGACAGTTATATAATTCAGACAGTATTATTATGGGAACCCTTTTCTACACATAACCCCTTTTTTAAGATGCATTACGGCCAGACACGTTTGTGACAGAGTTTCAAGTATGGCGGGAGTTATTCTATGAATAACCTATAAAGTGTATGTATAGTAATGACAGTCGTGTGTAACAGCATTTTATCTCACCCTAATATGCTAATGTAACTCATAGAAGGAGGATAGCGATTGCCATTTAAGTCCATTTTGCTGTCAGCTACGATAAATTCAATTTGCTATCTACGGTACCTCCTGTCCCTTACGTTTCTGTGTCAGTGTTAAAGTATTTGCCTAAATATCAAAGTAGAGAAACATGTTATTAGATTCATAGATACGTATCCCATCCACAGCCCTTCCCACAAATCAGATCTGTTATTGTAAATATTAGTAAGTGATTACGGGGTCGAAAACATTATTATATGTTTGGGAATTGGTGTAAAACGTTAAAATATATGTTTGAGAGTAGAGTTTAATTATAGCATTTAAACGTTTGATTTCTCGCAGTCATGTTAGAGAACTTTAGAAAACTATACATTACAAATATTATTGTGTAGGGTCTTGGTGAGCTACATATACTATCTTATCTTTACTCATGTATAATTTCTTCGGTTTAAAAGTGACAACCGAATTGTCTTTGTTGTGTACATAAGAGCAAATATGTAATTTTGACAATACTTTTGTATCGTTTCTTAGTTTTCAGTTATCGGGAATTAATGTTCTTCTGAAAGGACGATTAATAGGCCCTAGTATTTGTACTATTTATCAAAGAAAAAAAGTGTTAATAGTTTATTTACATTGTAACTCCTATTCGTCTACTGAAGAGTACTATCACAAACAAACCCCACAATGTATTTTCAAACCACCCATTGTATTTGTTAAGCTTTTATGTCCAGCTTAGAAGAACACCATGGTATAGTTAAGGAATATTATTTGTCTAAAATTATGTTTTTCATTATTTAGATTAAATCTTTGTTGAGTTCCATGGTTTTATAAGTCCTGGTAACTTCAGTTTGTTGTTACTGAAATATAACATGTTTTAGTTTTTGTTATACTTTTTTCGTCTATCTAAAGGACTTTCTTATAACGGCGATGTGTCCTGCTTTCTCCAAACTTGGAAATATATAGAAAATGGGGATGAAAACAAAGATTAAATGAAATTTAATGAGAGTACTCAGTGTTGTTTTTTTACTCATGACGTCGACGTCACTTAACATTTTCGATAGGAACAGTCTAAACATAGTATTTATTATAAATTGAAATGCTGAAAGCTGGTTTGATATTGCTTTTATGCGAGAAGAAACTCCACTATGAAACATTGTAATAAAAGCTCTGTGTTTGTAACCGTGATAGATTGCGAAAGCGTGAGTAACTAGATGCACTAATAATAGTTGCTGGTATTACATCCAATTTGCCTGTCAGAAGTTCCAAATTACATTTACAGTCGCTCCGCTGACCAGCCTATTGATGAAAGATGCGGAGATTAGTGCACAAAGACGTTATATTGATTGCCTGAATTTTCATCCCCGATTCGATGGTCATTACACGTAGTTCCAGATTCTTATCCTCGAAAATGTCAGCAGGCAAGCACGACAACGATTGAGAAAAAATGATAAGGCCAAAATATTACGTTGTAAAATGCATGATTGGACATAGCTTGCATGGTAAAGTTTACAAATTAATTCACGTACTACTAATTGGTACCTGGTTTTTCCAATCAAATCAACATATTCACGTTAGGTGCATGTTTCCCGGAGAAAACGTGTTAATATGTGAATGTTTTATATTTCGTTATTTTATAGATTACATTACCTTTTTGAATTCCATTCGACGCAATTATTATGAATATAAATAATGGAAAATAATAGTAATATGGAGGTGTCGTCTTATTTATTCGTTTTATTAACATGACATCTGTATTATATATGCAACAAAAGTTCAGTAGATTTTTTAGGGTATTGAATATAATCAACCCCATCTTTTGTTGTAGACGGTGTGTTAAATTACGATGGGTAGCACATATGGAATTACACTTATGCAGTTATATTGTGGTGCATGTTTAAAAGTATCTTACATAGTAGGTGAAACAGTCATGTATTTCATTAACAAAATTGATTCACCACTTTAGACAAATTGCAACTAGTTCACTCACATTCAAAGCCAAATTTACATTATATATTTTATGTGGTTTACTGTTGATTTCGTTAAGTCTGACTAAGGTAAAAATAAAAGAACATCAATACTTTGTTAATACGTTTACGAAACGAAAAAGATGTTTAATCTCCATTAAAACCCAATCAACAACGGGTTTCTTGTTTAATTTTAAATAGTAATTAAGAAAAAACTCCCATATACAACGTTTAAAATAAAGCAAAATCGACTACAAGAACGCGTTTCTTAATGTATTATCACGACGGCTGCAAAGAAGCCAATACATTGCCACAAAAATTTTGCTGTGTATATAAAGTTTACCAGTTTATTTCATCTTTTGAATTATCAGATGCTAACACATCTAAAGATATTCCGCAAACTTGAAAGGGACTATTGTATCTTTTTTTTAAAACACATTCATATTTTAAGTATTAAAAATCATACATTTTGCGTCTATGTTCATGTTTTATGGGATGCTATATAAAATTTGAACAGTGCATTCTTAGGTTATGTCAACGAAATGTATGATTATCGGGGCTGCGCGTAGATTTAAATGTGATTGCTTTAACCGGCTAAATACTTTCTTCAGTCTACACAAATGCTCATTAAAGTTTCTTCCGAAGCAAATAGCATCATCTAGATAAATTAAAGAAATATTAGCTCTAAATCGTTGAACATTTGCTCGGAGTTAGAAAGTCCAATTTGTACGGCCACATATTAGTACAGTCCATTCCTTTTTGTACTAAATGCTGATTTAGGTCTGTATTTTTAGTCCATTTTTGTCGGCCAAAATCCAGAAGCTAAATCATAAGTGATAAAGTAACTAGCTTTATCTAGCCTATTAATATATACATATTAATGAACAGTGTGTCTGAATACTTAGCTGTGATGTCATTTAAGCAGCAATAGTCAATGCAAGTCCTGGTACTTCCGTCCCTTGTCTTTACAAAACACAAGGGAAAAGATCAAAATTTGTTTGTACCAGACTGAGTGGAGTGATATTTTAATCGGTGTGTGGTCAACAATATCTATTGTGTACTAAACAGCATGAATCCGTCCTAGGTTTTTTGGTCCTGTGAAGTAAACGTGTTTGTATTGGGCTAACATAGGTTTATCTCTCTTTTTTTCCGTAAGGTCCTATATATAGTTCTTTCAGTCACTATTTCAACATAAGCCAATACACATTTTTTTTATCTAAATCCATTTTACTCATACTTAATAATATCCCTCTCTGGTAATTCCCCTGCACATCATAATAGAATATTAGAAGACCTCTCTTTTATCTCGTACCTGTAGGTCTTCATCAGTGGTCGAGCTTCATAAATAAATTTAATTTTGTTTCCTTATTTCCGATAAAAAATACTTGCCCGCTGTTCTGTCTGACGTCAGTTGTCTACCCCGTACCTTTATTATTGGATATCCTTTGATGACAAATCTTTAATGCATGTCACCTGCTTCTCCAACCGTTCCTTAGGTTGCGACTTCCTCGTTTCCAACTCTGCTAGGAACACAGGGCTTGTCCTCTATTCCTTACACAGTGTTTCCATCAATTTTCCGTGTGACTCTAGTGTGTCACTGGATGTTTGATTAACGGCATATTCTGATAATTCTCTCATAAGGCTGTTCTATAGACGGAATAAGCTTTGATACTCACACCATTTACATGATTTCACCAACGCCCCAAATGGTTTAGCATATGACTCTTATGATGTTTTTTTTTCATAAAAAAATATTTATTTGCAAAATCTGTCTTAGAACTTCACTGTTCTTCTTACCAGGTCTTTTAGCATCTCCATTTAATATTAACTGTTGCCCTCTCTAAGATTTTATTTTTTATCATTTTCAGTAAGTATAATATAATTTATCCTCTCCTTATAGTTAGTAACAATGTCATCACTGTCCTTCTTAAACGCATACAAGTCCTTATCCCTTAAATTTCTTTGCAATTATTAATGATCTCCTAAGTTAATCTAATTTACGGCGAAGTTCTGATTCAGCGCTGTCCTGTATCTGCACGTCGCGTGACCCTTCATGGGCATCCTGTGTTACGACTTTCTTAAATGGTATTTTAAAGTAGTTTAAAATAGACTGATTTTCATCTTTAAAAATAATATCCCTGGAAGTATTTGTGTAAGCATTCGTAAATTTAGTGACAGATACAATTCGAATTATGTGCACTTAAATCCATTCATTTTAAATCATTCTAATTAAAGTTTCTCACTGAGAAATCCAAATTAACACTTACGATCCAAATGTTCAGAGTAAATTTATACAGTAAGTTCTGCTAATAATCCAAGTGTGCAAACAAAATCCATGTATATTCTGTAAATTCCCTCTGCTAGACACCAGTATTACTTCTTTTCCCTCTCTAACTCTTCTTCAGAAACTTGCTAATGTTCACAGTTCTTGAATGTTCTCTAAGAAAAAATGTGGCTGTTATTAAATAACACTTTTTCTTGAGTAATCTTTTTACACGGTATTATTATCTTTGGTAATTTGTTATTTTTATTTAGTATCATATAAGTTACCAATATTACTTCCACAATTTATCAGTAGTTAATTTTAAAATGTTACTATAACAATTCCGCTGCCACCATGTCACATATTTAAGTTCACTTGAGAGAATTATTAATAACATTTTGTTGTGTTTGGAAGGACAAAATAGTTTAGACGTATTTTAGTTCACACACAACATTTGCACAATTTATAAATGCAGAGAGATGTTTGCAGAAACCACTTAGGACTTAATCTAAATTTCTCATCAATTCTATAAGAATAACCTGTGTCTACGTAGGCTTAAGAAGAAACTACACCACCCAGACGACCAGCCAGTAACCAGCCCGTATCCACTAAATCTACAACCTGCTGAACTCGTTTCGTAAGGCTGCTTGTCGACCACTGGACTCAATCGGTCTAAGGATGACAAACGTGTTCTTACATTTCGGTGGTGCACGAGTGTTAAGGACCAAGCTGCTTGTCAGTATCTGGTCGACATTCCTAGTGCAATGAACAACCATAGACCAACACTTATTTTGTAATTACTTTTCCAGTAATAAACGTATTATTGTAACTAGCTTATAATTACTCTAAAGAAATAAAACTCACATGGTTACTGCAATAAATACATTTGAAGTCATACATAACATATTTAAAACTATACATTATATTGTAAGGTAAAACTGCAGTATTACCAAGCACTAGTACAATTGCGGTGCTACAGCACAGCGCCTAGCTGTATTGGTGCTATAAAAAGACAAGAGACATCTCCATCGTTACAAGGTTATATCACCAATATTGTATATAGCGAATCCCTATAACTATAACTAGGTCCGACATGTTTACCGAGAAGAACTTCAAATCATTTTCCAGACACTTTTAGTACACCTGGGATCAAAATTAACGATTCCCTGACTTATACTTAGTTATAAGCATTTCTATATGTATGAATTTTCATGTAAAGTAAAAGCCTACCATGTAAATAATTAAATCGATCTATTTGCCAACACGTGGCGGTCAATCGTTAAACAGCTAACGTTCTTTATTTCGTCTTTTGATTTATAAAAACGGATGTTATGATTTGACATTGGATAAAAACAAAAAAAGTACTGGTTATTTTGACAAGGATATCATTTTTATTACAAAAGTATACAAAAAACAAAACCAAAACGAAAGCAGTAATAGTTGTAGACTTATGGCAAAAACTAACGTGCTAATATAAAATATTGCAAGCATAGTATAGATACGTATACAAATAATGTTACATCATTTAGATAGCTAAACGACACACGCGATTACATGAAGACTGCATAACATGGTAATACAAACGAACCTTAAAGTACAATTTAATGCTAACGACGCTGGTGCACGAAACAACAGGGCCATGATTGCCCTATATCGCTCACCTGACTGCCGTTGACATTAAGGTAAAATTAGCAAGCAATATCAGCGATATTAAAATCGACCAGAATAATGGTCATACATCATATATGTACACAAACATGTGGTAAATTAGTTTTAACTTTTTTTCTAAACGGAAAAAGGAAACGTCCCTGGGGGAACATTTATACAAAATATCAAGGCACTAGCTATTGTCATTTCTGACGAGAAGAATTTCAAAATTCTCATATATAACCTCATATGGACTTCATACGGGGCCAGGAAAAGAACTTTTAAGCAAATATCAAAGCTCTAGCTGTTGTGGTTCCTAGCAAGAAGACTTTCATAGATTTCATATAAAGCCAGACAGGGAAAATGGCCGCACCCATGGCGGTCATGTTTATGACGAATCAAAATTCTCCAAATAATCTTGATTCAGGGCTACGGAAGATACATGTCCACCAAATTTCAATGCCTAAGGTCTTCTTGTTTTAGCAACATCTTTTTCCTAGGTATATATATAGAAAGACGTAAGCTCCATCACCCTTACACTGCACTACATTCACCGACTTTTGAAAACAACAACAACACGTCTTTCTGTCATAAAGAGAAAAACAATGTTTGTTATACTTTCTTTTGTAAATGAATCCACGCTTTCGCTCACTCCCGGAAGTGGCTTCCGTTCATTTTGCTTTGTTCTCTCTTTGGTTGTGGAGGGAGTGTTTACCGGGCTTGTATAAAGCCATAAATGGAAAGTAGGCACGCCTCTGGCGACCATGTTTTTGAAAGGTTCAAAATTCTTTGATACATGTACAATGCCAATCACGGAACTTGTATACCAAATATCAAGGCTATATTACTTTGTAGTTTTTGACAAGAAGATTTCTCTATAAAGCCCTATAGTGAAACATTACCCGCCCCTGCCAGCCTTCTTTTGTTTTGAAGTATCAACGTTCTTTGAAAAATCTTTAGTTCCCACTGCCTGCTAAAGCTTCTAAGAATTTTTGATAAAAGCGGTTCCAAGGTAGATGTCGTTTTAAGAATGTTGACAAGCTAATGACGTGTGACACGTGACGCCAGGCGGTGGGCGATCATCAAAATCATAAGCTCGGGGAAGCTAAGCAGCTGTACTTACTCCCGTGGTAACATTGTATTATTATCAATATCGCTTATTGAATGAGAATTTCGGGTGCAAATAGTGTGTAACATATGATAGATTTTCTTCTATTTTAAAATGATATTAATCTTAAATGAATCAGTTTTAATTGTTGTTGTTTTTCAGTCTTATAAGTGATAATAATCATAATATTTTTTATCGATTACATTGTTATAAGAGCGTATGTAGCCTACATGTATGCCTTCACAAAAAATCTAGAACAGAATGCAGCCCAATGTGTAAAACTTATTCTAATAGTTTTAAGTATCATTAAAAAACATATAATATCATTTAAGATTAGTATTATTTGCCGAATCAATATTCACCTTAGATCATCTACCACTATCGGTGTGACAAGATCTACTGTCGGCGGGACCTTGATCTGCGATTATAAAAACAAGTCGCGGCTTGAAAGAGAGGCAGGATATAACCTATTTGTGTCTCTCCTTATTCCGCTTTTTGCGTCATTATTCAACACGGATAATCGGCAGTAGTAAAATGTTAGCATTAAATGCAAACGAATTTATAAAATAAAATGTGCATATTTATCTCATTTTTCAATTGGTCTGGTATCTTCTGAATTCTGAATTCACGCCTGCTTGAGGCGGGCCATGGACCTATTGTGGTACATTGGGCTGGACCTGAAAGAAAGGGGGATGAGGGCTGGCGGACTGTTGATTGGCTGCCATGTTGGCTCCTATACTAGCGAAGACAAACACAATTGTAGAGCTATTTTCTGCAGAAATGGTGTTAAGTGTTTACAGATAACCCAGTTGAAGAGCCCCAGGCACGCCCATCATGGTATATGCGGCGTTACACAGAGAGTGCGATGCTGTCTCCTCTCTCTCTCAATCGCGATAATCTGAGACACGTATGTATCATTATAAGATATTTCCTTATTCAGACGCTACATGAAATAAAATCTCACAAAGAAGCGTTTAGGCTATAAGTAGGAAAATAAGAAACGAAAAGGTCATATAATATTTACCACGTGAAAAATGTATCTATCTCTAGACAAATACATACATAGTAAATGTAAAAGAGAAAAAAACACAGAGACGAAACATTCAACACACACACACACACACACACACACACACACACATAGGTATCGCCTGAAATGCACGTTTTCACCATATATTCCCATTTCTATAGATCATTACGTTAAGACTTACACATGTAATTATCAGCAACCTCAAAAGCACGAACCCACGTTCTACTGGCGTCCCAGTCGATCCATACTTCCGAGTGACCGTTCCAAGGCGGTAACTGTCGGGTTTGCTTTTTTTGTTAAATGATTCAGCACAGATTTTTATTCACTTTTATATTTGACTTACATGTGAATACCTTGGTCCTGTGCCTTTTTTGTATATGTTGCAATTCTCATAGGACTTTGTCATGTATATTCTTATTTATATAGTGAGAAAATAAATACATATCAGGAAAGATATCTATTTTGTCATTGTCTTTACGTGAAAAACAACAATATCAGTGCAATGAGTGTGCATCAAATGCGCAAATCTACTTACACTATATTTAATATTCCCATATTGCTTCACTTACTTTTAAATATCGGTGATTAAAGTTTAAATTTGTTTTGAAAAAGTCACTGTAAGAAGTGAAATATCCAATGCATTCTTAAAAATTGTCTAACCTGTCTTACATCGGGCTGGCCAGCGCGAACACTTAGGGAAGTCCCGTTATCTGACAGACTAAATCAGCCTGTCAGTCATTACCTAAGGAAAGGCTAGTAAGTCACACATTACGCACATGAGCTTACTGCTCTACCATTGGTCAGCAAGACGCTTATCACCATCCCCCGATGAGACCACTGCAGTCAGCCGGCCAGACGGCCCACATCCACCACAATCCCTAACATATTTATTTCTAACTGTCTAGCCAGATGAGGTCATTGTGTTTGACATAATTCCGTATCTTTAAGCTGTTGATTTGTCTACTGGGAGTAAGGGTAAATAGTTCGTCGCGACGCCTTAATCTCTTAATCTGTAATGATAAGCATCTTACTTACATCTCTACCCTTTCCGCATCCATACCCTCGGGCCTGTGGCCTCATCGAATATTACCTGTAACTGTCAAAGCTAACGTAAAACTATTTTCATAAAACAGCACACCTAATATACAAGGTGCCTATTATAATCAATGTATAGAAGATTTATTTGGTATGTACGTCTATTTGTGTACTAAAAATGTTTTATACATAAGCTGGTAGGACTTAAACAATGTTGTGAGACTATCACACTACCTTGCTGCGTCATTATTCGTCACTCTAAACTTTGATATGGGGCACACATTTAGACTTAACAGATACACATGAGGACCGTTTATTTAGTCTGTGGTTGTTCAAGTTTTGTTGGAGTTTTTAATAGAAATATTTTCATTAACCCGCTAGCACATGCTTATGCATAAAGGCAGGCTGGTGTCCATACCTTTACCTCGAAAGCTCAAACTTCTTTCACACACATCATCATTTAAAACCGTGCTCAGCCGCAAATTGCGGATTATAAATATTTTGCAATGGTGAATAATTAAGATCACGATAGCTTCGTAGGAGGAGTGTAAATCCCCAGGTGGGGTGGGGGTGGGATGCGTCATACACTTATAAACAAACATGGCAGGGGGTTATGATAGCGTCTGATTTGGATTAACTTGATATTTACAAACAAATACGTCTGAGGCAACAGGAACGCAAGAGGTTATCTATATCGACTTATATGGACAATAAACTCAGCAGGCCTTGACCGCATGGTTTCGAGACTTAATAAGGTCGGAAAGTATTGTGTATAGACTGCGAGGATGCAGAGGGTCAAACATTAGTATGTGTCACAGTTTTGATGTAGTAACTGCTGAAGCGACAGAATGGCCATTTATTTTTATACAGCTAGCAAGGATCTGATTTGCCCTAGCCTTTTCATATGGTTCTGTTCTAAATCAGCTGATAAAGAAGATCTACATGTATTTCAACATATGCTTGAACGCAACTTCAACAATCATTACAACCAAAACCTAGAAATAGGGATCTGCTCCGGATGCACAATACCAGATACACCAACCATAACTTTAAAGTAATATCAGCTGAGAAAACTTTCAGATAACCTTACATGGCGCCACGTACCATACAGCCATAACAAGTGTTGTCGTGTATAAAATAGTGTAAGAGCAAAAACATATGTAGACGGAAGATGTTGCGTACATAATTTTATGTGCTAGAATGATGTTTTATCGTTAACATTTTAAGTTTGATGCTGTTGAAAGAAACGCAAATGCAGTACAGCACCAGATTCAAAATAGAAGACCAGGTAGGACCCAGGGGAAATTACTAACCAGTACACTGACTTGAGAAGTGGTGCTGGGGTCCATTCAAAGCACCAAAAGCAAACAGAAACGTCACTAACATCGACCACCGATGACTTCAATGTTGCTACAGTAAATATGCTCAAAGACAGTGGTGAGAAGAAAGTACAAAAGGCAACGATTAACATCGGGAGATATTTAAAGGCTGACTTGAACAGCGATTCATAGGGCTTAGTCAAGACTATGACACAGCGAGACTGTTGCTAAGATAAGGTTAGAAGTACAGTTGGTAGCATAACTTGCTCACAATGATTCAAGTCATGTGACATGAAGTGCCGGCCGCTTGTTCAGAATGGAAAAAGAGAAAAGTTTAACCAAATGTATAATTCTAAAAGCACAAAATATGTGGTTAAAGTAGAATGCTTTAAGCAGAGAGAACTGACATTGAACAATATCTGGAACATGGAAGGAGACATTAACTTTTAACATCCTAGATAGTTTTACACACACATTAAGCTCGGGGGGGGGGGGGGGGGGTTCCAGAATGCGTAGAGATATCCGATGCAAATACGACACCCATATAATGATGTGGATGATACAGCTGTAGATTCTGTATCTGATCACATGTATCAACAACCACCTCTAATATCCAACACCGCTGTCATCCCTGTACCTACCAGGAGGACCATTGACTCCCACTTACAGAATTCTGCCCAGAAGAAAGATGAATGTTCGCTCGTACTCTTGTGCCATCTGAAAAAGGAAATACTCCATAATTATATTTATGCTGCAGTAACTGTCACTTGTAGTCTCCAAAGGTCCCTTGTTTGGACAATATGAGTGTAAATACAAAAGAAAAACAACATTTATATTAGCGCCGACAAAATTTTAACATCGTTCGTTTTACGAAAAGTATGAACTTTTGGCATGTGCGTTATTTTTAAACAGTTTTACAATCAAATATTTATTAAAATAAAGAACAAGTTATTTATATAAATTCATTGAAGCATTACGGTCGTCCAGGTGTAGGTCTAACTTGTTATTTAACTCAAGATGTTGATTTTCGGCAAGGAATATAAAACAGTGGCAGAATAAGCGAATATAGCCAAAAACCTTCCGCAGACAACCTGAAAGACCTTACTAGACATGTTTTCGTCCCATGTCGGACTCACCTTGTTGAGCTGTGGGGAGGGGTTGTGTTAGCTATCTGTACGGATAATCAGACTCCTTGCTATACACATAAATTGATTGTTGTATGTACATGTAGTGCCGATAAACCATTTGTTCGAGTAGTCTATTTTGGGTTTGTTTGGAAACATAACACTGACAATATCCATGTGTTCAGTGTGCACTCTGTACCTATTGATAACTAACAGAACCCGTTTGATTACATGAACACGTATGTGCATATCTTTTAACTCTTAACCTGCTTAATCATAAGTGATCTGGAATTGTTTTATGTTGAGTTTCCAAATATATATCTATGGTTCTTTGCAATAGTTGTTATTGCTTTTCAAAGACTAAGATTATAGATTATTTACGAATAAAAGAAAATAGCTAAGATTATGGGATTGTTATGAATAAATATAGCATGATAATGATTAATAAAAGAAAGATAACGTGAAGAATGTTTGGTTTATTATAAAGTAATCTATTTCTACTTCCAATGAGTGAACAGATTATGGAAACTGGGAAGAAAAAGCTGACAAACAGACCAGAGACAAGGATAAGACAATAGTCGCAATTAATCGCAATTTCTGTTCACCTATTTGGGTTCTGAAATAACCAAACAATGAACTCATTAAATATTAGAGTCACGGTGAAGTGGCAATATGGCCACAATATGACGTACACGAGATAAAGCGCCGCATTTTCCTGTGTCTCTAGTCCCATCAAATGGCTACTGTGCAAAAACATAGGCTCCACTTGCCCACTTTCTTTTTATTAACGCTTACTCAAAATTGAAAGAAATGTTGATTTAATCACTTATTTATATGCGAGCATTTGGCCTTGTTGACATGCAGGTAAATTTCTCAGGAGATACAAGTCCTTTACGATCCAAATCTACCGATTTTTTAAAACAACCGATATAAGGTATGAGCATGCGAGTCTTAAGAAAAACGCAGATCAGAAATTATGCCAGATATGTCAGGATGAAATCTAGTGAAAAGATATACTTTACATGACACAATTTGTTCTGCAATAACAAGTACAATAAAGACATTGTTATATTTTAAAACTAGACAGATTTACAATTTCTTATCAGCGATTTGTATGAAGATTCTGAATCGTAATTGAAGCCATGCTACCTTTTGAGTTTTCATTTGCGTTTCCACTTGTCGGTGCATTTGAACCGCCTCTCTGTCAATCGGCGCAAGGTCAAGGTCTTTTTTTCTTCATTTGCCATTGTAATTCACTGCCAAATTAAAGATAAACACTTTTATGATTGAAGATAAGTGTTTCCGAAAATGATTAGGATGAAAAGAATAAAAGAACACAGTCTGACTTTCTAGATGACAAACGAGTGTTCTTTGACAGTTTTCCAAATAATTGTTAGTACGTTAGTACGTTTACCACAGAACTGTTTCGACTTTGACAGGCTATTAAAACGCATAAGAACAACAGACTGTCGAAAGAAGATGTAATTAGTAAATGCATTTATGCTGATTTGCATATTGAAACAAAATATGTTTTTATCATAAATGTAAAACTGATTGTATTTTATGAAGCATGTTTGTTGCCGGACTAGTTACTTTCTCGGGATTAATTAATCCAAAGTCAAAAGTAGTCTTGAATGATTTAATAATGGAGTGTAAAGGATCCCCTTTGAATAACGATCTATACAGAAAATCAAATATTATATCATTTCACATCAAAATATATGTATATTTTTATGCAGGCCTACATATCTTATTAAGTTGTGGATATTGTAATGACAGCATACACGTTTATAAACATTTTTAAAATAACAAAACAATATTAATTTTAGATCGTAACAAATAATGTTTGTTTAATTTTTAGAAAAACATGAACAGTTTTTTAATAACACAAACTATACTTATATGCAGAAATATAATTTCCGGAAGATTCAAATCTACTTCTAATGTCTGGTCTGTATTATTTAAAAAATTGAAATGACCGGTTGACAGGTGTCCAGTGACTAAAGTTTATCCAATCAAAACATTTTATAGGGTTAAGACCTAACGAACGACAATACATGTATATCTTAACTAAATACCGACTGAGATATATTGCTTTCTATACATTTTAGTTTATATTAACTTTATTTATAAATTAATATGATAAAACAATTTAATACATGTTAGATAACATTAGATGCGTAACATATAGTGTCTTTTAAAGCGCTGTCAAATTTATTACAAATTTTGAAAATTGAAAAAAGAAAAAATCAGAAAATGAGCTAATTTCGCTCAAATATTCATTATATATTTTGATAGTTCTCTCCAAAGGTCTTCTTCTTTCTGGACGTCGCTAAACAACAAACAAATGAGCAACAAGAACACGCAAAAACAATAAACAAATATTTTGTGGGAAAACCCATGCATGATGGACATATTGCGTGAATAAATTAGCATTGGACAAACATGCTCGGAAACAGTGTTTGACAAGGTTGTTGCTAAGTTAATTCTATTACATAAAACTTTGTTTACTTTTTTTTTCAGATATTGACCTATGTTTTTATACTTAAACAATTGAATTTGGTCGCAATACTAAATAAGCTATCACAAAGTTACAAAATGTTATAATCTCAAGATACAAGTTGTATTACGTAACACATTGTTTACGACCGTACTATGAGCGGACTAATGAACCTGTAAAAACTTATCTCACTCGTGTTTAGAAGGAATATTGGTACAGGTATGCCTAGAGGTCGGGTACACTTCTAGGGCTGTTATATTCTTCGTTTGTAGTTTTGGTTTTAGGACTATACAAAACACGAACAAGTGTCATAATCAGTCTATTCAAGTAGACTGAACTATCTTTTTACCTAATATCTTTTGCTTAATAAGTGAATTGCATATTATAAAAGATTAGACCTGTGCTAAAACAAAAATTGCTGATTACTATTTGTGTACAATTCATCGCATTGCACAGTGATTTTAAACGGGATATACTTTATAGCTATAAAATCGACCAGTAAAAAAGACCAGTGTACATGTCATCTTTTTATGTAATTTTAATTTAATCGTGTTTAGACAAATAGAATTTAGGATTGTGGCTTCTGCATTTATATTCATTTATATTCCATTAACATAAATAGGTAGGCATTAACAACTGAATTGTAATTAAATGCTTAAAACTAAGAAGATTTTTTAAATACATCGCAGCGAACAATGATGATCATTATAGCGACGTCAAGCTATTGTGGTAGAAGTAGGTCCGAAACAAATGTCTAGGTAGAGCCAGCGTCGCATCGCAGGTCAGCTGGAAGACCTTCCCACATTAAGGCCTTCACCCCGAATGGGACTCGAACCCACGCGGTAAGACGCTAAGCGGTCAGATGTGTCGGCAATTATACCACTACACCAAAGGCGCCCCCACCCCTCCCCCAAATAAAACCCCCAACAACAACTAAGAAGTTACATACATAGTGATTACTATAACATTTTTTGGCCAACTTTTGGTGTTGTAAATCAAAAAGTATCTAGTGATGATTAATCATCAATAATTCCAAAATTGTCAAATGCATTCTTGGTCTCCGTATCTGCTTTTATGAAATTCTTTATTATTTTCACATTTTCAAATTGTAATTTATAGAAATATCAACAGCATATATCGACGACTAAGTGAGACACATTTTACCATTTCCTTTTGGTTGTAAACACTAGCAATCACTAATGCCTCAATCAATATTCAGTTATTTTGGTGTTAAAGATTTCTCAATTTAAATACAACTTCAGTTGAATTTCAAATGTGTATAGATTAAACTGACCATATAGCATTTTCTGTCTCCTTCAGACTCATAAAAACGGCTCTGTTCTTTTTTCTGCGCGTTAAGAGTGAGTTTCCCATGATATTTTCTAAGCGGACTATTCCATAATGGCACGTTGTGTTTTATTATTTTTGCTGACAGTGTTCTCACAGTTTCGTTTGTTTATTTATCATTTCCACTTTTTCTTCTCTAGAGAATTCTTAAAGAATTTTAAAGTCTTATTTTAATGACATGTATTTCGCTACATGTCGTCTAGTGTACCTCTGCTGCAACTCCTTCCACCCCTTGATATATACACACAGAGTAACTTTTTAACGGTATTTTTTAACGACTTTTCTTTGTCGCGTTCCGTGTGCATCACTCATTGAAGAAACCAAGTCGGGACTAGAAATCATATTCATTATTTCATAGCAACAACTGTTTAATTTAGATGTGATGGTAAGCTCAACTACACAAAGTTAAAGTATCTCGCATTATTTCAGATATGCAAAATACTATAAACTTTGATAAAAGTGCTAACAGAAATTCACACAAATAGGATTGCAAACTTAAAGGTGGTATCCGACTTATGGGGCCACAAACGTTTTTGTTATCTTTGCATCTTGCCTTATTTTGTTTAAAGTACTGTATACTGGGAATCAATTTATGTGTTCGGCTTTCAGTTAATATGCATAACTTTTTAAATAAATTATCCTGAAATTACCCGGGTAAATTTCTCAGTAGAACCACTGCATAATATTAGTTAGTTGTACACAGCTTTCTAACACCTTATTAGTACCAAGCCACAAGGCACACCCTACATGCCTATAACAAGTCCAACTGAGTACAAGGTTTTCAGTCATTTTGAAAAAAAAGTTAGAAAACAAGATGATTTTTTATGCAGTACACATTATTTATAAGCGCATATGCTTCCATAGCCCAGCAAATGCTGAATTTCTCAGAATTGTTAAACGAAAACAAACTGTTATTTAAATATCAAAGATATTTTATGTTTTAATTTTGTACTTTTCTTTTGTGGCAGCTGGAAGAAATTAAATACATTTTTCACTGTAAAATATCAAACGAGAATGTTTACATATGTCAATTTATTACTTATAGACGCACAAATGGTCTCTCATCTACTGTTATTCTGAATAATGTTGGACTACTTACTTTCGTTATATAAGTATCCTGTATGTTATTAAAACATTAAAATTGTTTTCTTTTCATTTATCCAGTATTTTTTACTATTAAACTTTGTTCATTTAAAACTTGTGTTCACTAAAAACCTAAAGGTTTTGCTTTACATTGATAGCTTCAATGTGATCAGTTCAATATAAGTACCTGACATGATGCCACACCCGTTCACATAATCTTACACAAGGCCGACCATGGGACTAGGGGTATATTACTGTTAGCACCGCACTCGTATGCTTGAACTGACTATCTTCTATCATGGCAGGCAAAGCTCCTCCTGCCGTGCAACCATTAACCAGCCTATAATTGTGTCAAGATATAATTTATATTATATGAGGAGTTTCGGTAGTGGATTGCTGTACGTCCCGTCTAAAAACAAGGACTATACATACAAACAATATTGATTTATTCATACAGAAAATTTACAATAAAAAAGTAAGCTCATTTGAAAGGGAAATCACTCTGATAGTGGAGGTTACAGGTTTAAGTACCAGACCGGCTACACATAAAAAAATTGGTTTAAAATGCAAACTAGCCAAACCCCTTCATGAAAAAAAATGTCGTTTAAGTGTTGGTTTTTAAACATATAATGCTTTAAATTGAAATCAGTTTTATTTTATTTTTAATTGACCGATTATTTTGAATAAAGATCCATTAATTTAAGGCATATATAATGTCTTTGACGTCAGTTCATCTACCAAATATTCTGGAAATGCAAGGAAATAATGAACTCAGTCTCAGTTGGTTTTACAGGTAAAGTGTGTCACTTGAAACTACATTTTCTTTTATTTGAAACTAACTTTAAACATAGACGTCATTTTGAGTCACGTGGCCTAAAGCACTCTGATGTAAAGAACATTGTAAAACGTCGTACAATTTAATGGCCAGGTTCTACTCCACTTATTTGGACGATTGTCGTAAGTCAGAGGTTATTTAAACTACAAATGTTTACATCAGAATTTAGTCACTGTAAATCTTATACATGTTTTATATATATATATTTCGGATGGCTGTGCATTGATCTCTATGCCTGACTGCTTCTTATATATATATATATATATATATATATATATATATATATATATATATATATATATATATATATATTTACCTAAATTCGACGATTTTATATAATTCGTCTTCTGCGTTGATCAATTGTAATCATAAAGTATTATAGCAACAACCTTAAAGTTTTGACTATTAAACGGAAACCATTCGACGAAATACGACGTTTCTTAATATCATAGCAGTTAACAAACATGGTGGTCTAACATTCTGATTTTTTTCTGAGAACGTCAACCATACTTGGCGGTTTTGCAAAGCGGTTGACTCTGAACAAGCTATGATGTAACAAAACATGCCGTCCTTGATTAAAGAACGAACAACATTAAACTAATTAATAATTGAGCCAGTTACAAGTTTCGTTATTATTTAATGTGAATTCATATTATTTATTTATTGCTGCAGGAAGGACACAGAAAAGTGTCACCATGTCTCAAGGCCTTCACAAGGGAACAAAGCGCAAGGTGCTCCCACCGGGTGCCGTAGTCACACTGTCCACACGTCCGTCACGTTGTGATGCCATCAATGCTTTATTTGTCTGGGAAGACCTTTTTACATACACATTATTATTATCTGAACAGCATTCTGGAATTTTAGGTTCTTGTTATTGTTTTTTTCTGTTTCTTTTGTGGTTGCTTTCCCTTTTGCTAATTTTTTGTGTGATCTTCGCAGGATAAAAATAAGGAAAATTAATGCCCTTTTTCTTGAGAAAGTCTGTCTTTGTACATGTATGTGGCCCCGGATTTTGAGGCCTCACCATTTGTAATTGACTTATCACCAACAACGTTCCTCAATGCATTGCATCAGTGTGTAACTTTGACATTTCTCGAATTTTAAACTCCATTCTTTTACGGAAAAGTTTTAAGAGGCTTGGTAGTTGACTTACTGGCTGTTCTGTTACTGCTGGGGAACCTTGCTCACACACTGCTCTGCTTGGTAAACTCAAAGAAGGGTCCATGTCAGAGGCTGCAATCACAAACATTGAAAGGGAAGATTCCACTTTTCCTGAAAGCAGCCTGTACATTAAGGGCTTTTGAATAAATCTCACAGACAACTTTAACCACTCCAGCTGACCTTCACGACGCTGTGGAAGTATTCTCTTTCTGGAAATACGAAAATAAAATGGTCGAACCTGGTCTCCTATTGCAATCTCGCCACAAATGACATTCACTTTCTTTGCGTTACAAGAGATGACAGCATGGGCTTTGTATATGGCTCCGTATATATTGTTGACTGAAAGGTCTTTTTCTTCGAAATTTAAAACTGCTTGTAGTCTGTCAAGTAAATTGTCTAAGGTAAAGATGCACGTCAACTCATTAAAAATGGCTTTAATGTCTCTTGTAGCAAGCCAAATCTAAAAGTAAGAACAAATATGTTATGATTCTTTAATCAAAAAGAGGAAACCCAACAGTTACCGCATTAGAATGGTCAGTCGATAAAAAAGGACCGTTTGGGGTGCTTAAATCGCTTTTACAGAGCTCTACCTCGCACTTCCAGAAGGGTTAAGTGTGTAGTTTCATTTCGAGAATAACCATAGAAAATCTCTGCCATTGTAGCGAGATGTTTTACCAGCTACACTTCTTTTTCATGTGTGAACAGCTGACCGCGGCCTGATTTTACATATTCCAAGGGTTATTTCCACATACCCTATATTGCAGGGTTAAGATTGTGGCTCCATATGACAATGATACCCTCTGCATAGATATTGTTTGTACTTTTACTGCATGCCATGCTTATATGCTCAATGTATATATGTATATATGATCATATACCAAACGGCACAGGCCCCTCTTACAAAAAGAAATCGGAAAATAAAGGAGAAATATGGTATTTGTTATTACTCTTATGGCCCTCCAGGAATATTGTTATACAGGATGATGTAACCTGTCATGTGATATTTTGATTTACTTTAATAGTAAAAGCAGTAGGTGTCTGCAAAAATTGCAAGCAACAAAGATATTCTAAAAATAATGGCCTTCAAAATTAACCCAATAAAACACCTACATCATGCAATTATATAATCAACTACGCTTACAAATGGTAATTTTTACCTGTCTTAGAACGTCCGCAATACAGACAATTCTTTACATCTTCACCTCTAAAAACTTTGCGAAAACAAAAAACAAACAAACTATAAACGGATTTAGGATTTAGGAGAACGTCGAATTTAAGTAATGTCACGTAATGGAATTTCCCATAGATCTAGCATGTCTTTGCCTACTATAGCTTGCGTATAATAACCCTGACTGACCTTTAATATTAGCATCTATTAACGAGCTAGCTCACACCTATATACGATCAATACCACACCTTCCTTCCACCTCGGCAAACATACCCGACTGTCAGCGATTGCATTATCGATAACTAATTTTGCGTTCGTATTCGATAGATAATATATTCTTGCATAAAGGTCAAGTCGGGGTTATTATACGCAAGCCATACTAAAGGTTATCTAGATGAGATACCTTAAGATTATGTTATAAGCCAAAAAACTAACACTGTGTCTGATAATTCCAATGCATATTTAAAAAAATACAATCGTTGTACTGAAATTTAACATACCGTCTAAACACGGAACACGCACGGATAAAGATATCAAACTCTTGTCTTCACGTTGCACATGCCTTGTTGCAATGTCTTGCTGCTCAAATACTGAACTATACGCATCTGTTTCTATAAATATCATTTGCAGCTTGTACTGAATACATGTTGATATATAGCTCTATACGCTTCCAGATAATTTCTGCATAAATCGACACATACTCTGGATCGATTTGATAGACTGGCCTGCAAGTTTCGACTTTATATTACAACATAGATATGAACCAATTTTGCCTTGTGATAAATAGAAATGTACGACACAGATGTATATTGCCTCTGCCAGCAATAGGCATAAGCGTCAACAAACATCCAATTTCTGTGCTTGTGAATTTGTGTACAGAAGAAGTTACCGTGGTGGGCGGTGTCGCTTGCGATGAGTTATGAAAAAAAACTAAATTTCGGAAACACGGGGATTGATCCTGCATGACCTTGTCTACTCGCGGTCAGCCTGAGAAGAAGTAGTGCGTGTGCAGAAACAAATATGTATGCCAAAGGAGACTAGACACAACAATTGTGTCAAGACATGCTTCAAGTGTTAACATTAATATTGCTAGCTGTTTAAACTAGGAGTTTAAGTGATTATATTATGTTATGCAAATATAAATGAAATGCAGATTCATAAATTAACAATGACGCTCATGACTGGAGAAAATATTAGAAGTGAGGAGATAACTGTTGTTTGAACGCGTGTTCCACTGAATATTATCAACTAGGCCGAAACATTTGCAATACACCGCTTGGCCTCTGCCTTTTTGTGGCTCTGTCACATGTTGTTTTGTGGCACTTGCGATATTAGTAAAAAGATATGCAGAGACATTTCCGATTTCCCGCTCGGGGCGTTTTGCGGCTCTTTTACAAGTTTTGTATGACAGGGTTATTCGTATCTCAGAATCTCAATCTACATTTTTCGCAATTGTTGGGAAGAGAATGGCGCCCTCGGCATGTTTACATTCAGATCACAGGAGTGTTGTGTTGAAATAAATAAGTGGGAGTTTATTTTATTCTCAGTTTATTTTGGTCACATCCAGGAGCATCAACGGGCATGCATTTTGGACTGATTTAAGTTAAAATGCTCTCATACGGAAAGTATTGTATATTTATTAAATAGTTAATACTTTTTGGATATTAGTGTCTATGTTGTAACTTTTGTTTGAATGTATAATCATTATTGTAGAAGAGGTGCCTTTGCACTGAAGACTTGCCTACTTTCTAATACGTACATATCATTTACCACGGAATATTTTTTTTACCAATATTTTGCGCACTTTTAATTGCTCACACGGTTAACACCGCCAAAACAACGCTTTTCATCTATTTGAATATGAGCAGCGGGGATCAGTCTTTTCTACACTCGTATCAACCTGATTATATCCGGAATGTCCCTGAATCTATTTCGTAGACATGGCCGAGGTGTGTGAGTGTTGTATGTACTGCAAGTGGACACCATCGCCGGATAAAAAGCAAGGGTGTACAATATTTTGTTTTCTACATCATGCTTCATTTGTAATTAATCAATTGCAACTTCTTAGTTATTTGCCACAACGTCACGTACAGATAGCAATACATATTACCATAGACCTAACTCCCAATAGTGTATGCCCTGATCAGGTGGCTATTATTATTTTAAATAGTACTGTAAATAAAACAAACTGTCTAGTTTAAAATTCGTATGCGTCATTAATAGTTGCGAGCAAGGGATCACCTCCCGATCAAAATTAAAAGTTACTTTAGAGTCTAACAAGTGATAAGAGAAACAATTAAACATAAATTCGTTTCTGTTGATTGCATTTTAACTTAAATAAGGTCCAAAGTAAATGCTCATAAATACTACCGAAATGTAGTATTGTGATCTGCTTCTAAAAGACCTAAGTGCGCCATTTTGTTCTTACACGTTTAATAATTTGAGACTGACATGCTGGGATAATAAAATGACCTCTGTCAAAAATGTCCTGGTTCAAAACCTCAGAAGGTAGTGAGGCCCTTGCGGGATATCGCAAATATCTCGGACTAGTAGATAATTGTAAGTTATCTTATAACAGCTCCCCATTGCGTGGCATTGTTTATTCATCAATCTGCATAACATTTATATCTGCATTACATAAATTAATCACTTGAACTTCAATCGAAATTAAAGACATTACAATGCAACTGATAACATTTGAAGCACGCCAGAATACAATTAACGCGTCTAGTCACCTTCGACATATTTGTTTTCCAGGCATGACGACTGATCGCGAATAGTCAAGGTCATGCAAAAACTTGCATCAAACCCATTTATTTTCTATCCTTGTGACTAGGGTTGTGGCATTTACATTACTAAGAAACTGTGACTGTATAACATAACTGTCATGTAAAGTTTTAAACCAGAGACACATTTTGTGGACAACATACATATCAAAGTATGTATATGTAAGTATGTATCAGCCAACTTACAAATGTACCATATTTACAAAATGTGCTCGATATGACGTCCATTTCGAGCAAGCATGAAGTCAAGTTGCCATTTGAAATTGTCAATATATTGCGGCATATCTCTGGTGTAACTCTGTAGTTCTCTTCTAATCGCACGTTTGAGGTCGTCAGTAGACTGAGGAGAATTTCTTTCAAGTATCGCCAAAGGTAGAAGTCTAGAGGATTGAGATCCGGGAGGCGGTGGCTACTCATTCGCAGTGTGAAATGAAATGAATCTGTCAGTCAGCCACTAGACAACATTTCCTGCTCTGTGTAGTGTTGCACCGTCCTGTTGAAACAACACACTGACCATGTGAAAAAGAAATTCTTCAATGTTTACAAGAATTTCTTCGTCAGTAAAGACAGACATCGATCATTGTTGGTTGTTGTTACATTGACTTCATTGTTTTCAAAGAATGGACCAGTAACTGCGTGCACGCTGAGTGTAGCCTAAGCGGTCACATTGCCCCGTGCGGACGTTTTTCGATGTAAAGTTCAGTTCTCTCAGTGCCCAAAAATCGGCAGTTCTGTTAATTCGCTTCAGCATTTAAATAAAAGTGTGCGTCATCAAATTATTGTCCATTTAAGGTTGACGACTTTATGAATATACATTGTAGTATACATGTGCCGTTCGTAATCATTGGCATTGACAATAAAACATGTCGTGAGAAAATGTCTCAGACAAACATTTATCTTGAAATGGTTGAAATTCTTTAATCTTGTAACTAATGTTGAAGTACCTAATGTTGTATATAGCTGTTGGTTTTGGTTAATTTTTGTACAGTGCGTGTCTGTCTGTTATTGTACCAGTGTGTACAACCTGTCACGCACACGGAATACTTTTAAAAGCATAAATTCCATGCCGCATTTGAAGTTCCAGACATCGTCAAATCGTAAAAAAGTACGATTTTATGGCTCGCAACAGCTTATGACCATACAGAATAGTTTTAAAGGATTTAAATCTCTTTTTTTTGCCGTTTTCATTTATAACATATGACGTCACATGTAGTGACGTAAACTTCATGTCATTTCACGGGCTTTAAAAGCCACATACCTTGGTGTTATTCATATTAAAAGCAAAAATGTAAATGTACAGTTTGGATGTAACATAGTGCGATGATAGGATATGCAATTGCTTTTAAGGTGATGTACTTCTATAAAGTTTTAATGACCTTGGTTACAAGTAAGTTAAACTTTTTTCACGTTTCTTACTAGTCCATGAAGGATTGGTAATTTTCACGGTTTTTGTTAAGCGCGTATGAAAACATAACACACACTCAAACATGAATTCCATTTCTGAAAAAAAAAATAGATCTAAACATTTAACAACACTTTCTATACAAACAGAGGGTAGAATAAGTAGAATACGTATAGAAGTTATTGGCGAACAAAGAAAATGTTATCTAACTCGACACGGCAAAACTAAATCGCTCCGCGATTTGTCTCAGCCTCTTATGATAGCACGTTCTTTATTCAACACTAAAGTAGAATAGTCTATTTGTCTTTTAGCTAGCATTTGTAAACATTGTCTTATGTTTTCTTTTTCAGTATATGTTGCAATATTAAAGGCATTGTTATACTTTCGTAATGTGTATACATTTAGCTTATTTTGGTAATATTTTGTCGATCACATGTTTTGACAACAATCTTTCAACAGGAAATGTAGATGCATTATGTAATTTGCATATACTACACTCTTCTTCAGTGCTGATCGTGCTGAAACAATGATGTTTAGTAGCGTTGAATTACTTGAACAAATCTAAATAATTATATATTCTTTCTTTCATACATGAGATTCACAAACATTGGTTTACATGATAACTATAGTTTTATAAAGGGATAAGTATTATATAGTTTTATAAAGGGATAAGTATTATATTTATGTTGAATTAACATAAATCTGAATATAACTTCTGGATTTTCCGTTTTACGTCTTCACATTTGACGGTTATGAATGTTTATGGTCATATAGTGTAAGTATTCTATTAAAATATTGTGTGTCTATTACAAAACAACGAGTCCTGGTTCTACCAAGGACGTAGGCAGTTAAGAGGGGTTAATATAAGTTACGAGATATTGCTTTAAGCCATTTGCTGCTTTGAAATAAATGTAAATGATTGTTTTGTGTTGTGGCATTTTAATACTTGTCATACCTCTTTGAAATTAAATGATAGTACAACTATTTTACTACTGATTGCAATCAAGAAAAAAAAACACGGTGTGATGTCGTATTTGATATATCAAATTGCTCTAATTATTTTTATAAAATGTATTATTTTATTACGGTTAAATGGCTTTTTCAACAGATAGTTTCTTTCGTGATTTGTGTTATCCTTCCGCTGAGCTTTATCTTAACCGACGGAAAAAAAAAAACAAATTTGCATAAGTGATTGTATGGCTTGTTTTGTTAAACTGGTATCAGTGATTGTATGGCTAGTTTTGTCAAGAAACAACATGTTTTCTTAAGTCCGTGCTACACAAATCAATAGGTAGCGCATCTGTTTCTTTGTTATTTAGCTGTACTTTTTGATGCCAGGAACATAACAAACTAGACAAACATGAAAGCAAACAATACACTATGATAATAATGTAAATGACAACATCAATCAGTGCCGGCTGGAGAGAAGTCGTCATTATTATATGCTTCATGTAATGACAGTCACTGTTCGGTGAGGTCTAAGGTACATATATTAAAAACAAATATTTAATTAAAAATCAGACCGACAAAATAAACTATTTAACTTTATTTTCTTTCTGTACACTTTGACTGCGTTATAATTTTATGCTTTAATTTATTATAGTAAACTATTTAGTATATGCATATCATAAGCCTCTATTTTTCATTTTTGTATATCATATGAATGTAATTGTATTATATATTTAAAAACATTTGAATTACATATTCACTTTGTTACAATTAAATGTAGTAAACATGTAACTTCTATTATAACTTTGCAGCATCTTTACTTTGTTTATGTCTTCATGTGCATAACAGAATTATACACACACAACATATAAGTAAAAGAAAAAAAAGCCTTCTGACAAGAATTTACTCACATCGTGACAAACCGGCCTGACATATCAGCTTAAAAATATACTAACTTTCCAAATTTGTAAAAAAGATGTTCAACTTGTTCTTCTTTACTTCCAGGTGGTTATCCATGTACTCAGCATTACAGACCATCTTCAGGATATGGGCTTCTCTGGCTATACAAATTGAAAGTGAAATAGAATTTTTCAATGACAGTACTGCAAAGGGATTACCACATATTATTTATAGCAACAACATATTTTCTCATAGTAATCATACTCAGGGTGACACAAATGAGTATGTTCTTCCAGAAAGAAGACACTGACATTGCCCTGGAGGGCGCCTATGGTGTGAAGATTTGCAGATTTGTAACTCCCCTGACTATTTAGCCTCTTACTGCATGGGTTCATTGTAAAGCACTTGATGTTGGAAGGTCTTCCAGCTGACTTGCTGTGCTCCAGTGGTTCTACCCAGTCTTTTTTTAGGGTTCGTTCTCCATCAAATAGATGGGCGAAGCTATATTGATCATAATTGGTCGCTACAATGTATGTAAAAACAAGCTGACCTTGTCATACTTCGACCCAATGTAGACAGTGTTGTCCAACAATATGAATGAATGACGCGAGAAACGCATGTTCTGTAAATAAGCTACAGGTGATAAGCTCATTTTAAAGAGTTTACGGGCGTATCGGTTGTAGACACCCAAATACTGTGACAACAGGTAGGAAAAGCCAGTCAGTAATGTCTTGGAAATCTTATTTGTGAAATTGAACACAGTAGATGCGGTGTCAAGCAATGCAGTCTCCGTCTACGAGGACTGTCCCCTATACCAGAAGCTTAGAGGATATCCAATGAAGAATCACAAATTCAAATTTTTATTCAACATTTTGTCCGGGCAACAGATGACAAGGCTGCCATTATCGATTCAAACTAGACCTTCATCGAGTGGAAGCAGTGCACGGCTTACTAACTCTATGCAATATCATTAACATGGAAGCTGTTGGGATTTAACCACCCTGATTCGTTTCAAAACCTTAACATGCTCAGTCAGATGTTATAGTATCAAGTCGGACAATGTTTATCAGCTTACGGTTTTGCAAAGAAAGTTCCATTGCATCTCTTGTTTTATTTCATTTTTAATAATCCCTTTACAACTCTTGTTTCTAAAAGCATAGCTGATGATGACAGAAGGAAACACGATATTAACTTTTGTTTAAAGCGTGGTATCCAATAGATCGGCTACATCAAAAACATGTTACCAGATCTTACCCATGTAATGTGGGAATTTGGAAATTATTTTACATAAGCTCACACTTCAATCTAAGAAAGTGTATTTTTGAAAACTACGTTAATTGTTAGGCAATACAAATCGTGAAAAAAATGTTCTTATTGTTCCTCCTTTCAAAATCTATAAATAAGCATGATATGAGTTTCTACTGAAAATGTGTTTCGACGTCATACCAAATTACCGGATGATGATATTACGTATTTACCGAATGTTTCAAAGCAAACCAAAAACGTCCTCTTACGGTCTTCCTTTTCCTTGCAACTCTCAATTAGGGATTGATATTTAGTCAGTTTTTCTATGAATCTATTATTCCTGCCCCTAGTCTGTGAGTTCAGCTAGTACAACTTGCTTTGTAAGTTAAAGACGACTTTACATGTTTTGCCTTATCTTAGACACCATGATTTCCTGTGAATAAAACAGTAGCTGTTTCAGGTACGCCACAATTTTCCATTCGCTTGCTATTGCAAGAATTCTAGTTGAACAAGGTTTATATCTAGTTCCCTTTGCCAACATTGACAAATAGGATGTTACAACCTTCTTGGTAGAACTTTCTGGTCGCTATGCATGGTCAACCGACTCCGCTATTGCAGCCAGGACTGTGTCATGACGCCACATATATCTGTCATCTGTCAGCACCGTTTTGCATGGACTAAGCACATGCTCCAGTTTTCTAGGCAGCCAAAAGGCTCATATTCTGGACTTGTGGACAAGCCAAAAGTCACCAGGTTTGATGGACTTGGCAACAAATAATCGAATATTTAAACAAGAAACGTAAGCTGTCTTCTTCCGTATTTCAGATGTTATTCCAAGTTAGATAGTTCGAAACCTTTTACCCACCCCACCCCAGTTTAACTATTTTCCTTATTTGTTACAGCTTGAGAGTAACACCTTGGGTACGTCTTGACTCTACTTCTATACGCCTTATTAATTAATTGCTCCATTGTGAGCGAATGATGCAACCTTCTCCTAGCCGTCCTATAGCACAAGTTTCAACGATGTCGCCGAGTCGTGATTAAGCCAGCTAAACTGCCATGTCACTTGTCCATTTCTCCAAAGCGTCTTTCCATTCCTTTTACTGTTGATGATGCAACAATGTAAACTAGTAATTGACATTGAATACGTGGTAGTCCAGTTCATAAACTGTCCCAGTTATTCACATTTGTCCACTCGTTTAAGTATTCTTTCAATTGTCACATATCCTTTGAAGCTCTTTGGGTCATTCCATGTACTCCTATACCACAAGACAGTTACTTACTGTTTGCTACTTTATTGTTGGTATAAGCTAGTTTCCTAGATGGTTTGAACTTCATTCTCGCCCTCGATACGATGTCCCCAATATCATGCAGCATCCGTCTTCCCTCTACATATGCCTGTTGTTATTGTTTATATCATCCACCAAAGCCCCTATAGATACTTGGGTGGAACCTGATGCCATCTAAGACCCACTGACATTCTTCTCAACAGACTAAACTAAGAGGTTTATAGCAGCAGTAAACGACACAACTAATATTGTGCATCCAGTGACGATGCCTATTTCTACTCTTTGTTGTCTTCTTCCTTGCAGAAAAAATTATAGGATTGTAGAAGCAGAGCTCCAGCATGTGTCTTAATCGTGACGGTATGACTTAATCTAATATATTCTGATGTTGTGGGTCTTCAGTCGGTGTGTGCTGGAACATTTGAATTGGCTAGGTCAAGCCACATCACTGATACGTCCCCTTTGTTTTCTTTGGTCAATGATATGGCATTAGTATGCTAAATACACATTGACACACCTAAAACCCCTCTTTTATGTACTGATATGTCCAAGAACATGTTCTTCCATAGGTTTGCTGTCATTCTGCCATACATTGGTGGATGTCTGACGAGTTTTCCTACTTAGGTATTTAAAAACCTTCTGCATTAAGCCATTGTCCTTCAGACAACCTTCATTTTTGATTAGTTATTAGAAACGTACCAACATCATAGGGTAGCATTTGTACAGTATGTTAGATACTGACGGGAAGGTGCCTTGGTCCTTTTCACTGCATCTCGAATCTTCTTCAATCCTGCAGTTTTGTGCAATCAAAATCTTTCTTTGGTAATTCTGGTTGCATCAACTTATCATACTTCCCTACCTCATTGTGACGGTCGTTGTCACTGCATATGTGTCGATGGGTCTCTTCCATTGTGCAATCTCGCCACCTTTGCTCTCTCCCCCACCAAACACTTGACAAAGTTTCTTTGCCTATTTAGTCTTTCACTTTGCAGATGCTCATATCGTCTCAAACTCTGCATCTGTTTCCTGATACCTTGCATTAAATCGATCACTTTTGTCTGCTTCCTTGTACCAACAATTGCCTTAGTTCTTCTATAAGCAAAATTTTCATTTTTCTATTATCTCTGACTAATGTTTTCCCTTTACTGTAATTATCCCATATCTCTTTTTGAAAATGGCTTATATCAACACAGACATTATGTAAGCCTTCTTTTCTGCACTTGCACCACTTCCTCACCGCAAACTCCTTCCTTTCATATTGTTGGGTGCGTGGGGGGTCACTTTAATTTTTGTTTCCCTACCTTATTTGATTTATACTCCGCCAATCGACTTATCATGACTTACTATTTACCCATATCTGCGGCATGGATGATCTTGACACGTTGGTGTTCTTCCTGGTCAATTTTCTCCTCGATCTCATTAAATTGCCCCGTGCTTTGTAACAAATTTAGGATACAGATGTGTTTTATAAAAAAATGGTATTACGCGTGACCGCAGTAGGTAATTGTTTACTTTGATCTACTGGTTCAAACTGTAAGATACCACCTTTAAGTTAATTATGACTCTCAAATATTATTGTTGATTAATAACACATCAATCCGTACAGTTAAAATATGTCTAGATGATATTCTCATTCAAAGATATTTCCTGTAAATAAGGAGTACTATGATATTGTTACTTTTAAACGCATTATAAGTATGCCTGTGACTGACATAAGGCCTACACACCTCTTTAGTCCCATACATTTTTCAATGAATATTAGGTAAGGTGCAGTGTTTTAGTAATGCAAAAGATCATGCTTTCTTTTTATTTCTCCTATCTGCAGAGCATTAAAGTTTTTAACAGAACAACAACATCCTCTTGTTTAAAGGAGGAACCTCATGTAGTTAAGAAGTTGTACATATAAGGACATATACAATTGCTTTTTAATGTATTTGTCTTCATTTCGGTGCTTTATACGGTGTTCTAGATTGATAAAAGCCTTTATTTGTAAGATGAACCTAGGGTCTATGCAAAACATTTACTACTGTTAATTCACGATATAGTAGTTGCATTCTCGATTTTGACTTTTAAGGAGATACGGTCTAATAACGAGAGCCATTTCTTGTTTCCTGCACCTGTCTGGTTTTTGTTTGTAATATTGCGAAAACAAAATGTTTGTTTTCTTTGTAATTGTGCAAAGACTGATTGTCATCCTTCAGACCTATTTTAATGTTAGAATATTGTCATAGTAAGATATTTAAACTACAAAATGTGTACACATTATAATTATTATAATAATAATAATAATAATAATTATAATTATTATTATTATTATTATTATTATTATGTGTTCAATAATGCATGACTGTTCTCTTTTTATTGTTATGAACATATGAACAGCTCGACATGGTAAAGCCTCGAATTTCAATGTTAATTCGCTTTTACTTGTGGATAAGATCATTTATTTCTTCTTCCGACATGAACTTCCAGTGTTAAAATAATTTCGCTCATGTTAACAGTTTTTGAATTTTGCTATGATGTTACTTTCAAGTTCCAATGATAATATATCTTGTCAAGATAAGTTTTTAGATATACAATGTCAAAGGCGAGCACATATTACGTACTAATATAAAACCGTGTTACGACAATTAGTCTTTAACATTCTTGCTATCTTTTTACAATGCTACTTTCAATGCCGAGGTTTGGGCGAAATTAGTAATTTGACAGTAATCTCTTTAAAGTGTCACTAAATACAGCAAAATATATGGTAAATAGACCCAAACAGAATTAGTGAATCTATGTTTTTGCCAGAAGTTATAATCAGGTTTGCATTTCAACAAATGACATCATACCTTTGTTCATAGCGAGCTGTACAATTTATGTCACTTTGTAACCTGTGACGCATATTGTCTACAGATTACTTTCTGTAAGTTACTACTTAAAAACAGTTCGTATGACATATATATGTTTGTAGTAAATGGTAGACGATAAATAGAGATCGCGTAAACCTTCTTCCTTATTTTATAGCAGTATTTCAACCCGGTCTAACACATCTTTAATTAACAGAACAAATAAATGCACGAATGAGCTGTTAATCGACTATACAGAGTGCAAACCATCTTATTTTCTTCTTTTTTTGAAGACTGACATATATTTTATTGATATTTATAAAGACCAAATCCTCGAAGTTTGAAGGCCATAATTAAATTTTGTTGATATCAGTAAACGGGCATGCATCTAGATGTTCATGTAACTTTACAATTCGTCTCTGGCACATTAAGACATTTAACCAGAGTCAAGTTAAGATGCTAGAAATGTTTTTCATTGATTTCAGGAAATGTACTCCTATTATTAACATTTATGTTTTACTACGTATGAGCTGTACGAAAACTAGTAAATACGGTTTTTGAAGATAACTGTCTATTTTAATGTGAACATATTTAGGTGCTTTAAAAGAAAAGTCAATCTAAGATTCTGAGGTAAAACAGTTTATAATAACATCTACTTGAAATAGCACAAGGATTTTATTGTATTTATATGCATATTATATGTATACGCCTTCTGTGATAAAATCTGTGAAAAATATTGTTTTCTTAAACACTTGCTTTTTACAACGTTTTACAATACAATAGGCTTCATTGTCTTTGGCGTTTTTATTGTCATTTTCTATAATTTTCTACAGAAATTTGCAAATGACGTTATTACTCTTTCCGGTTAATGAAGCCACTACCTTATTCTAAATATATGTAATTGGTTGTTACTTTTTATTTCAGTTTTATCAGCTTTCTTGAATTTATTTGAAATCGTAAATCATTTGTGTATTTTTATATAGACTACTGCATTGACTGTCAATTAATGCTAAATAGTATTGTCCTTTACTTTTCCTGAAAACCAGATGAAAATTCTTGTCGCTTTTATTTAATGTGATATTGTTATTTACTCTCACTTATCTATTAAAATGACGTTGTAGTAGGACGTTGTTGAATTGCTCTATCATCCAGTGTATGAACAATTGTAAATACTTTTGCCAACTGACCGTTCCATTTAGTAACTATTATGTTTTCTCTTTGTTTTATTCTTGTATCCATTTGTTTTGTCAATTTACCGTTCAGAATGCATTCTATTCTCATGTTAAATCATTTTTTTACAAATGATGTAGTTGTTATGAAAACTTGCAATATTGTGTTTGATTATTTATGGCTCTGTGTTCTCGTCTTATTCCGAGAAATTGTTTAAATTCTTATTCCAAGTAATAGTTAGGCACAAATAGTTTCATAGATTCGAAATTTATATCTACAGTGGTTTTACATAATATTTGTCCTTATTTTATCGAAATGTTATTTCTATAAAATAAAACATACAGTTGTATCAAATAAAAAGCCTTATAGCAGACATAATGATATTTATTTTGGTATATAGAACATACAAGAACATACATAAACAACTCATTATGTGTCAGTCAACTTACCAATATACCATAATTATACAATGTGCTCAATACGACTTCCATTTTGAGCAATCATGGCGTCAAGTTGCCGTGTGAAATTGTCAATACATTGCGGCATGCCTCTGGTGTAATTCTTTGTAGTTCTCTTCTAAGTGCATGTCTGAGGTCGTCAGTAGACTGAGGAGAAGCGCTTTAAAGTATCACCACAGGTAGAAGTCTAGAAGATTGAGATCGAGAAGGCGGTGGCTACCCACCTTGTCAAATGAAATGAATCTGTCAGTCAGCCACTGGACAACATTCCCTGCTTCTGTGTGGTGTTGCGCCGTCCTGTTGAAACCACACACTGACCATGTCAAATCCTTTCCTCTTCAATGTTTACACGAACTTCTTCTCTTCAGTTAAGTCAAATATCGATCCTTGTTTGTTGTTGTTACATGGTCTTCATCGTTTTCAAAGAGGAATGAACCAATAACTTCATGCACGCTGTTTGCAGCCTAAGAGTAACCTTTTCCCCATGCAGAAGTTTTTCGATGTTAAGTTCAGATATCTCAGTGCCGTGCCCCAAATTCTGCAGTTGCGGTTATTAACATTTAAATAAAAGTGTGCTTCATCAAAAAACCATAGCGGATCAATGATGCCCTAGTTAGTAGGCATCCAATGAGTGAATGCTAGCCTGCTTGAAATGTCACTTTCTTTTAGATGTTGTAATAGCAGCATGATCGATATTTTGTATGGAGGTCATATTCAAGTCATACTTCAAAATCCTGTAGACGCTTGAAACACTTCTCGTGGTAGTTATCTCGCCCAGATCTCTCCGTACATGTGTTGGGTATAACTACTCGCTGTCTTCACGTCCTCAATGGCTTCAACTGTTCTTAGAGATCCTGATCGACCAGATTTGTTGTGTCGCCTGTCTTCACATGTGCCAGATTCTTGATATCTTTTATTCTTGTACTGATTTTGTATTTAGTTTTCCCAGATCTGGATAATTCCTTTTCATTTGTTTACTACCTTTTATAGTGATTTTATTTGATACAATTTATTAATTAGACCGCGCATGACTGAAACAGCGCCACAAAAATGACGTCATTTATGATTTTCACATACAATATGTTTGTGTAAAAAGTTTGCCTTTGTGACCTATCTGGGGAAAGCGAAGTGACAAGAAAATGTCCACTTTTGTGAATAGCACAACTTCTATCCAAATAATTTTCGTTTTAATGTTGACGATGTTAGTAAATATACATTGTAGTAAACGTGTACCGTGCTTAATCATCGCATTAACAAGAAAACGTGTCGTAAAAATGGCTCTTACCGTGAAACATTTATCTTTGGTGATTACTTACTGACAAATTTAGGCGAGCCTGGATGATTTCATACGAATGTTGCAAGTCTTTTCGTTTCAGTTGTAAAATAATGACATTGCCGGGATCATTATGAATACTTCCTCTAAATGCTGACAATATTAAAAGCAGAGGTATCATTTATTAGTAGATAGACAATATTTATTTAACAAATAGATATTGAAATGGTTGAAATGCTTGAATCTTGTAACTCCTGTTGAAGAAACTCAGTGTTGTATATAGCTGTTGGGTATGCTTTATTTTTGTACAGTGCGTGTCTTTTTGTTTTGTACCAGTGTGTAAAACCTGTCAAACACACACGTAATACTTTGAAAAAGCATAAATTCCATGCCGCATTTAAAGTTCCAAACGTAAAAAAGAACGATTTTAAGGCTCGCAACAGCTTATGACCATGTAGAATAGTTTTAATGTATAAATATCCCTATGTTGCCGTTTTTATTTATGACATATGACGTCACATGTAGTGACGCAAAACTTTATGTCAATTCTCTGAGTAAATACGGGCTTTAAAAGACACATACCTTGGTGTTATTCATATAAAATGGCAAAACTGTACATGTACAGTTTGGATGTAACATAGTGCGATGATAGTATATGCAATTGCATATAATTCAGTCCAATGGTCATTCGAAACTTAAATTTGTTGATTCTCCACCCATCCATGGTTTGAGTTTGATAATAAGTTGATGCACTATTATGAAGTTTTAGTGACTTTGGCTATAAGCAAGTAGTTAAACTTTATTCACGTTTCTTACTCATCGTAGTCCATGACGATTAATATATGTTACAAAAGATTGCTTTAAGCATTTTGCTGCTTCTAAAAATTAATGTAAATGATTGTTTTCTGTTGTGGCATTTTAATACTTGTGAGACCTCTTTGAAATTCAATGATCGTAAAACTATTTTAGTACTGATTGCAATCAAGGAAAGAAAACACTGGTGTAATGTCACATTTGATATATTAAATTGCCTCAATCATTTTTATAATTTGGGATTATTTTATTACGGTTAAATGGCTTTTTCAACTGATAGTTTCTTTCATGATTTTTTTGTCTGTTATCCTTCCGCTGAAACTTTATGTTAACCGACGGAAAGAATACTAAATTTGCATAAGTGATTGTATGGCTTGTTTATTTAAATTGGTATCAGTGATTGCTTGTTTTGTCAAGAAACAACATGTTTTCTTAAGTCCGTGCTACACAAATCAATAAGCAGCGCATCTGTTTCTTTGTTATTTAGATGTACCTTTTCGATTAATCGTACCAGGAATATTACAAACTAGGCAAACATGAAAGCAAACAATACACTTTGATAATAATGAAAATGACAATATCAAACAGTGCCGGCTCGAGAGAAGTCATCATTATTATATATCATTTCATCACAGTCAATGTTCGGTGAGGTCCAAGGTAAATATATTAAACACAAATATCGAATTAAAGATCAGATCGACGATATAACCTGTTTTACCATATTTTCTTTCTATACACTTTTAATAGATGCACTTCTATAAATTTTAATCATCTTATATCCTAAAGAGGAGCAAGTGTGAGAATATATGAAAACCATAGAATAAATTTATTTAATTAATTCATATTCTAAATGCTGTAAACATGATTGTTTCATAGTTTCTGCTAAAATTGTCAAAGCTTACCAATGCAAATGATGTTATTGTTTTATAGACGATACATTTTAATTGCTCTTAGAGAAATGTAAATAGATTGCAGTGTCGTTTTTTAACATCTAAGACATATGAGTACCATTTTGGTTTTACCACAGTCTGTTCTCAACAAGGATATTTGTTTCTAAGCAAAATACATACATAGAAGTTCGATTGTACTTTCTGATAATTGAAAGCGATTTATTTCTGTCAACAAAGCAACAAAAGTAGAAAATATAACGTGTGTATTATATGCCGTAAATGCACTCAGCATTAAGCTATTGATCTAACAAGTTGATAGTGGTATTCCTTCTCTGCTACAATTTTATTGCAAAGTGTAAGACAAACCAAGAATGTCTTAAAAGAGTATGAACATAAAACATATTGATATAAGAAATGAATTATTTAATTATGATAATATTTAAAATATTCTTGCATAAAATGACTCAACTTATGTCATTTTGAGTCAAAAATCTACTCAACTATATAATATAAGCACAATATAATGTATTATACCGATGAATAATTTAAACACTAACATATCCTTAATACTAAACATTATTCATCAAATAAAGGAGCATTTCAAGACATGTTCCTAGACATTGGCAATGATCAAAGTTTGCCCCACCGACAATTTTAAATCAGTAGTTAAACATGGTAAGAAAGAATATTTGCAACAAGGGAAAAATACTGGACACATTGTCAGTCATAGATATTATTATGTGCTATGGGTTAACAACACGCTCAATTATAGAGTTTTCAAAACAATAAGGAAACAAAAAGAATGCCAGCCAACAGAGCTGATTTCTCGTATGGAATATCTACTTCAGCGTTCGTTTAATTTTGTTTTTCATTTAAACCAGTTTTATTTTGTTTATTTATGTATACATTTTTAATAGAAGTGAGAAATCTTTATATTTTTCTGTACGGGATGAAAATACATTTGACTTTATGCAGATGATTGTTTTTTAATTATATGTCATCTAATAATACTGAATTGTTTTTTACTGGGCCATGGTTATTCCATGTAGTTTATGTAATTTCCATATACCACTTCTAACTTTAATATTAAAGTGAGGGATTAAATCCTTCTCATAAGTTCAGTGGGATTGTTAATATGACATTATGTCAAATGTATTTTATGAGAAACATGTTATTGTGAAAAAAAACAGAAAGACAGTCGTTAAAATATAACCCTACATCTTTGTAAGCTTCGTTCTCGAGTGATAAGCAATTACAGTGTGTATGAACCTACAAACAGTGTATATATCTAATTGGATTATTCATAATTAAAATTTTAAGGATTTTAAAAAGAGTGTATTTTTCATTAGGCACATATGCTGATGCTATGTTGTTATTCGGTAAATTATCAAAGTATTTACGGTGATTTGCCTGTTATATTAACACGTATGGCAAGCTTGAGCTTCCTTGCCACGGGCAACTTGTTGTCAGAGACGAGCAATCTGTATGGGATATGACAGACGTCCTATTATTATACGGGTGACCAATAAAATATGCAGAAGATATGATTTGCAGAAAGTATATATGTGTTGCTATGTTTCGGTCTAAAATTCCATCAGGTAAATACTTTTTCGAACTGATATTTAAAACAATGCCATTGACTTAGACTTAAACACATCAGTTCTCTCGCAAAGGACACAATATAGTATTATAATCGGAAATTGTTCATCAGTTATTATCGGTGTCTTTTTTTCAAAATGGATTTATTGCTTAGGAGTATAAAGGCAGTTTGAAAACTCTACTTGCAACAGTGCATAAATTATGGCCAATTTATTGAAATGTAAATAGTTAAATAAGAAAAGGTCATAAATTTCCTACACATATTTAAACAATCAGAAGATGTCCTGCTGATTCTGATAACTCCTGAAGATTTGAAGTCTTGTTATACTTGAAATTTGACCGCCAAGAACTTAAACATGCGTTTGGATTACACGATGACTGGACAGACAATGCAGACTACATAGAAGCTATTATTTGGACAGTCATTGTATTTATCTTTCTGTCCTGTAATGGTGAGTCAATCTGAGTAGCCGTTCTTTTTGCAAGATTGTACAGCAGATATGAGGTCGGAACATTGTCTGATTATTATTTGACATGCCATTTATAGATAAATCCTCGGCGTATTATATTATTATTTTGAGATCACGTTTCCTGTATTCGCTTCATTGTACTGTATTAAAATTCAGTGTTGTGAATGGTTTTATTTTGACATTTTCATTTTGATGATGTCGTATATGCTAGAAAATTGTACATCTGCGTTCTAAATAACGCCACTGACTTAAATCGAATACTGTTATAAGCTAGGTTTTTATATCATCGCTTGAACCGTTTTATTTTAAACTGTTCTACTTCTATTTTGAGGGTTTTTTTAAGGTGGAGAGACATTTTTCTCAATGTATATTCTACACATTTCACATAGTTAATTGCATGCATTGCTATATCGTTTGTTACTTAGTTTGCTCAGTTATTTACCCCCGTTGCAGGTGTTTTCTTTTAGGTGTCACACATTAATAAAATATTCTCATTGACATTTTGTCTAGGAGAAAAAATAAATAAAAAGGTTATGAATGAATCAGGTTCATAAACCAAGGTTAAGCATCTCAGTCGAGTTTTGCTATAGACCGATATAAAAAGGCGCTTAGTGTTGTTGGCTTTTCCCAATGTGTGCTATGTCCCGTCGCAGCAGTGTTTCTGCCACTTAAAAATAAGTTTATTATGTCCCTTTGTTGAGTGGTAGTTTAAGTTTTAATGTATGTGGTCGCTCTCATACATTATTTTTTTCATATTTACCTTACGAGGTTAGTTACCTAGAATAATATCAAATAGAATTCAAAAATGTCTTTTATATCGCTGTATTTCTATATTGTTATGATCATTTATTTACAATAAAAATGAAAACAGTTTATAACAGCTTCGTACAGCTTTGTGTTATTTTCACTATCCTTTTAAGTTTAAAGAAAGCATTGATATGAATTATTTTCAAATTATAAGGACAACGAGCGTTAGATTTATGCGCCTTGATTTTTTGCACTGTTTTCTTTAAATAATTAAATCAAATTATTATTGAATGCATGCTTTAGAACTCGATCCACCTACGCACGTACGTAGATGGAAAATTCTTGCGCTCATCAAGGTGGACCATACATTGCCGAACCATCAAAGAAAAGGGATTAGAGGTTTTAAGCCACCACGAGACTACTAGAAAACGTGAATATAGCCACTGATGTTTACCGATGTTTATTGTATAAAGAATAATCAATTCGTTATTACCTTAATAAACACATTTCTTGACGGGGTCATAGTGTGGCAATTGACAGCTAGCTGGCAGCTATGGGATATTGCCCATATCATGGCTGATGTCACCTGTCATGCAGCCAGCAAGCTCGACAGATACAGATGTTCGATGCCGTTTATGGGCAGATAAGGAACGCTATTGAATGAACAAATATTGAAGATCTTATATTTATTAATAAAATTTATTAGATTTTTCTGTTCGGTTTTCGTTTTATCTTGATTGCAATCAGCTTAGCTTAAATACTGATAGTAGTTACCTCAGAGTTTAAATGTCAAATACATACATTTCATCATCATGATTGTTTCCGTTTTGCTCATACAAGAATGTAAATAATGAAACGTTTATTGAACATTACTAACATTTACTATGATACTTGCACTAAATAACAAATACTATAGATATAAGACAAACTATATATTGCAATTGTGGTTTCCTAAGGTATAAAATGTAATAAATTTTCAAAATGTCTAACATAAAAAATAATTTGCATTGTCCTAAATATATAAGTCCAGATATGTTAGCTTTTATTGATGTTTTCTTTTATTGAATATAAATGCATGTATGAGTGATAGTAGTGTTTATATACTTTTCCGTTGTTTTGTTATGACATACTTATTAAAAATGTTTAATGTTTTTCATACTCATTTCATACCATATTAGTTAAACTGATTAAGATCTTTGACATAAAAAATATTTGGGCATTCACCTGTGGGATAAAATAAATGCATTAAAAAGTGGTTTGCCTGAATGCGCATAAGAGGTTTCTCATACTTGTGGTTGATAATGCAACTGTTAAAGCGCCATGGTTGCTATATATGACGTCAGGTGTGGTGGTAGAATAACAAGTTTTCTTTTATTCATACGTTTTATTACAATTGTTAGTAGCTAATGGAAATGAATTATAAATATGTCAAGGAAAGAAATAAACAGAGAGTATAAAATGGTAAATATTCTATTCAGTATTCAATACACTTTGACATTGCGTTTGGTTAATTTGGTTAATTTATTTTGGCTTATCAGTCCATATAAAGTTTGGATTTCTTTAGACATTTTACAATAGCTTCCTTTATTGAAATTGAATACTGCCAACACTCGTGACATACCCAGTCACAACTAAACATACTATTGAGCTTTGTTGCCAAATTAGATTGAATCAATTGATTACAGTGAACGGTGCTAACACTACCGCACAACCATGGCCTTTATGTTCCCATTAAAACACATACACAATTTACTTAGTATTATTTTCATCATATATTTAAGTTGTCAGAAAATATACCACCCAATATTCAAAAACCAGCACGGATGGTATTCATAAAATAAATTTCAACTTAATAAAAATCAACTTGTAATATGTTTTATCTGGATATATTATATCAAAATGAATTCTTATAAAGTATCACATATTTGAAACCATCCTCAGTTTGACCAGTCTACTTAAAAATTAGCGGTTGTCTCTACAATTGCGTTGTTTTCTTTCGTTTATAAATAGACAGTTGCTTCAATGTTTTATTCCTATTTCCTTTCGATGTTATAGACATTTATATTCGTCTTATAAAATACTGTGGTGCAATAGAGAGTTTTAAAAGCAGCAACTTCTTAGCTACCTGGTGATTTCCATTCACATCAAAGTTTTACTGACAACTCGCTGAAACGCAGAGTCTACTGTGATCACGTTTGCTGATTGCCACTGAAGAGTCATGTGACCAGAATGTTTAACTAAAGGATCTAAGCGGTAATCAGAAATAGCGGTTCGATCATCAAGCAATATTCTAAAAAATTGTCTTAAAAATCCAATGTCACATCAAAAACTGTCGTGATTGTCACAATAAAAACTGTCGTCAGATAATGATAGTCAAATATGTTTATTTTCTATTATATTATGTACAATTAAACCTTCCTCATATACTTTAATATTTATTTTTATTTTTGCCATATTTCTCTTGCTAGTACAATACATAATTTTGCGTCGTCTTTGATGCTTTGCATCAATGTTCTTCTTGTAACTATCTATGGTTTTGAACAAAGATTAAACGAAATGATTCTTTCGAAACACCGCTGAATAATAAAGTCACTGGATATGTTTGTTTTCCCAGGGCACACGTTGTTCGTTTATCTGTATAATGATAATCTTAAGGCGGCATGCGGTTTATATTTGCTCTTCTGCTGCTAGAAGCATAAAAGTTCAAAGCGTACAAAAGAACAGTTATAGAAACTTTATCTTAAGGATTCGGTCAAATCAGTTTTCAATATACTACCTTTGCTAGAGCTACGTGTAAAATGAATTTATATACGTAACAAAGAAACCAATCGACTCCTAGCTTGTAATGTTCTTTTTATTGACAAGAAGACCTAGCCCTAAGAAGGTGAAGAAAACAAATACATGTGTATTGGAAAGAGCTTGTAATATAATCATGACCAGCGAATGACTCGACATTCATATAGACAGTCTACAAGTTACGGATAAATGTAATGTGAATAACGACACAATGACGACAACAACAACAGAGTTTGTTGTTGCCTAGATAAAATTATTATTGCATAAGCAGATACGCTAGAAACAATATCGGGGTAGCTCTTCTGAATAAAATAGTGTTTCTTCGTGAGAGACAAGTGATTTAATCCAGATAAGTCAGTAAACAATAATAAAGTTTAAAATAGATGAATCAAAACAAGAGTATATAGAAACAGTTTTAGGTGGATCAGCGTACGCTGTAATGAGACACATTTGCAGAAAAATACATTTGTAATGACCTTTACCTTGCCACAGTGTATTTCAGAAGGCTATATTGAAAAGACATATTTAAACATGGCTACAGGAATACAATGTTATCAGTCACCTTCATGTCGCGTGATTGTTAATTTGTTCACTATTTGTAACGCCCGTGTGCTTCAATTAGCCTTCTATTAAGTGTAAATCACTTATCAGTATCTCATATTCTTATTATCTGATAACTTTATTTGATTTGTTGTCCAGTCGTAATCCTTGGATCAACCAGTATGATAGGCAGTGTAAAATTAAATCGTGTATGCAAACATAACATATTTATAAAAACATATATAAAATAGGTTAAAATTGAAACGTTTTTCATTTATCGAATGAGCTCATGCTCCATTTACACAAATATTTACAAACCATTGATTGTGCAATTTAATGCACTGTTTAATTTTCTAATGGATGTTAAAACTATCGGGGTATATAACAGCACCACATTAATCTTGCTTAATGAGAAGTAGTCCTTATACAACAACACAGAGAACAATCACAATGATTGGTTATAAATCATTTTTACATCACAGTGTTGTCGTTGTAATAGGCTAAAACATTCAATTACGTTAAGTTGCACCAATTTTTTCACAGTAATTTTATGAGAAAATGATCTATTGTACATGTTTATTTTACAATAAATTACTAAATATGCGTGTTAAATTAAAACATCCTAAATTGTCTTTATAATATAAATTCGCAATTGCAAACGGCCGATAAAGTCTGTTACAAATAAAATTAATAATGTGTTACTAACTTACAAGTCACGACATATTGACGTCGAAATTAGAATGTGTAATCCGGGTACGTGTGTTTCGAGTGGTTTAAGTTTGAACGCACTAATGTATGGCAATGCAGCTAATCGATTCTTACTTAACTAAATATGTCATGATGATCATGATGATGATCAAATTTCCGACAAATTCTGTAACCTGTCAATAAAGTGACAAGATAGGTTAAGGTGTCGGCCGTCTAGTGCTAATTATGTACTGTAATGCAAACACATCGTATGAATCCGAACTAGCGCCTAGCGCATATATGAAGCTGCATCGAATGACATGAATTGTAAAACGAATATCCCGTCTTAGGCTTTTAGCCAGGAACTCTGCGAGTTCGAGACCATCGCCAAAAACCATAACATCACGGATTGCTACAGATTGTTTATGGTGATAAGGTCACATCTAGTTAACGTGTACAGTTAACTGAAATACAAAGATTGCTTCTCTCCTGCACTTATGTGTCATCTCGCTACCTTCAGTAATGGTATTGATTAAGGTGACGCTTCTGCGAAATAACGAGGTCTTTAATGGACCCTACACATAATCCTGTCTAATTGGATGTAGCCTGACAAAGATCACATCTAAACATATTGTATCTCTCAGAGACGCGCACAATAACAGCAGGAAGCATCATCACTAGAAAAGAGACATGTACCTTAAATAATGGACAATTTAAATTGAAAATTCAATTTCGTCAAGGTAATCGCATGGGATTTTAGAGGAATTAATCATGAAATATAGGTGATGTTACTTTAAGGAGCATCATCGAGAAATTAGATAAGAAATCTCCGTAAAAGACATCATTCACCCAGTTTTCAGTGGAAGAAACGTTTGTGTCGGTTCTTTCAGTTAATAAATTGCACGATTCTCAGCAGTCATTTAAGAGACATATTGAAAATTAATAGAAAATAAAACAATCAATAAGTATTAATAAAATATACGCCTCTCGCTAAAATACAAGACAGATTTTATTTCTGAAAAGAAATGACACAGTCTTGCTGATACATTGGAGGTAGATGGTAGCTATAGCGTATAAACTTACCGTTTCCAAGCACACAGTATTGTTAACTACGTGATAAATTTTACATTATTGCAAGATGATAAAACTAATAATAAATGCTTGGTTTGTTATGACATGCTGTTACATGAAAGAACGCTTTGATATTCACCACGTCCTAATTAGTGCCAATTCAAATTCATGATATCAGGATTCGAATAGAAGTAAGTTTGGTTACAAGTCCAGTTTGGTGTTTTTTCATTTCCTTTTCATTGTTTTCCTTCTGTGTGCATTTAGAGTGTATATATGTACATGTTATCGTATACAAACATTAAGCCAAATGTACCAGGCATCTGGCCAGAAGACTATTTTCTCTGTCAGATAATCTGGTTTTGTGGTATCAATTAGAATATAAAACTTTGCCGTCATCTGTAAATTTACAGATAAAGTATTACAACAATGGTAGAGCTTGTAATAACTGTAATCATAGAATCTACATTGGGAAGATTATAAGATTCGCTAACTAACTAATCACGCTTCATTTTACAGTTATTTTGAACCAATTCATTATCTTAGATTAATGTGATCTGCAGTTACGGCATCACTGCAACCAATTATTTCTTGTAAATAGATAATTCAATTGCATATAAAATGAAAAAGAAAACACGCGGTTTTTAGATGTTTAATATACCTTACTCAATAGTTCTATATATGTAAATGCGTGATCTTAGAAATGATCAATTCCCTATTATAATCGTCAGTCCTCGTTGTGGGCGCCTCCAATTATTTGACACAGCCATTTGGTTCGTGTATCGGCTTCTGATAGTAGAAAACCTTGCTATTACTTCTTTTCATTCAGATGCGTTGTGTCGTTATGGTTGATTCTACTGCGGCTGTGACAAGGTTATTCGAACGCAGCTCCTAGACGCGGCTGAAGTGTATCTTTCAATGTCCAATGACAAGTTATTGTAAGATGTGTTGAACAGTTGTATAGTGTGGATTATTGCAGTTACGTTTACGGAGACAGTTTTTATTGGAAATTAAAATTGTGTGTACATTTTTGCAGTGTTATTAATTTATTATCTGTTCCATTCGGTACTTGGAATAAAACGATTTGACGACCCTTTCATGTTTAACAGCAATGTAAGTTTTATTTGGTTGCGTTGTGTCAGTTTTAATAATTGACTTTTGTTTAAGATTAAATAGCATTCAATATATCCTTAAACAGGTTAGGGATTTGCAATATAATATTCAGTTGCAACAGAACAAATGTGTGTCCTCCCTCAGAGTAATGAAGATAACCATAATAATGCACATATATTGTCGCTTTATAAATCCTACCTACAATAATTCGGAAATAATCTTTCAATATCCTACATAAAAATGTTGATGCGACATACCCATTTTTACAAGGAAACATTTTTTCTTAATAGGTAAATAAGAAAAAGGTCCTATCAAAATTTCCACAGATATTTAAATCTTATCTACCTGTAGACAAAGACAAACAAGATATATGTAAATGTGACAAAAACACAGAGACGAGATATAACACAAAAATGAAAAACCTGAGAATAGGGTTGACTTTTTGCCTTATTAAAATATAAATATAATTTCTTCGTCTCCTTTAATCCCAAATGTTTTCTGAACAACTAGACAAATGATGAGTAAGTTATAGACTATAGTACCATAAACACTGCTTAGTTTCATGCCATTTATCGTTACGGGACACATCTATCATCATTACTTCAGACGGTTTCTATGTGTCAATTCTAGTTAAAAATCGGCCTTCTGTAACGCGAATAGGATAACACGAGTTAGTAATGGTCTGACTAAAAATCAATTTTCTAGTTATTATTGATTTGTTCGTTTATTTATGTTTGTTCTTTTCTTGTTAAAGCCTAGATACACTGGTCACGCTTTTTTAATCTTCTAGTTGAGACTGCTAAAAAGATGCTTTTGTGATTTACCAAAAGTCTTGTTAAAAGCATTATTTCCTTGTGTATCATAACATACATGTAATTTCTACTGTTACTTTACATAGCTATAGACTGAAATAATTAAGGTTCGTGACTAAATAATTGCAGTGTGGTGTTTGAAAACGTTTACACTCAAACATTGTGAGTCAAGAAGCAACTGTGGTTATAACAAGATTGTGAAAGAATGTAAATAGTTCACGAAGATAATTACTTTCTAGTGGAATTTGTCATGATGACCTATTTAGTCTAGTTAAACCTTAGCTAGCGATTAATGTTCGTAGCTAAAATAAAACATTGGCTCTGAAGAAAGCAGTCTGGTTTGTGAGAGCATTAACTATAAATTCATTCTTTAGGATACAAATAGTGTCTATACACGCTAATCTATCTGTCATGTTTGACCTCTTTCGCGCCACAGATTCTTCTAACTTATACTAAGACCTTGATACAGAAATTGTGTTACTTCTATAATGATTAATTGTTTAGCACAATACAGTCTCTAACTACAAAAACTATGATTAATTGTTTAGCGCAATACAGTCTCTAACTACAAAAACTATGATTAATTGTTTAGCGCAATACAGTCTCTAACTACAAAAGCTATGATTAATTGTTTAGCGCAATACAGTCTCTTATTACAAAAACTATAATTAATTGTTTAGCGCAATACAGTCTCTAATTACAAAAACTATGATTAATTGTTTGGCGCAATACAGTCTCTTACTACAAAATCTGTAGCTCTGTGTGGATCGGGGAAATAAGTACACGCACAGCCATGTTGATTATTTATGGTATGTTTATTATTCGAGTATGGTATCTTGTACTTTCTGATCAACACTTGGGACAGTGATATTGTTTTGTCTTTTGCAATTACTTCTTTATATCAGAAACGTTAAAATTATCACTCATTTAAAACAAGATACAATTTGGAGGGAAAAGATCCAAAGGTAGTTGAGAAGTCCTACATTTCGAAAGATAGTAATATTAAACATATGTTCAAAAAATAACGTCAGTCCGTTTTCTATTTTTTTTCCTTCCAGAAGAATGAGCCGTGAATATCAGGAGTTTATCCTGAAGTGACCACAAACCATCTTAATGTCGGATAGACTGTCGTACACAGACACATATTACATCAGAGAGTCACGTCCAGAAGTGGCGACGCAATCATGTGGAAAATGTAGCTTTCTGCAGTGTTCCTCGTTCACTCGAAGCATGGATGTTCTGTCAATGATTAAACATTCCATCATCTCGGACGAAGCCAACCCGATTTCCCGCTACTTTGACATCCAGCAGCATGTGGCCAGTTGCGGACCGGAGATGATATGGAAGATTTATGATGCTGTCAGGATTGACGATCAGAAGGTAACTAGCCCTGTAAAGTTACAGATCAATGTCAGCGTCGAGAATTATTGTTCAAATGATTACGCAAAAGTCAGGTTGGAACGGTTAACTGAAAAAGTTCTTGCCCAGATATCGACTTGAACCCATGGTATGCGAATCCAAACACGTGCACCATGTAATATGGTGGTCTTGCTTGAATTCCTTTAAATTTCCTTCGTGAGCCGTTGATAACATTTTTAACCTTGTCTTGACAAAACAAAAGTAATGTGTTCCAAATAACACATATCTACCCACAGGAATAGGTTATTTTAACACGATTACACTTATGAGCAGAGAAAAATATACCAATTTATGGGCATTTCCTTCAACCTTTCTCTGCAAGTGTACATAACAGAATCATAGATTACACAATTAGATCATGAAAAGAAAAAAAAAACGTTTGGGAGGTCCATAAATTCAATATTATAAACTATACAAACAGAGAGATGAAGTCAAATACAACGAACAATTAAAATGTTTCTCCTTATTGCTCTAGTAATTTTCAATATCTGAATAATAGAAAGATTACGTTACTTTTTGGAAATAACATATTTGAAATTATTACATTCTAAAAAGAATATATCTTTATATTATATTTACGCAAAAGAAAAGCATTTTTACCAAATATTGTCTTTTAAAAATGAAAGGCAGCAGCATTGTTATAGCTAGGAGTGTAAACAGTGTTTTAAAAACGTGCGAGAAACAGAATTCTATTTTTTTCACAGATTTTTGCCAATGTTTTTTTTTCTATTATCAGTGCCTTTGCATTTATTGTCATTATGTGTTTACGACCGAGCCTCACCCGTTGCCACCAGTGGATCTCCATTATTATGTCTCCTGTTATGTCTTAGGCGACCGCTCAGTCACACAGAAATCCAGTAAATCTTCATCAGGATATCTCATGTAGCTGCTGTAAGCCCGACAAGAAAGCCATAAAACAAGACATTGTACAAAGTTCCAAGTTTCTGGACATTATTATGCCATATTTCTCTTATAACGAAAGAGAAACCAATCTTCATCCAAGCAGATTAATTTACTTACGAGCAAACAGAAATTAATAATATTATAAAATATTGGTATCATGTTTCCAGGATATTTTAATGATTGAACATTTTCAACACTGCCTTTTCTGATAATTTTAGCATATGGAATTGAACGGATACTTAAATTAGAAATGAAAAAATTAAGAAATGTCAAGATAATATCAGTATATGTTATTGCACATATTATTAATATTTAAATAATATGACATCGAAAGTATCATTTCAGTTGGGCACCGTATATTTAAGTTCCCCCGCATAACGTATATAAATAAAGCAAAGAACGACACTTTCGGCAGTATATGTTTGTTGTGGGTCAATAAGTGTATTATTTATGATTGACATATGCGCATATAACTGTATATAACAAGTATATAAACGTATTTTAGTCGTAGAATATACTAGGTTGTTGAGCTTCAAATTGCTAAAGGTATATTATTTGAAAATAACTTTTATTAACTTTTATTAAAACTGAACACACTCTTGAATTTTTTGACCAAACAACAAACCAAGTTGACAAACCGTGAGCACGCCACCTTAAATTATGTTCGCTTATCATATTTGTCGTCTCATTGCACATTTAAAGATCCATTTATTTATTCGTTTATGGCCGTGCATGCCTAGCATTCGCTTGTTTATGTAGCCATAACAACGTTTTTTAAGAACATTTGCTGGTTAAGCATGTAGGAGAGACACGCGAATTTATTGATGTACTCCTTTTGCAAGGCAAATGGAGATTATTTATGGAACGACATTCGCGATAGAAGATAAGTGTTCGCGTTCCAATACTATCATCATAAAATCCTATGCATCCCAATTTTGAGAATCTGATTGCGGTTATCTAATTTCAAGTTAAACTCCGTTCGGTTTTCATGCCAGAGGATTTTGATAGAAAGATATAAAAACGATAGGCATTCTTGCCTGCATAATTAATTACTTCAGTTTCCTGATCAAAATAAGTATTAAAGTCTCTGTAATTGATGCGTCGGTATTTTAAGATGTTATTATATTTATATAATAGCACTTATGTCAGTATAAATATTTCCCCCTGCTATCTGATGAATGTATCTGTTTGTTAAATTTTAACTTATTTCCAACCGACTGGCATTTACTGGATGGCGCCAGACCACCCTAATGTATGAACAACATAGAGCAATTCGAATAAAACGACCTTGTTCAAGGACTTGAGTCATATGGTTCGGTTGTTATGGCTCAGGGCTCGAACCCAGGGCCCTAATAAGAGAGTCAATGACATTAACGTTTGACCATACACTATTAAATATTCATACAGTTTGTTTGTGTATTTACAAAAATGTCTTGTAATAAGATTTCATTTAACTGCTTAATATGTTTATTCAAAAATACTGCCGATCCTATTAAGTCGTAGCTTTCTGTTCGAGACAATCGCGTGGTATCGTGGTATTGGCGATGACATATGACTACGTCAGCTAAAATGACAAGTACCTTATTGGTTTGTTGTCCTTGTTTGCTCACATGTCAAATGGGATATTGAATGAGCCGCCAAACTTCTATTCCTGTGATTTAATTGTTCCCTGAATGATCCAAAGACCAATTCAAGTGCTTATTTTCTCCAGAGTACATTGTATAATCGACAAGAAGTTCAATAGTTTCCTGGGAACTCGCTCATATCAGCGTAAGGATTGATTTGATAACAATCTTCAAAAAGAATGGTGTCTTTTCGTCTATTCATAGACCGTCTATGTTAAAAAGAACAGACATCCATCACAACGGTGCGGCTATTATGTTGCACTTCAAGAAGTTGTAGTTGCCAATTGCAATTCATATACTTCACAGGGAAATAATAAGTCTGACAGAATTGTATCTCAAAAAGTTTTGCAACACTTATGTGTTCTTCAAATACTGACTTTATAAGAGGGACAAGTATACAATGCAGCCTTATACGTACATTGGACTGCTCAATACAAAATATTATGCCATCTTAAGAAGTGTACACTTGCAAGCAAATGATTTCCATAATATATCAATGATTGCAATAGAATATATTCTTTATCAATGATTGCATTGAAACATACATTCCTAATCGTCTATTTATTTAGTTCAGACGTTCTGTATTGTCTCGGCATCATGTTGCTTTAATAAAAATAGTTGCCTTTATCATAGTTGTCAGAAGTTACCTTTGCAATAACTAACGAGATTTCGGCACTCAAGTATTATAAAACATCATTTATTTTTATTACTAGCCATATGGTGTTAGACTTGCTACCAAATGTTCTAAATTGTAATATTTCATCTTTTTTCAGGAGTGTTCGGTATTTGTGTTTGAAAAGAAAATTGCTGATAAATTGCATAAGCCTCGACGTCGGGAAATAGTGTCGGATATTTTGCGGAAGGAGGTGCAATATTTACAAAAGATTCGTCACTCCAAGATTCTCTCTGTCATCCATCCCTTGGAGGAGTGTCAGTAAGTCGACTTGTTGTCAATACTCATAGAAGGATTTTAATATCAAGATTTCTATACCAGTATAAAGATATACTCTTCTGCCTTTTACGTAAACATCAGATGATGTCATCGGAATCTCGTTTTGGTTTCCCTGGTAACAGGTTCATATACCTTCAAGAAGCCAACGAACCTGTCTGTTGATCTAACAAGGTCGGTTTGTGTATGGTCGTATTTATCAATGAAACTACAATGCATATATTTGACCGATCTTCAAAGAAGCATTACATACACATGTCAAGAGGATCGACCCAATTAGTAGCAGTCATATTAAACAATCGTCGTTTTCCTTTCTGCATCTGAAATTATACCAAGATCCACAGCTTCAATTGCAAACATGAAACAACTTCAAACATTTCCCTAAAAGGACACTGCTCTTAAACTAAATTGAGAATTATGAAATGAGCAATTTGATTCGATTGAGCAAATAGATATTCATGCGTGCCGAGAGTCATAAAGCTAATTGGACATAAAACAAACTGAATTTACAATTTAACTGGGAGGTTTTTATCGATAGTTTAACTAACATAGGTTGCATAAAATCAGTTAGTTGTAAATCTGCAATGCCATGAAGTGGAAACTGATACATTATCAACGTGTATTTTGAAAATGTCAAAATGACAACAGCAGATTTCAAATGATAATATTTGAGCACAATTATGTATTTTACTATCAAGAATTAATGGTAGGTCATATAAATAAAATATAACAAGTATTTATTGATCAACTTACATAAAGTTATCATATTGTTCCGACACTTCATTACAGTAACTCAGACTATAGAGTATTGATAAATAATATAGAAATACTGTAAGCTGCTTGATAAATCTACATGTTCTGTGGTTATGAATTCCAGCTGGACCAATTACTAATTCGGTATCACTTTTGAATTTTCGGTACCTTCAAGATCTTAAAAACAAGATTACCAGGCAATAATCTTCACAATCAAGATAACTGAAATGTTTTATTAACATTTTGGTAAATTTGACATATGGTCTAAATTATGTAGAGTTCCTTATATATTGATGCTCATATATTGGCACTATAATCATATCAATGTCAAGCGAACTAAATATGGAAAACATACAAACATTTACCATTTAAAATACGATAAATAAATTTGCCGTTTTCATCTTACAGCAAAGTCAATGACTTGTTCGGTATTTTCCGTCATGATGATTTCTTGCCAACACGACATCCCCAAATAGCGTTTTATATTTCTTTTCACATTTATCTTGTCATTATTTATAGGATGTAGTAAGTGTGGCGTTGGCAATTTCCATCGACACTTCGACTAGTATGAACCCTTCTTTTTTATTAGGTGTAATTAACGTAATGGTTCGCTGGATATATCAACAAATAAAGATGAATATGTGTTTTAATAAAACATACAAGTTCATATTAGGGAAATAAAATCTTTAAAATCAGACACGTATATTAGGACACAAACACAATAGAGTAAACAACCGTAAAAATCATTAATTAAAATGGATTGGATTGATGTAACATATTATGACATACTTTCGAATCAGTTAACGCGTGTGGTTTGTTTTCCTTATGCCATCCTGCATCAGTAAATGAAGCATTGAGGCACATATACAATAAGGTCATATATTTTTTTTGTTTTGCTTTATTGTTTGAAAGATTTATTTATGGTTATAAAAATCAATACTCCAATTATTGCATGCATGCCACATTTTTCAACTTAATATAACACTTCATTTTATTACAAACACATGAAAAACTAAACTGAAACATCCCCATAGTATTAATCTTTTAACAAGAAATTAGTTCACATTATAAAATTGTAGCACTTTAATCTGTGGTTATTGTGCATTTCACCTCGTCGAACCCAGTTTATGTTTAGTCTTTGTGACCTTGTCACTTTCACATTTCGTGTGAACCTGCATGATGTACTAGGTTACCATTATTTATAAGTACATTCAAGCATTCCAAATCTCAGTTTTACAAGGTTTGATTGGACTGATCATCAACAGAATAATCTGCTACGAGTTAGTTCGAGTTCCATGGCATGCAAATACATGTAGGCCCATTTACGTTGAATCAGTTTCACCCCAGAACAACATGCTGCAAGAAGTCACTGATTTGTATCCCCTGGGCTAGTGTGACGTCGTGTCATATCTCTGCAGTTGAATCCATTCGCTCCATGTAATTTTACAACAGTTGAATATGGAAAGGCTGGAACTTATGTCCTCTGGCTTGTAGAGCATAATTAGAATCATTTACAGTGATTGTATTTAGTGTATGAATGAGTCATAAATAAGTGCCAGAGATGTAAGCCAAAGTCTACAGCGAAACTTTCTTTAGAGTTTGTTCATGACACTCTGAGTCAAATAAACAAGATTGAAAGTGTAAGCATGAAAAGGTCCTGGCAGAGGCTGCTTGTCGAGATCATAGATCTGTGTTAAGAATGACATGTTACATTACAATCTGCGTTGTATTCTATATCTTTATATTCATCATGAACCGGCCGCAATAGCTAAATTGGTAGAGCGTCAGCTTGCAGATCGGGAGGTCGCGGGTTCAAACCCCGGCCGGGTCAAAGCAAAGACTTTAAAGTGGCCTCCCTCCTAACGGGGATAAGGGGACAGCACTACGCCTTACTCGTCGGTGTCAGTATAAAGGACTGATCGGGTTCAGTCCTTTGGCACCTCATAAGTGCCTATGTGCTCTAATGATAGAAATATCGCAGCATAGTATCGGCAAGAATGCCGGCAAATCCCATCCCATATTTATCATGGTTAGCTATCTTTGGAATTATCTACCACAACGTTGACATTGCCTAACCAATACAGCATGGATAGATATGAATCTATATAATCCAGGTTATCCAGGTAAACGTTTTGTCTAACTTAAATTCTGTATTTAGCACAAGCAAAGCGCAAATTCTATTTACCATGTATGTGATCAAGACAGTCACATACACATTTCATCAAAATAAGAATAAAATCACAATCTGCATTGTCTTACCATTAAACAAGTGGAACAAATCTGTTCACCTAACCAAGACTGTGCCTATGATCGAAAATAAATGTCAAATATCCAAATTCTATTCGAATTCCCTCATCTCACATTAAATATAATTGTCGCACACGATGCAGAACTATTTCAACAACACTTTTCTGTACTTTCGCTTAATGTTGTCATAAAAAGTACTTCTGCTGAGCCACATATGATAATGTTGAATAATAATGAAGTTTTTATGCGTGTTGCAGCATATTATTTAAAAACAAGACACGTTGTGGGTTTAACTTGCACGTCAAATGTAACAGAAACACTACTCTGTGACGAGACGTTACATAAAATATTAAAACAAAAATCATTACCGCCTTTTGGTAGCGTCAGTCGGCAAAAGGGCTGACTGGGGTGCTTAAACCGGTTTACAGAGCTATACCTCGCTCATACTAAAATGCCTCTAAAGTCACAAGAAAACATATTAATTTGAAAACCGTCCAAATGATGACGTATACTTTCTAAGTCATGACGTCATTAAATAAAAATGCAGTAGTAGATTTGCATTATAATATCCTCTTTGTCCTTCGACGAAGAAAAAACTATCATTTTTTATTGGAACTGCTACATGATATTCTGGAATGTCAAGAAATATTTTATTTTGAATAAAAATCATAAACGATATGCGAATGGATTTAACTGCAGCAATATGACACGACGTCACACTAGCTCAGGGGATACGAATCAGCGACTTCTTGCAACATGTTGTTCTGTTGGTGAAACTGGTAGAAGTGAAATGGACCTACATGTATTTGCATGACATGGAACTCGAAAAAACTCGTAGCAGATTGTTCCTTTGATGATCAGTCCAATCAAACCTTGTAAAAATGGAGATTTGAAAGAATGCACTTTATTAATGATTATAGCTAGTACATCAAGCAGGTTCACACGAAATGTGAATGTGACAAGGTCACAAAGACAAAACATAAACTGTAAGTAAACTTATACATATTATATCTAAACCCCAGTCCCTAGACAATAGCGTGTGTGTAACTTGAATGCTGTCATATATGTGTGTCTGCAGATAACATGCCAGATTGCCGAATCTCATATTTATGACACACCCTATTACGCGGCAAGTCCCACGGGTATAGCGGGTACATTTACTTTACTTACAGGGATAGGAATTGTCTTAACGCAACGTGAACAATGTTTTATTTAGATCGCCGAACCAACCTGCCATTCAAATCAGTGTATCATAAATCTCCACGTCCTTATTCAACATATATAATTAGAATTAAACGAGTGAATACCTAAGTGTAATTGATAATTCCAGAGATTCGCCAACAAGTAACGTTAAACAGCACATATATGCTCATAGATAGCATAGTTAATCATTATTGTACGGTCATTCTACTTAAACTATATACATTTTACAGCATCTTTGACACTAAGATAACAGACACTATTCAAGTCGATAAAGCGAAGAGTCGATATACATGTAGCCCACAATGGACCAAAAGGGATAGCAAACATACATAAACAGGTGGGAAAACAGGAATGGACTTTCAGATTATTGTACAGAATTGTCGCATAATATAACAATTAATGACAATTAAGAATGTTCATGTAACTACAACATGTAAGCAGAAAGAACGTACTAAGTTGTGTTCACTACCTTGCTTTACAGGGACATTAAATTCTGCAACATCTAACTGGCATTTACGTAATCGGTCACGCCTAATGATGTCTCTGAATAGACATAGATCCAGCAGTTGGAAATTCGATTAACATTGGTACAAATTTGATGAACGTTTTGAACCCACGCAGGTCTTTATCAGAAAAAAAAACTTTCCATGAGTTGATGACGGCAGTATAATCCTAAAATCAATACAGTTGGCAACCAACACTTACGTGGCCTGTGACATTAAGCGTGTACTTTATGCCGCCATTTACAAATCAGAACACATAGGAGATTTTACAACGCGCTGCTGCACAAATAATGTTGTTCTTATTTAAGGCATGAAAGTGCTAGATTTAAGGAGAATACAATACTTACATTTCATTGACATAATTCGTTGGGGTTTGTTTAGTATCAGACAATATTTTTATTGTTTGCTTTTGTTCTTGAGGTACATCGCAATTATGATATTAAAGTGATGCTATTATTGATTTTACGTGCAAGATGACCCCAGCTAAATATTTGTTTACAATAATTTTATTTATGTCTTATTTCACAACGATTTGAAATCTACCCACGGTGTGAGGGGCCATCGGGTAATAAAGAGTTGTAAGTCCACTAGACCAGTGGTGCACCAGTCTCTCATCAGCATTAAAACACACAAACAGCAATTTAATACGTATTACACTTGATACAACGGATAAGAAAGACAGGAGTGGAGGTAATTTCACGCTTAAAGTGACCAGTGTTAACAAAATGAAGAGTTTATTTATTCGGATATTATTAGAGATAAGCAGCAACAACAACAAAAAAATTATATGTACTGCAAACACCATGAAGGGTAAGATCATACTAGTAGTATATTTTGTACCGTATAAAAATAATATGCCCGATTCCTAAAGCCTAAAGTGTATAAGTCAACAAAATGACATTAAAGCAAAGCATTCAATGTCGCAGTCGAGGATCTTGTTAAACAATGAAAACAATGAAACACTTTTGCCTATCAACAGAACGAACCAAGAAACAGCAAAACTGTATTGCTACTAGAAGATTTAAAATGCCGTCAAATATTCGAGCCTTTGAAAAATGGGAAAAGACCCATATACAATCAACAGAATAGAGCATCAGATTTGATTTATACATAGTGCAAATGCAATTTAAATTAAAGAGATCATACATACACATACAGAACATTAATAAATTCAAGTGACAGGTAATGACGTACATGTAGCAATATTTAAAACTACAATCTAATTTAATTCTGATATTAACAAAAGTTTATTCAATGAATGAAAGCACCGGTCGCACTGCACTTGTGTATCTAACAACGTCCATAAGACGTTTCCAGAAACTATAACAGAGTTGCCGAGCGAATACACGGCGACAGTTATCGTGGCATTAGTCTACTTTTGAGCATCGGTAAAATCTACAGCTTTTTGGGCGGTGTTCTAGAAAACTAGATTTCGGAAGCGCATAGAAATGACCCTACATGACCTTGGAATATGTATGTCTAAGGAGACTAGACACGTCCATTGCAATCAGGAATGTTTTAAATGTTAACATTAACATTGTTATCTGTTTAAAGTGGAAGTTTCTTACACTGTGTAATTCCGATATTAATGAAATGCATACTTAATGAATTAACAAATCTGCCTAAGATTATCACGACGCAGGAATATCGATAAGTGACTAGAAGAAAGGATTGAAACGAGGAGCGAAACTGTTATTAGAACAATTTTCCACTGACTGCGCATAATCTACCTTGCCGATATATTTGCGTATCCCGCAACAGGCGTCTCACCACCTTTTTCGGATCTGGAAATCGAGTTCTTCTGTAATGATAGAAGTCATTCGTGTCATCTCAGCATCTCAGTCTAAAGCTTCCACACGCGTTCGAAGAGGAAGGGGAATGTTGCATTTAGGATTTAGGCGGTGCCGCTTGCGACACTGTCCAACGTTTTGAGACAGCTGGATTTCAGAACCACACAGAATGGAGAACATCAGTTATATGATTATCATCTCTCTTTTCAGATAAGGTACAAGGTAAAAATGCAGGTTTTTAGTTGAGGTACTTTATCGCTGGTTTCTTGCGAGAGAGCGCCTTTTCCAAATGAATATCTTTAATCATTGAATTTTTGGTAAATTGTTGTTTTATTGTTTACATACGTACGAGCAATCTATCCATTAGAGTACTTAATAGAGATGTACACACGAACTTTAATATATACATGTGTGTTTATGACTTTCAATTTTAGTATCGCAATGCCAGCAAAAAAGTAATCATAATGTTTAATTATCACAAGGATAAAGACTGAGTAAAGGACCTACTTACATAAAAAACGTCTTTAGCGGAGACCATTCACAGATGTCTCTCATTGGACCCGCATGTATTGACCCGCATGACTTTGCCTACCCGAGGTCAGTTATTCATGACTGGGGAAAAGTTGTATCTAACGAGACTAGACGCGTCTATTGTGTCCAGGAACGCTTCAAATGTTTACAATAATATTGTTATCTGTTTCGAAATGGAAGTTTATAACATTGTATAATTTAGATATACATGAAATGCAGATTAAGGAATGAAAAATGCAGCGTACGAATATCACTTATTGATTAGGATGGTAGGGTCGAAATGAGGGTGGGGTGGAGTGGGGGTAGGGGCGGACTGCTATGCATAATCTACTAAGCCTAAAATCCAGCGCGTGGCCTCACTGACTTCCTCGGCTGTGAACCAGATTACGTAATGACATAGTTCTTTCGTATCATCTCAGCATCTCAGTCTAACACTGACGCAGTCGAGATTTTTAGATTCAGATGATAGGTGCGTAAGTATTAGCAGTTTTGTTCAAACGCAATTTGTAACATTCGGTAGCATGTTTCAGCATTTATTTATGACCTTACTTAAGTTAAAATAGAAACTCGTGTAGAAAGTATTGACTATTTAATAAAATGGTTTCTACTATCGGATGCTAGGTGACTTATGGAAATCTTGTCCCAATATATAATCTATATTTTAGACGAGGTGTTTACTTGCAGCTGAAGATTTTCCTGCTTTCAAATTTTCAATACGTTATACATTTGATGTACTACGGAATAATCTTGTACCATTGTTTGCACATCTATAATCGCGTACAGGGTCAAACTAACGCCACCCAAAACAGCGCTTCTGAGCGCTTTGATTATTAGGTACGAAGATTGTCGAGATTTATTCAGTCCCATGACGTTCTGACAGACGAATAAAACAGGTTCAGGCGTAAGAGGTCATGTGAAGACCATGTATTCACTTTAACCAGTATAATACGAACCGATGAAACCGTTTTTGCATCGTACATGGAACAACTTATGTGTTTTAATTACATAGAACGATCCCTGCATGCAAAATATAGATGCGATATATGACTTTACGTATTGAAAAATGACGTGTTAGAACACAAGCTTTGTGTTATGTGCAACAGTGACTCCATTTAAGACGAATGACACTTTATATTACATAGTACCATTTTCTCATTAGAAAGAGTATTTGGACACATTATGATTTCAACGTATCTGTATATATCATTATAAATTCACCAGATAGACAATTAGCAAGATTTATCAGTTTAACAAATCTAAGATGGAGATCAAATATCCTTACCGTTTGTGTATGTAAATAATATACAATTATATTTATATGCCCTATAACTATGTTCGTGTAAATGATGCTCACATGAAACATGCATTACAATTTACATGGTATGTTTTATTTCGTTTATATTTTGGTAAGGTCCATCGGGAAAGGTGTATATTCAGGTATATAATAATTTGCCTCTAGCATTGTTAATTGTGCAAAGGTCACAAAAGCAACTATTTTCTTACTTACTTATATTGCTGGGAAAAGATAGAAAGGGTATGTAAAACGAGACAGAAATAACGATTCCTTATGTAAGAAAATACATCATTTAAATGTAACAAAGGCATTCCGTTTTAAAATAAAATTGTCTCAAATAATTTCCTCTAAAATTATGGATGCGTTCTTAAAATAATGACAAATGTATGTAACTCGAATGCGTCCTCTAGGGTTTCAAAGTATTTTTTTAATTTTGACCATTTATAGAGTGGCTAAATATTGAAACACATTTCAAAGACGACATCGATGATCAAATATGTTTTCGCATGCTTATTTTGTTCTGAAAAAATAGGATTTAAATTTACTTAAAAATTACCGTTGCAATTACTAATCCTTAAAAGATCTTTATCGATGCTAGTTCACAATACCACTCTCTATTTAATGAAAGATCATTAATTAGATGAGGTTATTAAAGTTTGATTCCAATTAAAATACAGAATTCAAACTTGAGCTGCGATTGTTGCTCATAAGAACGAAAATCAGTTATATAAACCATCACCGTTATAAAAAATATTACATAGTAACCCATATATATATATATATATATATATATGTTATATATATATATATATATATATATATATATATATATATATATATATATATATATATATATATATATATATGTATATATATATAGAGAGAGAGAGAGAGAGAAGAGAGAGAGAGAGAGAGAGAACATTTTCTTTAACTGCGCTGATGGTACGAAGAATTTCGAAATTAAAAGCAAAAAAGCCCACAGTGTCTCATTAATTTGTCGTCAGTAATATGAACCTATCGTGGCGTCAACCGGCTGTCTATTGGTGCGCCGCTGGACCTAAAGGGACACGTGTGCGGGGATTTCCTCCATTAACCGGATGTTGCACATGTGACCACAGATACCGTGGGTCCTTCTTTAATTATGCGTCATGCAGCCGTGGTTCCGTAAGTTTACATGTTTGTGTGTTTGAAATGATTGCTTGCAAATCTTCATTTCTCTCTCACACCAACACATCATACCACGCATATATATAATGTATATATACCTACCGTCGCGGTAAAGAAATGAATGACTGTATATCAACTGCACTAGCTCAGCTTCTAAATTAAAGTATTAAAATATAGATTACCTATTTCCTCACATGGAACCTCATGTCTACTTTTGAACCATATCAGATTGTAGGACACAGACGGTGCCTAGCGGTACAAAACTTATTTTAAGAGTAAATCCCATATTAAGCACACTGTATTCTAGACGGTTGAGGATATTTCTCTCATAATCCTCTCATTTCCGGATTCGCGGATCTCATTAAGAAGGATAGTACCAAGTAGAAGTATATCCCTACATCGATTTGAATGCTTAACTCTATTATATGACGAACTTAATCTTGTTGTTAACATGTCAAGAAAGACACATTTAACAATCAATCGATTTTTATACTTATTTTGTCTAGGACAGATATGGGTTAATCAACAACCTTGCCTATCAAGTATTCTTTGTTGATTTTTACCCGTTTACATTCATTCTTTGAATCATCCCAAGAAAGTTAAGGGACTAACAACTAACAACATTAAATTTGTACAATAGTTTTAATAATCGTTAATTGATTGACGAAGGCAATTATGAAATGTGGACATTTTAAAAAAAGTCTGAACGTGTCCCATGACTTAAAGAATCATAGTATATGATAAAAAATAGATAAAAGTTGTCTTTAAGATCGGGTAAATGAACAAGGGATAACTTGGACCTGCCCAGTGCTTATAGGTTGTGACATAAGGGATACTACTATTTACATCAAAATTTGGACTCCGCATCCGCAAGTAAACGTTTTACTTTATTAATGAAGAAAATACAACACTTTTCAAACTAGTTCTGATGTTTATCCAAAGGAAATTATGTCTGCAAGGAGAGCTATTGGGAGTTGTATTAAATTCAACCATTTGACCGGTAATATGTACACATACTATTGTTATACAGTCATTATAAGATCATTGGATTTACGTGATTGTTCTTTGTCTTTTGTCTATGTAAGTGTCTAACTATAAATTACGGCGATTTGCTTTCAACGACATATTTAAGAATGAACGGATAATAATGTGTATGCAAATATGACAAAACAGATCTGTAACTATGGTTACAAAAGGGTTACAAAGGAGTGCACATTAAACTGACGTTTAATTTAAAGCAAAAAACTTGATTCGATAACTATTGTAGTCACTGAAAGCGTATAAATCGTGTCGCCATTTACCGAATAGACAACATAGTTCGAGATAGTCAGTACAATGTACATAAATGTCAGTTGCACCTATCTTATATTCATTCACCCGACAATTACCCGAGCATCTTATAACGTTGATGTGTACAAAAGATATGTTATTTGGTCCTGGAAAAAGCGTTCCTGCCTAGATACGCAAATGTAATTTTCCGTTAGAAAAGGAAGTAACATTAGGCTTAAATATGAAACGACTGTTTACACCTGCCCAAGCCTAAACTCAAACATAACACATAATTTTAAAATGTCAAAAAGACACTTAAACGGGACATGATATCATAGGATGCGTTTAAATAATTTGTTCCAGCAAATAAAAATCAGAACATGTCAAGAGTAATAAAGTTAATCGGAAATAAAACAAGCTGAAATTGATATTTATCGTTGGCGTTTATTGATTGCTAACCAAACACCGATGCCATAAAACATGGTGTCAATTCGAGCCAAATATAAAGGATTGACAATGACTTATCAGGTTGTCTGCTGAAACTTAGAAATAGAAATAAAACAACCAACTTATTGTTCTGGAATAAATGATGTTTTATTGGTTAATAATATTAAAGCTGATCATACTATAGAAAACAAATGTTATTGATGAAATTAACGTACTGTGGTAAAAGCACGCCGAGAATTGCTGGCTGACCTTGCCGAGATGGTACTTTGGGTAAGATACGTTATCGCAACTTTAGATTTGTTTTTATTTCGCTTGATTATGCACAGATAATGATTTCAATTTAAATTCAGTGTTTCGAGCTAGGATTTAAAGACAGCTGAAACATCTTTCTTAGGAAGTACATGTAATGTGATATTTTTTAATAAAGCTAAATAAATGATGTTATACGAATGATAGTCCCGTAACAACTCCTATTCGACCGTATAAGGATTATTTTTGTATGCAATTTATGTATGGTCAGTCACTTTTGCAACACTTAAATATTACACTTGTGCAATGACAATAAAATTAATTCGTACATTGGATCTGTTATTAATAGTTTGTGTCGGAAATGGCGACTGTCGCACATGCGCTCTCGGACCTCTATTCGATAATCTTGGTCGGACAAGTATAGTTCCTAACAAAAGTTTGCCCACACCAATATTTTGTCAGATTGTCAGGTTTGTGTACCTTTTTAAAACCTGTCAAAGCATTTTAATTGATTTAACATACTTACAAGTCTGTCAGTTATCTTGATATGCAGGTACAGGGGACTACAATAGGCGCACACAAAATCTACCTCCTCGTCAAAGACCTTCAGAAGGACAAATGGACCCAACCTGAGCACATGTCACACTGACCCCAAGAAACAAAAACTATATAAGGCCTCTTGGTCATTTCTGGGCTGAAATGTTTGCACACCATACACTTCTCAAACTCAGAAATGCCCTTGCCAGCAGAGCTGTCAAAATCATCATCTTTGACCTTTTTATTGCCATGGAAGTCCTTGTTCGGGTGACACTGGCGGTCTCTTCGTGTTGTTTTTATTTCCTGGTGTTTTTTTTCTGCCCTTTTATTGCTAGAACCATACTGTTCAGTATGCAATTTCATTGTCTTAACTTTTTCATCTTAGAAATAGGATTTCCACAAGTGATGTTGATTTGAGGATTCCTTGACTTTCTAGCCTTTTTGGACATTTTGAAGGATTTTACCACCCCTGTTCTCTAGGATTTGTACAGCAGCAGATGTTCCACATGCTTGAGAGTTGCAATTATATTGTCATCAGAGTCCCTGTTGAAAGCAGTGGAATGGGAAATATGTTGCTTGAGATACCACATCCCCGTTAAATGGGTAGAAATGGGTAGAAACCACTCTTTCTAAATGGTGAAAGGTTGTTGGTGGAGGTAAGAGGGGAAACTTATAGTTTTCAGGCTAGACGGGAAACTTTAAACTATGTTAGCCAAACACTTAACAGTCTATCGAACTGTAACTGTGTATGGCAGCATTCTAAGCGACTTCAAAAGGAACAAAACAGCTGACATCAAGAGGGTTGAGGAGGTGGCTACAATGTGGGGATAAAACAAAGAGAATACTATTTTCCTTTTTGTGACAGTTATCTAATACAAGCACTGGCTCCTCATGACAACGTGTTGGCCAATACTTAAGTAGACTGTGCCTGATGTATGCATCAACTATTTCTGTAGTTGACCATCCAGTGTGTAAAACTGCACATGCAGCACCAGAGGAATGGACCGTCTATCAGGGTATCCATCAGTCTTGCACCTGGGAATACAAAATATGATGGCACTTGATGTCCCACATCATTCAAAGTTACTTTCTTGGATTTTTCCAATGTGATTGTCTGAGTCCTGGTGTGTTTGCTGTCTTTGGTGGCTTATGCTCTGTTTTCAGCCCATTAAATTAAATGAGGCTTGGCAACGAGATGGTAATTAACCAGTATGTATTTAATGCGTCGAAGTATTTATCTATTGGTTCCTTGGCAACCTCAAGAATTCTGGGTGTTGTAACATTAGGGAAACTCAGGAAACCTTCCTAAGAGTTTGTATTGCCAACGGTTTATTGAGAGGCTGTTCCATACTCTATAAACCATGTCTGACAGCATAGTTAGATGCAAGATTTATAGTCTCTTGTCTGCTGTACCCATAACTAATGTCAGCCATGATTTCTAAATGTTTAGATTATATGTGTCCCCTGCTCCTGAAAGAACAAAGGAACAGTACCTGATTTTACTACACTAATATTCAATCTGCCACAGAGTCTATCTATGAGGGTTGTCTTTGTGACACCGTATGTTAAGGCTGCTTTCCTTATAGAGATACCATTTTCCTTAACAGATAGGTATCTGTCAGTCATGCTGCCAATATCATTGGCTCTATATGACCCTCTGGTGGCCTCTCTGGCCTGTATTAAGTTTAAAGGTGATGTAAATCACGAGACCTTTTTGAAGCTTAAAAACAATTAGTTGGATTAAAAAATGTAAGGACTACGACCAACATTTTATAAGCTACTTTCGAAGTGCAGTATACTTAAAGAGGTTGTTGTGTGTTTTGGGCCCTGGTATAAACTAAAATCTGACAGACGGCAAGAAAAAAGTTTGGCAGGTATTTTTCACGTGACTGTGGTTTATTTCCATTGGAACACTAATTAAAATTGGCTTAACTCGATAGCTTTCTATATAAGATGCTTATTTTTACCCCTCGAATCTTCATTTTTCTTTAAAGCAAGTTGGATGACATTTCTGCAGCTAATGTAAACAAACAATGCTCGACGTCACCGGCAATTACCCGATAGTATTCAGATTTTTTATTATTTTCTTGGGCCGGTCGAAAACAGGAAGCGGTCGTACAGGAGTTGTTCAGGGATTCGAATGTTAACATACTGATTAATTGATATGCCTTTTTATTGCTGTGTCATGTTTTCCTTGAAAGTTTCCATACACAATCTGCGACTTCGGCTAGCAAAGGGCATAGCTCTGCGTCAATACCAACAAACTATGCAATTGCAGCAGGTAACCTGATTGTAAATACATGTAGTTCATATTACATGTTTGGAACATTTATATGAATTGCGTATACAGAATTGTCTGTAACCCTTATTCCGTTGCTCCTAAAGTATGGAATGCTGGTGGGGTTTCTATGTAATTGTTGTTTCCTGACTACAATAATTATCTCTAGACTGCAACATAAGTGTTTAGCACTGGACTCCATTCAAGTAATATCCAAAGAAACATTCACTAATAAAACATGCTGACTCCCGTTAATTGAACATACATTAGATACATACATCTAAGCAAGATAAAAGTAAAAGCACGAATCAGTAAAGAACACTGTTTCAATTATAAAGGGAATTTAACCGAACTGTTTTACTTTACAAATGTACGTCAAAATCACTTTAATTAAAAGTACTATATATGCGATATTACCGTAAAGCTGAAATTATTCTGAGCATTATAAATAACATAATATCAACTTCATTATTAGTTGCCAAATTTCTAAACTCATTACTGAGTGGGCATCCGTGGCGTAGTGGTAGAATCGCCGATGTGTTACTCTCCTGACTGCTTCGCCTCTCACCGCGTGGGTTCGAGTCCCGTTCTGGGCAAAGGACTTAATGTGAGAAGGTCTTCCAGACGACTTGCGGTAGTTCTACCAAGACATGTGCCTGGGGTCTTCGCCAAAATGCTGAACGTTGCTATAATGACCATAATTTTTCGCTGCAATGTATGTCTAAAACAACACAAACACACTCATTGTTGAATTATGATGTTTTGTTGAAACATGCAAGTTAAAAGGCATTTTATAAGTCCATAATGCGCATTCCATGTAATCTAAAGTCCCATTGTTTGAAACAACAATAATAAGAAAATATGACAAAGTCCTACGAGCATTGCAACATATACCAAACTCCGAAAAGGCATAGAACAAAGGTATTTCACATGCAAGCCAAGCGAAAAGTAAGAACAAATTTGTGATGAGTCATTTAACGAAAAGAGCAAACCCGACAGTTACCGCCTTGGAACGGTCTGTCGGCAATATGGACCGACTGGGGTGCTTAAACCGGTTTTACAGAGCTCTAACCTCGCACTTCCTGACGAGTTTCTCAATGCAAGCAATGAAAAGAAAAACGATCTATTTGAATACAAAATGTCCATGCGCTGATATTTTCTATACGTTATGACGAAAGTAGTGACGTCATTGAAAAATAAATGTCCACATAGTGTTTAGAAAAGAATACGGTATTATTTCGGTTTGAAGAACTACACAAAGATGGTTGACTATAAACAAAATTAACTTTCTGAATCATTAACAAACATGACCAGAGACGAATAAATGGTTGTAGCATTCCTCTTCATGTGAAGATGGAATTGAAGAACCAAAGTTCAATGTCCATCAAAGGAAATACACGTAACAATTCTTATAGGATGATTTAAATGGACAACATAGATAACATGCACGGGGAGATCTTTTACGACCGCCACACTGCACAAGTAACATTGTTGTGATCATGAATAAGAATATATGACAAAGTCCTATGAGCATTGCAACGACCTACATGACTACACTATAATTAAAAGAACATTAAATTCATTACAGTTTCATGGCTTTTGCTACTCGAACAATATTTAATTAGGGAACGTTTATACTAACCAAACAACATGTTTGATATATATAATTTTGCATAAGTCAATGTCGGCCTCTGTGTGTCTATCTCTGTGTGTGTGTGTCTGTACGTCTGTCTATCTGTCTGTTTGCCTGTCTATTTCTCTCGTTTCCATCTGTCTGTCCTATGTCTGTCTGTCTGTCTGTCTGTCTGCATGTTTCTGTCTCTCTCTCCCTATATATATATATATATATATATATATATATATATATATATATATATATATATATATATATATATATATATATATCTACACATACATGTGTGTGTGTATGTGTGTGTGTGTGTGTGTGTGTGTGTGTTTGTGTGTGTGTGTGTGTGTGTGTGTGTGTGTGTGTGTGTGTGTGTGTGTGTGTGTGTGTGTGTGTGTGTGTGTGTAAGTCATCGGTTATTATATAAATTTTCGGTCTATTAGGAATGATTTGAATATATATCGATGAATGATGTCCCATGCGTTCGTCAATATATAACCAGCAGCGATGTGATGTATTGATCGAGTCCGATGACGTGCGAATACGCGCTTTTATTGAGTCGGTTTGTCCCAGTACGAAATGTTGTAAGTCGTCTTTGATTCTTGTGCCTCTGGGGTAACATAACGTGATGACAACCCTCTACAAAAGAATCAAATCGTTCCGTGTTACTTATCAACTGTACGGCAACTGAGCGTTGAGAAGCTATCCCCATGGTGTCTCTTATTGTATAGAATTATCGTCGTTAACAGGTTGTTAAACTGCATGAATATTACCTCAATGCTTAAAGTTGTCATTAACAGAATCCATATATGTATACGTTTCTCTTTATGAATAATTAAAAAATAAAAAGTAAATCTTATGCAATGCTGTTAGATATAAAATCAATAAGAAAGAAAAAACTAGCTCCTAGTGAGAAAACCAGCATAATTAGATAAGTACATGCTATTTTATTTTACTACTGAAATGATGTAATATAAAATAAGAAAATACAAACATCAAGCCCAGTGAGCAAATAATTCTAACTCGGGCTTTTAAAACAGTTTTTTAAATCTTTAACCGTATTCTAAATATACTTTATATTTCAACGACCAACTCAGTTTAATCATACATGTTACATATAGACGTAGACAATAGAGGGCATTTGTAATTGGCATCCTCAACACAATAATCTAATTCAGTGTTCGGTGATGGATGTGTCAACAGATTACCGGCTACATTATCGAGGAAATAATGTCACGCCCGATAGCTTTCATTCAGGCCCCAGTGGTGCAGCGGATACCTTCTCGATGCTTACAAGCAGACACGTTTCATTATCGCCTACTTGCAATGTCATTTTGTCTTAAAAGATTGACAAGAGCTCGACATGAATGTATCATATGCACGTACACGTATAATTATGTATTTATCCTTTAGCCACTGATGTTTATATATAATCGCTTAGCTTGATCGGCATCTTTCATCAAAAAATGTTTCACTTTACGATATATACATATCTTATACGTATAACAATAAATTTAGCACTGACCCCTTTAAATGATTAACAGTTGAACATAAACATGCCAAACAGTTGCAACACTATTCACATTAGTTCAAATGTGATGATCTAAGCAATTGCAATGTCTGAATTAGCTCCTAAATGCTCTGCTACGAGCTGATACATTTTACTTCTTCGGTCAGATTTTACGCTTTTCTTTCAACTTAGACAAATACTGAAGGGAGCTGAATGACCCTGGGCCCCTTCTGCTTAACATTAGTAGAATATTTCCACTCTTCTCCATGCTTTTTTTCATGCCGTTTATAGTATGTGAAGCTTGTTTCATGTTCTCATTTTTATTAATAACTAAAAACCATCGACAAGTAATGCATAATTTAAACGGATGCCATTATATGAAAAAGAAGCATTCCGTATTTTCTTTTGATCTGACTATCAGCATATTTTGTTTAGCAGTTTCAGCTAGTGCGATTTCATTAAGTCTTATATTGGCACTACTTTCACTATATGGGGATATTCACCCCAACCCAGGCCCAGATACGTCTTCTAGTATAGACATGACTCGAATATCCTTTGTTTTATCGGGATATTCATCCATAGACTTAACACAGTACTTTTCCTTCGTACATTATAACGCGCAGAGTATTCTCCCCAAATTTGATTTATTGTCTTCTGAATTGAAGGATTTTGATATTTTGGCTTTTTCTGAAACTTGGCTTTACTCAAATACAGATTCAAATGACCTAAATATGCCATTATTTTCACAACCTGAAAGAAAAGATCGTGTAACTGATTGTCATAGGAGGTGTCATGCTTTATGTGAAACACAATATATATTTAAGGCGTAGACTTGACTTAGAACCAAACGGGATTGAATGCATCTGGATTGAACTAAAACTGAAAAGTAAAAATATTTTATTTGAATTATTCTACAGGCCGCCTGATACTGATATTACTAAACATAGATTAATTGAAGAATCTATCAGTATGGCATGTGATACATCGGTTAATAATGTTGTTGTAACTGGAGATTTTAACCTTAATACAAAATTTCCCTCCAAAAAATACAAAATTGAGTCATTGTGTCAGGAAAATTCTCTTAGTCAATGTATACAAGAAGATACTCATTTTACTGAAACTAATTCTAGTTTACTTGATATTATACTTGTTAAGGATAAAAGCCAAGTTTTGTTTGCTGGTGTAGGAGAACCCTTTCTTGACCAAAATGTAAGATAACATTGTCCTATAATTTGTGCTTTAAATTTTAAAAAGATATGTACCAAGTCATTTTCAAGTCATGTGTGATACTATGATAAAGGAAATTATGAAACTCTAAAACAAATGGCTAGAAATACTGATTGGGACTGATTGGTTGATAGTTACATAAGTACTTATACAGAAAAGGTAACAGAGCATATACATATACTTTCGAATACATGCATTCCTAATAAGGTTGTTTCAGTTTCACCTAACGACCATCCTTGGATCACAAGTAACATAAAATTATTTATAAGAAAACGCAAATAGGGTTTTTCATAAAGCTAAAACAATATGTTCCAATCTCGCTGGCACTCATTTAAACTATTAAGAAATAAGGTGGTATTAGTTGTAAGGAAAAATTAAAAAAAGTATGTTTCAAAACTCTCGGAAAAACTTCGTACTGCAAATAAAACATCAAAGGGATGGTGGACAACTCTAAGTTTCATTATGAAAGATAAAAACTCACACGAAATACCACCATTAATTTGTAACGGTTCTTTAGTTTTTAGTAAAAGCAAATGCTTTAAATAACTATTTTAGAGAGCAAACAGTAATTAATGATTCAGAAAAAGATCCTCCTGTTTTACCCCAGTCTCACTTTAGCCTTACTTCAATATGTCTGTCAGTACTTGATGTCGAAGATATTTTAAAAGGATTGAAACCCGGGAAAGCGGTTGGTCCGGATTAAATTAAACTGAGTAATCGGGTCCATTATTTAAACTTTTTAATATGTCCTTATCAAGTGGTAAGATAACTTCCTTATGGAAGGAAGCAAATGAATGTGCTATATACAAATGAGGTGACCGGTCTTTTACGTCAAATTATCGACCAGTATCTTTGCTAAGCTCGATTGAAAAGGTATTTAAAAATGTGTTTTTAAGTAGGTTCATAATTATTTCATTCATTTTAACACTATTATTTGTTTTCAGTCAGGTTTCACTTCTGGCGACCTCACTATTAATCAGCTAATCTATCTTTACCACATTATTTCAAATTGTGTTGATAATGGATGCGAGGTTGGGCAGTTTTCTGTGATATAAGTAAAGCTTTTGATCGTGTTTGGCGCAAAGGTATTTTAATCAAACTTAAAGCAGCTGGCATCACATGAGATTTATCGTTCTGGTTTTGTGATTATCTTTTTGATAGAAAGCAAAGAGTGGTTTATGGGGAGTAAAGTCTAATTTAGTCACTATAAAAGCTGGAGTCCCTCAGGGTTCTGTATTAGGGCCTTTATTGTTTTTGCTTTATATAAATGATATCGTTGTAAACTTAAACTCAAACATTACAGCCCTATTCATTGATGTAGATGATCCTCAAAGTGCAGCACATAAGCTAAATAGTGATTTAGACAAAATAAGTAAGTGGGCAGATTTAAACAAATAATCTCACGTGGCATAATCATATCGAATATTTAAGAACAAAACATGGAAACGGATAAATGTCATGAAAAAACTCAAATATACATTAGACAGATCATCACTAGAAATCATATATATATATATATATATATATATATATATATATATATATATATATATATATATATATATATATATATATATATATATATATATATTTTATCAGGCCAAATGTTGAATATGATGATATCATCATTGGTAATTGTACTAACTATAAAAAGCTTGAATTGGACAAAATACAGAATGAGGCAGCCAAAATTTTTACAGGTGCTACAAAACTTGTTTCTTTGATTATTTTAAATAGAGAAACCGGGTGGGATTCGCTGCACACTCGGAGAAAGAACATAAACTTATATTATTTTACAAAATGGTCCATGGCCTTTCAACTCCATATCTGCAGGAACTTATTCCTGAAAATGTAGGTTTTATCTCTAACTATAACTTACGAAATGCAAATCATTTCAGAAATATACCTACTAAATCAAATTCGTTTACAAATTCTTTTCTTCCCTCGGTAATAAGAGAGTAGAATATTTCCTATGGAAACAAGAAATTGCAGCTCTCTTAGTGGATTCAAAATACTTATTAATTCTGACAGTCCAACGATTCCTAGGCACTATTATCATGGTGGAAGACAATTACAAATCCAGCATGCACGGTTTCGTACTTAATGTGTTCCATTAAACTCTTTTTTGTTTTCAAAAAAATTTTTATGTCTCCGAACTGTAAGTGTGGGTCACTTGAAAATATAGAACATTACTTTCTAACTTGACCACTGTATTCTCACGAGAGACATATATTATTCACCAAACTTTCTTTTCTAGCAAGTGTCTCCCTTAACATTCTGATATATGGTGATGATACCTTGTCACTGGCTGCGAATACAAATAACGTTGATGAAGTTCATAGCTTCATCAAATCTACTAAACGTTTAAGTCTGGATTGAGTGGATATACTGATGCTAACTTATACCCATGCCCCATGAAACCTATTTCGTTCTTATCCCCATATATTGTATAACCTGATTTGTAAATGATTGCTTTTCCAAATAAAATATGTTTGAACTAATATCTCCCCGGATTTATGAAAGCTCCCTAAAGCATACCTTTTGAAAATATTCATTCAGTTATCGAAATAACCCAATACTACTGATAAAGCTATCGTTCTTACGAGTCAAGGCGGGTCATCTGTTTCTTTATCTTTAAAAGAAAACACTTAACCATAACAAATAATAGTTTATAATATTGCTTCAGATCACCAGATGAGATGGCATAGTAGTTCAATTGATTGTGACATAATGGTTGCACAAATGATAGCGCTGCAACAGTTTTATTGGATGAAATCCTTCAGCCACATTGTTTCTGCGAGTGAAGTCTGACCGATTCAACATGTTTCGTATAAACGTAGCATCTACGGTAGAGTGTTGTTTTTTTATCGTCTTTTGATTTGACATAGATATTGTAATATCAAAGATCATCTAAGAGAGCTTCTTGAAGAGATCACACATTTGTGGTAATGATTTTTGTTTCTAACCTCCTTACCGATGCGACACAACATTGGTTAGTAATGGTTTTGGTTTTGGTTTTACTTGAGTATTTGAATACGGTACATCAGTTACTCGTTCTTGTACTAAGAAAAACTGTATGTTGGTGTTGGATATGCACTACATTCGTGTTTGTCGTTAGTTGTAACATCTTCTCATTTTTCAAGGCACAACCAATGCCTCTCTGAATCCAAGACAATCCCTGTTAAGTCTAACAGTTCATAACAATCGACGACATTTCCTCCATTATTCCCATCCCCGATGTCACGGGTCTAATTAATTAATGTGGAATCAAAAAATAACTTCTGTAATCGATTTTGATTTTCCTGGCCAATATTGTGTAACGTTATATCACCCGCTGTTTGACATATTAAGGAATCAGCTAGTATTGTTTAATTGATTTTAAGCACTCAAGCTGTAATGGGTTCATTACCCACCATCTTTGCTTGATATACGGGCCTGACAAGTATTCTTGGCTGCTTTATTACTTTCCTCGCCTTCATTCCGTCAGATTTTGGAAGTTGTGGAGATTACAATGAATCCTAGTGATGTATTTGCACATTTAGATGTAAAACATGACTGACAGTGATGTGATGTTGTTGGTTAGGCGTGTATGATTTGTTTGTCAAGATGTCTTGCGGGTCAGCAATGTGTTGAGTTTCAATGTCTATTACGTTTTGTAACAAATGTAATTTCAATTAAACAGACATAAATTAATAAAAAGTTATATTAAGAGTGTTTTCTTTCATGAAGGTTAAAGCTCATCCGATCTTTTTAAGCACCTCAATCGATCACTTTGTCGACTGACTGCCCCAACGATCTAACTGTTTCGGTAAATCCGGTCTTAGGGTTTTAGTCACGTTTACGTTTTGCATGTTTATGTCTTTGTTTAGTACAAGTTTTAAATTATGTTGTATATCTAAAAAAAACTCTGGTAATACTTTCGCATGTAAGCCTATAAGGAAACGGTCCGTTTGAACCCCTATTCACCAGTAACATATATCATTTGTCACATATGTTAAATCACAAACTGAAATGAAAGCATTTTTCTCCTAGAAAACGCATGAATCACACATTTATCGACGATGTAAATCTACATATTCGGGTTAAGTTGCTAAGTTCGTCTCATTGCATAAAATGTGAAAATTAGGATTGTTGGGCTTCAGCTGAAATGTGAATCAAAACGCTAAGCCTGCATACACTGTGGAGACAATTTTAATGTTCTTTTTCCAGAATAACTCAAACATTTAGTATCCCCCAATTTGATAAATCAATACGTTGGCCTGTCCAATTCGAATACAATTAAGTACTTATTCGAAATGAAAAAATACCTTATGTCGTTATATTATTGTTTCCTGTGTCTAGTATTCTAATTCGTCCTAGAGATATTGCCTAGACTTGTTCCGGTCGCAACAATTGTGATGTGCAATATATCTGAAACGTTCATCGATATTTTCCCATCGGTTCCTATTTAAGCAATATTTAGTTCTGCCCCGTCTAATGTGATCGACCATAACAGCGATTGCATGAGATAGCCGATAAAAGTATCAGAATAGGAACTGATTCAGAAATATATGGACCTCATTGAAAATTATAAAATATTAAGTCGTTTCCTGGCTGTCATTTTAGTCAAAATACCCTAATGTATTGGTGCAAAAGGCAAAAATAATTAAATAAAATATATACGTACATTAATCCTTACAGCATTCGTAAAACATTTAGCCGATAAAGAAAGATATTAAAAGGAAAGTAAAAGGTTACAGATAGTTTAAAGAATTTCTTATTTATTTCATGAATAGTTAAAAACTTTTTATATTATGAAAAAAACCACATTCAAATTATATCGTATTGTTGGTCCCATTTAATCCGAATAAATCACAAATCTTTCATAAAATGGTCTCACAATGGTCTCACAAGCTGTACTAAGGACACATGCGGTGCCTTATTGTAGAATATATTGTAAATAAACGCACACCAGCATTACACTGGAATAAATTCACAAGAGCAATGTTCTTCGAAGAATGCCATGTATACAATTAAGTAAAATCAGCAGTTTTCTCAATGCAGTTTTTGCGTCAGCTTCATAAACTCGTTTCCTTAACTTATTTTAAGGTTGCAATGTCCTCTTGTAACGACTATCACTTATAGAACAATATAGTGGCAATGTTGTCACATAAACTTGCAGCGGTCTCTGACGATGGCAGCTATAGCTCAACACCATGAATACGATAGAAAGTGGGATTTTGTTGGTCTAACTTAAGCCGCTTCGTGTATGTAACTAAAGACGGGTGTAAGCTATTAGCCCATTCGCACGTACATTGACCACATGATTGAGACTGGAATTGTAGTATAAGGTGTGTCGAAGTAATCTTTTTTTCATTGCAATTTAGGTTTGATGCTAACGCAGTCCAGTGACATATGTGGCGAACGGACACGACTTGTGCGAGTGTAAAAACAGCAACATCGCCATCGGGTCGCAGCATGGTGTTAACGGAGATAACAAGTTTGGCTTATTGCAAGCGTGCATGATTGCAGCTTTCCCTATCGTTGACGATAGTTCAACCATAAGATCAATACGGTCGACAGCATTTAAATAAGTGGTCGATGACAGGAAGCGTGCAATTTGTGTCGCCATTGTCCAATCCGCGGGATGGGCGGTTTTTTACAGTATATTAACTGGAATTATTTTTAATCAAAATTCATAACAAATCCGCTAATTTAAGTTAACTAACATATCTGGTCATGGGTTTATTGTTGCTTATTTTGCACCGAATGAACTAACATGGCACTATGCTGACGAATATTTTGTGAATCGATAGTCTTCCTCTACAGAACTATAAATTATGAAGTAAGCTTTAATGATTTGTTTGAGCAAATAAATATTTAATTAACCTATTTGGGCATAAATTAAGCTAAAATTATTATTTATATGGTGATTTTATTGGTTGTCAATTAGAAAATACGGGATGCAGGCTATAAATCTGCCATCGCATGAATGTTGCTGATGCATTGTCCTCATTTTGTCTTCTGAATAATAATAGCTAATGAATATTTGATCTAATCAAGAGATTTTAAAACAAAAGATCATAATCATGAAAAAAATAAAAACTCACTTATTTTGATTTAAAAGTAGTTTACCCGGTAATGCTTCGTTTAAAAATGAAAAATCGTTTATAATTTAATGATTATAATATGCCGCTATATTTTTAAATTTCTTTTAAATTGTTCATTTTACGCGGGCGAGAATTGCAACATAGAAAACACAATTAAGCATTAATCTTTAATTGGCTGCGCGACTATGGTACTTTGTTATGATTATTTAAAGTACGTGATAGCTATTGCAGGAGACATAATGATGTTAAATTGAAAATTTCTCGGAAAAACATGCGCTTTACCAAATTAGGATTCCGTTTTTAAATTTGCATAATTATGCATAGTTGATGTTATTCTGCATGAATTGTGCTTGGAGTGTGTCCTAAGACCGCTTAATCAAAGGCTGCAAGTGTCTAAACTGATGTTGATAAACGTGTATATGCATAAAATATTTGACATGATATATTGGTGAAGCAAAATATTAAACTGGGTCTCATTTTGAGCCAGTAGATTAAAATGTTTGCTCGTTTCTACCTCCAACATTTATGAAAGATTGTATTAGAACAACAGTAAATAGTGCTGCCTTCCTGGTTCCTCGTTTCTCCGGAGAAATGCATAATGCAGAATCAGTAAGGTAATACAATGTTTAAGTGACAGAAGCACTGAGGACAAGTCATTACTCAAAAATAAACCCAACTGTCACAGCAATGTCACGGTCAGTAAGTAAAAAGATCCATTTCTAGATACGGTTATTACAGGTCAATTATTTACTAAAATCAGCAGACAGTTAATTACATAGGGCTATAAATTAGATGTTTAAAACTTATTTCTTAGTGCCTGTATGTAAACTCTTTGGAGTATGACATACATAATTCCATATGCCTGACTTTATTACAATTCTGTTGGTGTGGCTTACTTTCCGTTTACGATACTCGTGTTTCTGTTTGATATCAGAAATCTCTACATTTAAATAATCCTTATTACATCAGTACATGGCAAATGGTATGTAACTTCAGATTTATTTACTCAAGTAATTTTCATATTAACTTTGTCTTTTGTTCTATTATTACTAAAGCAATCAAAATGCTAAGCTTTTATTGTTTTGATTTTCTGTTGTTGAAATATTGTATTCAAAGTAGTTAAACCCTGTTGCTTTAATTGCAAGTTTGGACTTTGAATAAATATGTCAAATTTTATATGGCCATCGATACAAATTAATGCAACTAAACTACATACACTACTTTGTAAATTAACCATAACTTTTAAACTAAATGTTACTGTTAGCACCGATAAATATAAAATATTCACATGAGTATTTGTAATATTGCATGTACACTTCTTAGAACTGTACAATACTGTGCATATCTTCACAAGTGTTGCCATCTGCCGTTGTCTCGTCTTTAATATTAACGAAATCGTTCTATGTGAAATAGCAAGATATTCAGGCGTTTATTTACAATCTAAATAAAATGAAAGTTCACTAAAGCTGCATTCTTGTTAACATTCCAATCTTTACTTACTCGAGACTTTGATCGACATCATATGCTCCAGTATGAGACTTTCCTGAGCATCTATTGAAACCGCTGGCATAATTAAATTTAGCCTTGATAAATGATGCCATTCGCGTTGAGTGGTGTGGTTTGGTCAAGATAACCGGGCAGAAGTTTATTGTATTGATTAAGTCCTATGACATGCGAATAAACGTATTTTAATCGATTCTGTCACAGTACAAGATGTTGCAAGTCGTCGTTGATTGATATTCCCTAGGGGTAATATGACGTGATGTTAACTCTTTATAAAAGAATCATCTGCGTGTGTGTTGTAAACAGTTGGTAACTGAAAACTGAAAAGGTAGTCTTATGGCGTCTGTTTTTGAAGTTTATAATTGCCAATAGCATCTATTATATTATATACTATTTGAATGATAAAGAATACATACAGAAGGAACTCGAGTCGAACAACGAACTCATTTTAATCAACAACATTTGAAGCTTGTCTTCAAAACTATTTAATTATTATGTATGTATGCATTTTTGTTGTCCCTGCAGCTCGATATACATCAGTCGCACTGTACATTTGACTTTACGTACATTCTCCTCATTTTTTTACATTAGACATAGCATTGTATTTACAGCATTTACAACACTTCAGTCAAATTTTAACATCCTTCAGACATTTACTGCACAGTGGATCGTGCTTAACGATTACAACAACAGCCATTAAGTCTAATATCATAGTAAACGTTTTATTTTAAGTGGCTACCCATATGACAAATAAGCTTCTTGGTAATAACTGGCTTTTTAAAAACTTATCTTCACAATTTAACTGACATTAGTCTTTAACGGGTGTCCCGCATACCACCTGGAAGTATTACACGTATTGTCATCTTAAAAGTCATCGAAACTTAGGTATGTGTGTCAATATCAGTAATATGTCTCGATTTAGTATAAATAACAATTACAAACACACAGCAATAAAAAGTTTAAAGCAATGTATTTATCATTCTTTGTTTTCTTGGGCAAATTGTTGTTTCGGCGTTTATGGAAATGCCCATTGTCAAGGCAGCGATCGTCAAAACAAGTACTATCATGCAAACTGTGTTTACACAGATAGGACGTTAATGGCCACGAAAATGAGCTCTTCAGATTTTCATTCTCAGGAAAATAAACTAAATCAATAATGGTTAATACGACTAATCTGGAATTTCTCGGAGGAAACATCTAAATCGATGCCAATTAGGAGAAACAATAAGGAATTCGACGAAGTATCAGTGATGAAATTATGTAATTAGACAATTAGAAAAAAAATTAAATGAGAAAAACTGTTGTTTTTATGAAAATTGTTTGATATAAATTTCGCATTAAAGTTCAAAATAACAAAAATACAAACAAATGCATGACACTTTTTTTGTGCAACGCATACATATATACGAAATTAAGACAATATCCAGTGAATTTTGCAACATACACTGAAGTTTGGAAAGGCACAATACGAAGGTATTCACATGTTATTTCAATTTAAAAGTATCGAAAACTATGACATAACATTACATTAAACAGAGCAAACCCAACATTTACCATCTTGGAACCATCAGCCGACAGGGACAGTCAAAGAAGGCTAAAAAAAATTACGAAGCGCTGTCAGATGGTATTTTCCAAGCAAAAAAACGTGTAAATAAAACTATCCTATTAAACTGAAGATACCTAACTATAGGCACCTACAGCGGAAGTAAATAATTGTACGAAAGAAGACCACTTACAAACAGTTTATATAATGGATTCGCATTGTTTAGTAGATAAATGTTCCGGACACTATTCCCTAAAGAATGAAAATGATGTTTTATAACAATAACGTTTAAGTAATGTGACAATATGTCAGATATAAAGTTGCACCATTAAACACAAATTACAATTTTTAAACACACGTACAACACAAATCTCAGAACTATTGAATTTAAGTAGAATCTTAGTAATGTCACAATATGCCAAATATGAAGTGAGATTATGAAACTAAAACTACAATATGTAAACACGTAAGGAACGCCTGAACATAAGTAGAAAATGGAGGAAATGGCAGTGGAAGAACTTTAAAAGCAAAGAAACAAAATGTAAGTATTGTCAAGTGTAAGAATTTCCTAGAGAAAAACCTAATATGCCAAAAATGTAAATGAAAACGACAAAAAAGTAACTTTGCAAATTCAACTTAAGCGCAATGAATACCGCTCCATTTACAAATAGACTTCACATATACAGACCTATCAAAAGATTAGCAGACGAAATGTCAGCGGTGAATATGGCTATATGTCAATTAATTCCGTCTTATATTTTCAAGCAATAAATTCATTTTTCTAAATTTATGAAACATTAATACGAATACATCTCAAAGTTCTATGATAGTAAAACAAGTTGTTTAAGTAAAAAAATACTTTTATACCGATTTTCTCACATCAGTGAAAGGTTTAAGTGTAAAAACACTGGCGCGGGACCTTTCACAAATATAGGGAAAACCCAACTTTTACCGCCTTGGAATGATTATCCATCTTACTCCGTGGTTAAACAAATTTACTGTCCTAAACTCGCACTTTCTTACCATCTCTGGAAAATGATATTATTTCAGTTGTTTTTTACGTGTGTCAAACATGAGATTGCTTTCCAATCTTTTAAATGTGATTTCATTATTCCTGACTAATAAATAGTTACAATGATTTTTTACTGTCACAAAGTATATTGTAACACGATTCAATAATGTAGTTACATGTTGTCAGAATGAAACAGTGCTTTCCATACACATGCTTATAAAATTTTAGACAGAAGGAACATCGTTTAAACGTTTTAAATGTAAATGCTTTTCAAATAGTTCAAATTAAAACAAGAATAAATTGACAATTCATACAAATGTAGAAATGAATCATAACCTAGAGAAGTAATAAATCAATAACCATTACAAATAAGTTACGTGTATTTCGTGAAATATAACGTACAGCTTATCATTACAAATTAACACCGAGAAGAACTTTTTGATAGCGTAATACTTCAAATGTAATATATGTATAAGTCAAGCAGAAAATGTATATTATTTTATTGGTTTTATTTTTCTGACATTAAAGCTTGTTCTTGTGCTTGCAATGGTTTAAGAATGATAAATTGTTTTCTTACTTATACTCATTTTTACCCCTTTCCTTCATGTTGGTCCTGGCACAGTTGTACCCCGATGTGCATACACAATATGCTATATAAGCCTGACCTGGTTCATAGAAGTGATATGGGGTTAAGCAGGTTTCTGATAAAAACTGTTCTTAAACCCTATTTTCAATGAAAAGATGAGCTTATTCAAAATGATCTCAACAAAATGCTCTTCAAAAGGGTACCAAATTTATGCAATGTTCAGCTATAACACTTTTAAAATTACTTAATACAGCATAGTTGACATATCATGATTATGTATGTGAATTCCTGTGGAGCAATAAATTGTGCACACATTTATTTACACAGGAATTAAACTATTTATCTATATTGTTTAACTTGGATGCAGTATTTTTTCCTTTAAGTGCCACAGAAACTCTTCTGTTACTGCAGTGTGCGTGTGTGTTTTTAATTACACATGAACTCCCCATTTGGAGACCCATATTTCTTCAGTCATTTTGACCCTGATAATGTATAGGTTCAAAAGCATTGTAAAGAAAATTTCCAAACAACCACACACAAAGGGTATAATGACAGTTATGGAGACAGGATTTGTCTTCACAGTTTGGATTTTGTTACGAGTAGATTATGTTACTCGAGCGTTGATACTGTAATACAAAGAGGTAAAGGACGTATGTTTTCATCGTTTCCGGTGGCGCTGCTTAGAAGGGTAGGATAATTTGAGAGTTATATATATATATATATATATATATATATATATATATATATATATATATATATATATATATATATATATATATATATATATTACTAACATTACGCGTTGTATATGTTATTAATAATAATTTTGGCTGAAATATCTTCAGTGTACTTATGTGAAAAAAATATTAGCAAACGGCAGTTCAATTGGGCTAGAGATCTGCATAACTTATAACTTAACCTGACAAAATGTTATATTAATTTGCATCTACAGGTCATGGAAATGCTAAGTATTTACTTTTTTTCTTCAGCAGAACAGCTGTACAATGCCCTACTATCATGGACGAAAACTGGTTGTTTTCATGGCAAAAGAATCGAAATTAAACCAAAGTCACTTTTACAAGACAAACCTGATAGTTCAGAAAGGATTACTGATCACTGGGGTCTTTGAAATGCAATTAAACAAATACGATCTGTCCTTCTCATCTTGATTTAGAATTAGATGTTCCTATCCATCCAAACGTGCTTCATGTTTGAAAGACAAGCTACTGTTTGTGCAATTTGACCAGACATTCGGGTTTAGAACCTTAATTTGTCAATTCAGTTCGTACGTGCTTGAAGGCTGTGTTCCAAGCCTGCGTCCATTAATCTCTATATCATCATTACGTTCTTTTGGATGGTTTTCTCGGCACGTTTCTTCATTTCAAGTTAAGTGGATGTTTGGTGGAGGCATTTTATTAAGCCAGTGAGTTAATTTAAATAAGTTGCTAGTCCACAATAAAGCCTGCTAGTTGCATTAGGTTTGTGATGCCTTTTTTCACTCGTGCGTGGTTGTTTAAGGTTTCAGACATTGTTCGTTATAACAAGATGATGAAGTGTTAATGACAGATAACAGCGTTGTCTGAAGCTAACATTACCTTTGTAAAACTCTCAAGTTGTTTAAATGTAGTTAAAGATATTTTTAAAGGCAAATAAAACATGACTATATCGTTAAATTTTGTAGAATGTTTAAAAACGCACAATAGAAAAGACGTTTTTACTTCAGCATTAACAATTGCAGTTATTTACGAGATTTTAGATACAATGTCTCAAGTAAACGATAAAAACATATCTAATTGCATACTTCACGTTAGGAAGACACTACTGTAACAAATGGTTTCATGAAATTACATGAAATTACAAGACATACGAATTAACTTTTTGACATCCGAGTGAATATCGTTTATATTTTTCGCGCAAAATTTGAAATTCAGATTTTTTCTGAAAATTTACGAATTACGCGTAAATCGTGGTGATCGTTACTAATGTTGTCTTTAAATGTTAATTGCCCATTTATGTAATTGAAATCCGTTCCCATTGAAGTTTCTTCTTGTTTTCTTTGTGTAAATATGCTTTCAAGTTAAATTACACTCAATTAGTATAGGTTAGTGACCAAGTCAGTAGCTTACACTAAAAGGTAAATCAAAGTAAAAAATATGGACTTAAATAATTATGTGTTTTGATTGTCAGATTGTCACTACCTTATATGTACACATAAACATCCCTTATTATTATTGTGTGTAATATAGATAAATATATAAATAAGACAATTTGCATACAATTAATGCATGTTTAATAAATTTCGTATAAAAGGTTTCCCTTTTACTTAAAAATGTTTGATGCATTTTATAGATCAGGCATGATAACAGAGTGAAAATATTCGCGGCTCTAGTTTTACACTACAGACCCTTCTGCAAGTGTTTTAAATTACCATACCGGAAGGAAAGATAATCTTTTATAATGGTTTTTGTCACAGCATAATCCTTTTATGCAAAAAATGGAAAATAACAGAACGTTTTGTTTGAGCGATCAATATTTTTTAAACTATATGAGCCCTCTAATGGACTGTTGATACATTGAGAACATTAAAATGATATTGGTATCTAGCTCTGTTCGCTGAAGCATAAGTGAGTAGGCGCCTTTAAAACATCAACCACGGTTCTATGGTCGGCGGATCAAGAGATGTATACATTATATAATGTAAACAAGTATCGTTCAAGTAAGCTTGTCAAAATACATTAGTAAGGTTATATACATACGAATGTTGGAATTTAAAGTGAGTCAAATGCAGCATTGCTTTTGTGTCATTTATACATTCGAATCGTGTTTTTACCAACTACATAACTATGTTATGTACCAAACTACAAATTGAATTTGTTATTTAATTCTTTACCACTTCCTTTCATATTTCAGACCTTAATCAGTAAGTCTGGGTATTCATTCTTTTAATTTAATTTCATATAAAAACCTTATTAATGAAAAGTATATTCATGTTGTTAGGATAAATAATCATATATTCGTATAATGACACTCAAACGATTAAAACAGGAAATGGGGAAATTAAATCACTGGGATGCCCTAACAAAACTGTTGGCTCTTTAAGTCAGTGGCAAAGGGGAATTAACCTGAAATGTCAGCGCTATTAGTTTTGTAATGTTTGCATTTGCCCGCGTAAAGATATGACTAATGTCCAAAAAGAATTAAAACATAAAAACAGGAGTGCTTTGAAGAAGCTAATTTTCAGGAGGCAAGATAATCAGGATATTTTTTTCAAACAATGTCGTTTTCTTCAACCTATTTTAAGAAGCCGAGTAATTACATTTCCTTTTTTACTGATGTTTTGTATCCGCTAACTTCTATTTTATCAGATTTGTTTCTGAGCTTTACAAACAGCTTTAATAATATTATTAATTTCTATAATACATTGTACCGGGTTGTCAATTGTCCATTGTCAGACCACGTTATTCTTTATGGAAAAGCATGTCATAAATAACAACACCCTCAAACGTACTGAGAATCTCGGGTAAGCAAATGTGTGTCTTATTTCGAAATCGTTTCCTTTGCATACAATTTAGCAATTTAACAATAATTCTTTAATTTATAGTAACCATGTTTCACATTGGTTATTCATTTAGTCAACAATTTATCAAAAAGTCTTTTTATACTGCTTTGTTTAGTGTAAGATTATGTTGTTCTTTATTTTTATTAAAATTCGATTTTACTTTTCGTATAAAAGAAATGCATAGTTGCCATAGTATCGAGCTGTCACTTAATTACAAGACAAAATGAATGTTTTACTGTTTTCCAAGTATTAGAGCAAATGACATGTATGAATGCATGTTTTATTTCCATTCCTTTTTGTCGTTTTCCTACTGCGAAACTCGACTTTTTAATGCAGTCTTGGAGAAAATCCATTCTGCAGATTGTCAATAAAATAAACATTCGTTTAAAGCGCATATTCACATGGCTTTACATTTAAGAACATATGGAATTAACCTAAACAATTTTCTATAATTTCTTATAGGAATCGCTGTATCCAATAATGTACCAAATAAACATACTTAAAGTAACGATTCTTTTTTATATTTTGATGCAAATAAACAACAGCATCAATGTTTCCGAACTGAAACATGCAGCTGTCATACAAATTTATAAAATACTTTCCGTCAATGACCGCCATTCGTCAAAATCTCTTTATATTCAGTTGAACGAACGTCATACAAAAACGTCCACTTAAACATGATTCAAACCTCTATTTTATACACTATGCCTTTGGTTAATCCTTCGCAGTTTGTTAATAACACAGTCTTGCTATTAAATGAAACGAAGCTGAATACAAGGAGAAGACAATTAAAAAAGCATTATTTACAGTAAACGTAGTCAATACATATAGCCTTAAGCGGATAGGGACCACAGTTGATATCGCGGAATGAAGAGTCAATTTTATCGGGGTATACTTTTAGTTAACTAAATATGTTTCTGCTGTTAGCAATTTGCATATAATCTCTACTTAGACCTTTCTTCTCCTGTTATATCAGAGATACATATCCATTAAGAATGTCCAGTTCATTCACAGTTTTTCCCATAAGTAAACTTTTCATGTACTTTGTCTTCGCAAGGCCCTACTCACGACAATCCGCAGTAATTTGTTTGTCATGACTTCATCTTAGAATTCAATATTTGACGTTCGACAAATCTTACGCGAGATATTTTTTATAATTGCAGACAAATTTTTAATGATTGCTTTATTACGACGTTAATCGCAGTATTTTTAATTCAATGATATAATTTAATAACATGTTGCCTTATGATTAATAAGCAGAAAAAAATAAAAATGGAAAGGTTAGGCGTTTTAAAATTAAAGTCTAATTGAATATCGGGAAGTAAATATTTTTACTGTTTGTGCATTGACATTTCACATGCGGTGTGTCGTTGCAATGAAAACTTTTGGAAAATACTGTTTATTTAATGTTGAAGCAGACTTAACAATGTTCTTCTGACAGTAAATTGTCAGACTTTGCTGTCAACCCAGTTTGGATGTCGGCCTTTAATAAAATCCACTGAAGCACTAATACTAAGACCTAGTAACTGTTGTTCTATTGAACAAAGGTTTTGGCTTATTGCTTGGGGGAGTTTTACCTTTAGGGCTTGCGATGTTACGGGATTGACGACAAGCCAAAAATGGAATCACGCCGTCTCTTTTCCATATATAACAAGGGCAATTTAACGTACGCCTGAAGCTGTGAACATTGCAGATCTGTGATATATGAGGGGATCGCGATCAGCCTGAGTGTTCAATTATGAGCTTCAATGGGATTCATTGCGATCTGTCATTTTGTTCTTTAGGGAATAGAAAACTCTTGTATCTGTGCTTATTTGTGATCTAGTGACTCTTGATTCGTGAAACTCATGTCTTTGTTACTAAAGGGCATTTTACTATTTCTGTTACACATTGCCTTCTTTGTTGTCCAAAAAGCTGTAAGTAAAATGATTGTATCACACATTTAACAGTGTGTTTTAAATGAGCACGTTTACGGAGAGGTGGCGGAATAAAGTCGTTCTGTCCTAACCATTCTTTAATGATATTATTAAAAGTAAAATTACACTACATTTTAACATATGAGCAAATTCATATTTTTGAGACTTCGATGAGTATTGCCGTTATTTAATTAAGTACGAATACTATTTGTCATATTCGAACATATGCGTGTATCAACACTTCTTTTGAAGCTAAAACTACCTTATCTATCAAACATATGAACTCACTCACATTATATTATAGTCACTTAATGCGGTTCACATACATTACAGGCCGTTAATTCTAAGAAATGAGTGAAATGGTTGACAACAAGATCAGCCATACAGGACACATGTTTATCACTATTGCAATAAGCATGAATGACACTGTGAATACATGCCACTTTTAACAGTGGATCATGGACCAGTGACAGTTATCTTACGACATCAATTACCTGTGTATGATTATCAAGCCGCATTAAAACCACTGACAAACATGGAAATCAGATAGTGCAATTATTTTTTGTTTTTGTTTTTTAGGATTTTCATCCTTTCACAAAGTTAACTTATAATTAAGGTTTAAATATGTGAAGTTAACGAATATTATGTCTCCTCCGTTTTAAAAGCACATTCATTAACCTCCTGAAAGATAAGCATGCGAGATAGCGAGCTAACCTTTATTGTTACATTTATGGTTGTGCCTGTGTGAACGTTCGTTCATTTCCATTTTTCCGTCCGTGGATATTTACGTTAACGGATGAGGTATTAATATTTCGTAGCAAAAGAAATGATTTATTCAGGACTTAATTGTTGTTGGAGAAGTCGATGAGCAAATTTCGTTATGGTGCAATATATTTGTTTCTTTTATCCCTAATTTAGTATAAAATTGATACTACAAAAGAAACAGGTTAGGCTGGAATCGGATGAAATGCAGAAAAACTAAATATGTCTGGGGTGATTGTTTTTGAACATTGCATTGGCCTTTTATTATCCTTCCCTCCTTGGAGTGAAGAAGACATATATAATTGCGCATAAAGATATTGAAACTGAAAACAAAGTCTACATACGTGTTAGGCTTAGATTTGTGTCGATCTTTATAAATCTATTCCTTGGTATATACACAGTTCGTTCTGTTAACTGGTTATAAGTATTGTATATAATGAAGATTTTCAACGACACTGAAAAGTCATCATGTCTTTACAAATCTTTTAGCTTGATCCATCCCGATGTGATAAGTGTTCCCACTATGTTTAGCCAATTTGACACTTAATACATAGTAAGTTTATTAACTTAACTTAAGTTCATGGTGGTGCTTCATTTTGAGTAAAACAATGCTAATTCCCTTCTATCTTCTTATGTTAATTTGCAAATGGTTATTTCGTTAGTCAAGATTTTAAAAGTATATAGTTTTATTGATCTATAAAATAATAAAATATATTCTAACATGTTTTAATATATTTATTAAAGGTGTGATGTTTTCAGAATAAAACATTGCTGAGTACATAGTTGTTAACATAAGATTTAACGAAGAAAGGGCAATCTTTAAAAATTAACTGTATCAAGTGTGAATGGTTTATAAACAGTAACAATAATAAAAAATATTAAACATAACAATTTTAAAAATGAAGAGATACCAATAACCTACATAACAATTATTTTCAAGCATAATCATTTAATAGCTATTATCATATATACATATGTGTGTTTCAAGAAATAAAAAGTATCATTTAGCAGAATAAGTTAAGAACAACAAGCAAGGTTTTGAGGGTCGTAATTTCAACGTTTAGGTCTAGAACAGTAATCTGTCAAATCAGTTCGTACGTGCTTGTAGGCTGTGTTACAAGCATGTGTCCATTAATCTCTATATTATCATTACGTTCTTTTGGATGGTCTTCTAGGCACGTTTTTTTTATTTCAAGTTAAGTGGATGTTTGGTCGAGGCATTTTATTGAGTTACTGTAGAGAAATTGCTAGTCCATCAGTATAGACTGCCAACTGCAGGTTTGTAATGTCTTTACTTCCCAGTACTGACAGATCACTCGAGCGTTTTTATTCAAGCCTTCGGGCATGATCCCTTCTTAGAAGATGTTGAAGTGTTGGTGACAGACGACAATATTGTCTGACGCAAACCTCAGTTCTGAAAAAAAAATACTCCCAAGTGGTTCAAACCAGAAAGAAATTAATTTAAATTAGCTTATAAAACAAGAAGTTATTCTTTGATGAATATTTGAGAATGCTTAATAATGCTCAATTTAAGCAATGATGCTTATGATGAGTCAAAGGTTTTACAATGTCAAGGTATGTCATTGTATGTGTATGTGTAACTCGCATACACACACGTACAGCCTCAATGCTGAATAAACTATTGTAATTATATTAAAATATATCAGCAAAGTATGCAAATTTACGACTGTATGCTAATATGTGTTGTATAGTATTTGTTTCTTTTACTTCAAAGCGTATGATGCATTTATTATATCAGAAATTATAACAGAACAGTAGTATTAGCAGCAAGCTTTTACACTGCAGACTTGTTTACATTTTTTAAATTACCATGACGAAAGGAAATTTTATCTTTTTAATGCTTTCTGCCATGCCATAGTCCTAGCCTTAAGACTTTAATGCAAAATTTGATTTCGTTTCATTTGAGCAATTAATGAATTTGTTTAGTAAATTATACCGGCCCACTTTTGATACATTGTGAACATTGAAATGACATCTGTATTTATCTCTTTTCACTGAAGTATAAGCAAGTTGGCGCCTTTACCGCAGCAACGATGGTTCTAAGGTTGTGGCCTGGCTAGATACATTGTAAACATTATATAGTGTCAACAATATTATGAACATATGCATTTAAAAATTTAAAGTAAGAAAGCGCAACTGTGTCTAAGTGTCATATATAAATTCGAATAATGTTTTCTCCAAAACCATAGTTCTGTTTTGTCCCAAACTACAAATTTGTTGAATTTGTGATCTAAACTTTACTTGTACCAACTCCCATTTATATTGCAAACCTTAATCCATGTACATTGTATACATTGTGTATTTACAATTTTAGATAAAATACAACATTTAAAGATAATTTCCTTGCCCTGGAAGTTCACATCATTTAACGATGGTGTAATCAAACGTATTTCCCTTGTTTTCCGGATAGAAGCATGTAAAAAAGAAAAGTCACTTGAGTTTGGCTGCGGATCTTTATGGCTCAATTCATTATAAGCATCCTGAAAGTACGAATGATTTTTCATAATGCAGGATTTAACATTCTGGTACGTATAACTTGATATCTTGCCATGCGATGTAGTTTTACGATTTCGTTGTATGCTATGGTATTTAAAGCGATTCTGAAGCAGTTTATATGTAGTGTTGGTCATCATCCAATCAATATTACCTGTCTGTCTCGTCAGATATGTATAACCGTAATGCAGTATTGACATAGATAATTCGATTAAATAAAAGGTGTAATCCTTTGAAATATGAAACACAGATGACATTATTGATACTAGAATATTAAATAACCTTTTAAGCAAAAATATTAATTACAAAGTTTAATTCTTTTTCGTTGTTATTCGGCAACCTGTCCTGGAAAGTGGGGTATGGTAGTCGTTCGAAAGCCTGACAAGTCCACTCGGTGTTGAATTGCCGAACGCTCTGAGGATTTACTTCAGTATTTTAGGTCGTTAGGCCAACTTATTACGTTACCCTATGTAACTGAACTTTGTAGCCTCAAATTTCTACATTATTATATAAGTCTGTTTCTGAGCTTATCGAATAGCCTGCATAAACTTAACAATTTGAATAATAACGGGTTGGCAATCGTCCTATGCCAAATTACGCTGTTCATAATGGAAGAGCAGGTTAAAAACAACATCACACTTTTTTACTAAACGTACTGAGAATCAACTACTTGCATTTTACTCTTTTTCGACATAGTATCATTAGCATCTAAAATTAAAGAAATAGTACTTTATTTCATGGTGACTAATTTTACTCACAAGCGTTATTAATTTTTTATCTGATAATCTCATAGTAAACAACATAACAAAAAGGTTTATAAAATATGTTTTGTGTTAGTAGATCTGGTTCTATTTAAAAATCAAGAAGTACTTTTGTCTAAAAGAAATATTTATTTGTGTTAGCATCGAGCTTTAAATCAATTTCTAACAGTTTTTCAAGTATGAAAGTAAATGACACGTGACTCGTATGAACAAACGTTTTATTTTTATTTTATTTCGTTTTACTACTGCGGAACATTAACTTTTCAACCGTTGCCCATCTAGACCGATATTACAGTGTGATAGTGCTATGATAAACTGTTATTTTGATTATTATTTACATTAATGTTGTTCACTCTAAAAAGACATGTATTCCTACTTCTGTATATACTTTTATAGACGAAACCTTAAACTGACTCTCCTATTCAATCTTCTGTCTAACCCTAGATACACAGTACTTCCTACACTTTTTCCCTATACATTTAAACGCAAAAACATATCTGTACACTTCTTTATTCACCAAACTTTCTCTTGTGAATTCTTTCACTTTTGACCTTTTCTACCATGATTCTAAACGATTTATTTTCATGCTGCATGTTGTTCTTATGTTTACTTTGTAAACCAGAACATAATAAAGCATTGTATTGTATATAATGCTGTTTTGGAGAAAATATTTCTGCAGATGGTCATTACGTGAACAATAACACAAAATGATGAGTCCTGTTTACGAGACATAATGTCTATTAACATAGTTCATTCCCACTCATTTAGTGCCTGCTTTTCCATCTTGCACTTATAACATGCCTAGCACCACTTGATAAGGTACAAGAAGGGAGTGTTGAACTATTCAATCCAACTCTTCATGCAATATTTACTGCAAAGTCTCTATTACTATGTTGCTTTTTTTGTTTGTTTTTTGTGAAACCGTCTCAGATTTTAAATGGTGTGCAATTAATTTAGCTCACATGATAAAGGTTGGCTATTTCACAGTGCTGGTGGTGTAACCTAGCAGCGGCACACATGTCTAGTCTGTCTAACCACTGACAAACAGGATACCTTATTAATCTTTCAGCGTAGTTTTCGAAAATAATTGCATTTTTCCCCATTTCAATCTCTCTTGATTACATTTTTCTTGGAATATGTCAAAAGATGAGAGCTTTGATAAAAGCAAATATGCGCGAGTTATATTTTTGAGACCTATAAAACATTCAGTTCTCATAAGAACCGTTGTACTCTGTTTTATAAAATATTAAAATATCATGTGACACGTCTATATCAAAAGTAGAGGTAATGAAACGACTACACCAATGTTTTCCGCATTGAAACATGCAACCATCAAAGCAGCTTATAAAATTAATTTCCTGCAAAGATCATTTTACTGGACAAAAACTATATATTATCGCTTAACAACGTCCACAAAATACGTCCTATTACGCCCCCAAGTAAACATGACCCAAACTTCTTTCTGCAGAACATTGCCTTTGGCTAATCCTTTATAGTGTGTTAATTACACGATGTTTGTGTGGCACGAAAATGACGAAGAAGAAAGGGCAATTCGAAACATAATACTATTCACAATTAATAAGCCTTAAGCAGATACGGACCTCCAGGTGTTTTTGTAATGAACAGTCAATTTTCTCAGAGCATACTTTTAGTTGATTTAACCCAATCTGTATCTGTTATAAACAATATGTATATAATCTTAACTTAGACCTTTCTTCTCCTGTTTCATCAGTTTGTATATCAATATATTCATTAATAATGTCCAATTAATTCACGGGTTATTCTGTAAATAAACTGTTGATATAATTTGTCTTCACTAGGCCCTTATCACGTCAATCCACAATAATTCGATAATGTTACGCATGATTGGCGTCGCTTTAAAAAGTATTCCGGTTTTTTAACATTGTAGCTTGAAACAATAATGTGAAGCTTGCAATTATAAAAAAACTAACTGGCGTGTATAGGAATTCGCAGCTGTTTGGCGAAGTATTGTTTGAGAAAAGAAAATGAATATACAGATGTAAGCAATGTAGCATGTAAATATAGATTAACAAGGAACTAAGAATACAAAGAAAGTGGCAAATATTTTACTTCCCATCAGAGTAAGGGTTCGTTACTGTCAAATGTTTATGCAATTAATTGACAGTTTTAAGAGAGTGTTTAATTCCCATGATAGTAATCTTGATTCAAGTGCATGCTCTCTACGGCGCCTTAGATGTTTAACTTCCTAGCTCTTGTTTTTCGTTATTAATACAAGGTTTATTGATTACTTTAAAACGGCAATTGTTTAGTTGAAGGAATTATGTAACTCATATGTTGCCTTGTGATTTAACTACAGAAAAAAGCAAACGTTAGCAAACTTGACAGTTATCTTATGAAGTAAACTGTCAGTATTTTATGTAAACCTAGACTTGATGTCGACCTCTTATATTATATGGGCATAGCAGTTTTGTGATGAATGGGAGGTCGCGATCACCAATAGTGTGATCTATGAACATAATTGAAATTCATCGCAATAAACGATCATATATCTGTACTTATTTGTGATCGCAGCAACTCCTGAATCGTAACACTCAGGATATACACGCGCCCTAATTATATTGTAGAATTTCTTTAACGCTTTTTATTTTTATGAAACTTCTTTTTCTGAAAATGCATCAGGTTATTGGACCAGATCGTACTAAGGATTATTTAAACAAGTTCTTGTTAAACTCATTCGAACATAATATTTTATCAATACATTTCCGAAATTGACAAATTCTCTCACATTGTATTATACTCACATTATACGGTTTATTCACTTACGGTAAGGCCGTTAATTGTTTGTTATGAGCGAAATGATTGATTAAACAACCACATGAGCCATAAAGAACGTATGTTTATCGCTGTTGCATTAAGCTTGAATGACACCACTAATTACAATCCACCTTCGCCAGTTCTACCAACGTTTGTGGGCGAATCGTGGACCAGGGAGTTGTTTTACAACAGCAATTCCCCGTTTTATGAACACCAAGCCACGTTTAAACCAGTAAGAAACATGGAAACCAAGGAATGCAGCCGTTATTTCGTTTTTGAAGTTTCAGTCTTTCCCCAAGTTTACATTTGATTAAGGTTGAAAAACGTGAAGTTATCTTATACTATGTGTCGTCCGTTTTAAATTCAATCTACATCCAGAAAAAAGCATACGAGAGTTTGGGACTGATTGGTTTGTCCTACTTCAGGTCGTGAAATAATTTTACATTAAATTGTGTCTGTTTATTTTTGTTGTATTATACTGTTTTTTCTTAAAAGTATTAAATTATCTGGCACAAAAAAGTGCCAGATATTTTCAACACATTTCTACCTTTTCTTGTTTTTTCTCGACCTGATTGAACGTCGGAGCTAAGGGATGCGCAAATGAAAAAAGCATGCGAGAAAGCTACCTAACCTTTATTGTTAAAATTAGGGTAGTGCCTGTGCTAATCGTTCAGTCATTGCCATGTCCAGTCGATGGGCAAATTGCTTAATAAAACCGGTTTAAGCAACCTTTTGCCAACTGACCATTCCAAGGCGGTAACTAGTGTATTTGCTTTTTTTTCGAATGACTCACCACATATTTGTTCTTATTTTAAATTCGTTTTACATGTGAACACTTTTATCCGGTGCCTTTTCAAATTTTGATACATGTTGCAATGCTCATGACTTTGTCATACTTCCATTTTCTGCCGTTGTATTTATTTTTAAAGGCTGTATGGGAAGTCATTAAATATCAACGCTATGATTTAGCTAAGTCTTTTAATTGTTTATCCATTACTATACTGCTGTGAGGGCGGTTTCAGATGAAACACATAGTACTTTTATCCATATGAAGTTATTTTCTTTGGACAATGCGCTGTCCTATTATTTTCCTCTCATTAGAATAAAGAAGACATAAACTTGAACGTAAAGAACTAAATGAAAAACAGTCAACAAAGGTATGGGATTGTTAGGTCTAAATTTTACGTAATTGCTATTGAAAATATATATACATAGCTTTGTGTTTTTATTTTGACATTACAATCAAATTTTATTTTCCAATTCAAAACAAAAACACTTTTTAACAAGTCTAAAACTGAATTTTGAATCACATTAAAGATGTCAAGTTGAATACGGTTTACTGGTTAAGTAATTATATTTATATTTATATCGACGTTGATATATACATATTGATCTTGAAATTTTGAATTAACCAATTAAATATCATGATGATTTACCGAATAAATACGTAACATATACATATATGTTTGCAAGCCTTTACCCAGTTGACCGACCAACGGATACAAAACGTGAAACTGTAACAGAAGCTTTAGACCGCATAAACTTACAAGGTCGATGAAAATATGCAACAAGATAATACTTAAATAGACGACAGACTATAAATCGAAGATGATACTACAATGGCTACGTGTAATATTTGTTTATTTTATCTGATATTCTATCATTCCATCTCTCCGTCCGCCCTGTTGTTATTTTTTGTCTGTCTGTGTGTGTCTCTTTCAGTGCGTCATGTATATAGCTGACTAGTTTCTGCAATAGCCTGAAAAACAAACTAACGATGCTGAAGTTAAGTAATGCATGGCAAAATTTCATGATGTACTTAAACAAATGTAACCTAATGCGACACGCCATCGTTAAATGCTGTATTTTGCGACTGTTAATCAACTTGCTCTAACCAACATTTAGCTCGATTCATCATTATGTTGTAAGCGTTCACCTTGTTTCAAACCAAAAGAAGGCTAAGGCACGTTAAGATTATTAACCCTCATGATAGCGATTCATTTTTAGGATACCAACAATGCAGCTAAACCCATGTCTTCTTACCCTAATTTGCCAATATCCTTAGATGTAGACAATACTATGGCAAATCGATTCTGAGCGCACATAATATTTTTGCCACTTGATGAAACTGACCTTTCCTTACCTGTCGGTCTGTCAAGACTGTTTGGGATGGGATGAGATTAGCCGGCATTTTTGCCGAAACTGCGCAGCGACATTTCTATCATTACAGCACAGGGACACTTATGAGGTGCCCAGGGACTGAACCCGGCCGGTCCATTATACTGACACCGACGAGTCAGGCGTAATGCTGTCCCCGTAGCCCCGAGCGTTAGGAGGGAAGCCACAACTACCAACTTTAAAGTCTTTGGTATGACCCGGTCGGGGTTCGAACCCACGACCTTCCGATCCGCAAGCCGAAAGACTGTTTGTATTTGGTTTATCCAATTATTGCACGTGAATACCACACAGAACTTGAGCTATATATGTGTGTATGAACTAAAGCTGTCAAGCTAGATCAATCGAGCCCAAGCAAGGAGTTATATACAAACAGCCGTATGGTGATTTCAATTCCAGCTAGATATACATACTTGATAAGCATAATTTTTAAGCTTTTCAATATTTACACATTCATAATTGGCATCTTCTTTTATGCTGGGAATTTGTCGGTTGTTATTAATTATCGACAGTGCAGTAACTAGCTGTGATAGTTGTTTACAGTTTAACCAACAACATATCTCTGACTGACCGTCCCAAGTCTGTAGCTTTCGGGTTTACTCCATTTGTTAACTCAAGACTCATCACAGATTTGTTCTTTTACGTTTAGCTTGCATGTGAATACTTTTGTCCTGTGCCTTTTCAAATTTTGTTATGTGTTGCAATGGTCATAGGAATTTGCCACATCTTCTTATTTAAATGCGGTAATATAAGATACATGTAGTTGTGAATATCAGTCTATGGCGCCCATCTTTAGATCGGTGCCTCTTAAGAAGTCATTTTATGGGAACTGTGGTGTCTTTGGCGTGTCCACTATTTTACATGAGGCATGTTAAAACCGTGCGAAATATTATAAATGTCTTATAATGTTACTGTGTTTTAATGTTAACAGTCAACTCAGTTTTGCTGTTATGGATCAAATCGAACTACAGTGAGACTCTACAGCAGTATTTGGCTGAGGCACAGAAATAATGTTGTTCCTGAAAGTTGTTGCCATGCAGAAGTCATCATTTATGCAAAGTTAGAATACCTTATAGAATTTACATAGAGGTCACATTACCTTATGTATGTTTTATTAATATCAAAAGTGCATTTTTCAAAGTTTTATAATGTTCTTGCCTTTTGCTAAAAAAGAAGAAATAGAAGAGCATACAAACATGCAAAAAGTAATTTTAAACACCATACATACCTTGTTAAGAGAACCAGTCTTAAATAAAACAGAGCTAACGTACTTAAACTAAGTATATGCAAACTGAACACTAAATATGCGAATACAGATAAATGCCTCAATATTGAATCAACATTGTTGTTGCTCAGCGTTGCCTTTTTGAAGAGGTTTTGTTCTACATGTAAAAACGCATGTCTTAATTTCACATTGGATTAAAAGCACAAGCGTGTACACTGTCCTAAAAATTTGTCTGTATTACTATTTTATCGGGTCAAATATTTACCTGTATATTATGAACACTTTAAGTTAACTAACTTCGAGCAGGTACATACATAAAGAGCGGATCTTCTCAATCTGTTGTGAAGCAGATACTAGGAGGAAATCATTTAACAATTATAGGTTTAGTACCCTATGTTCCTTAAAGTTATTGTCATTATAAGATGTCTCACATCCATTCTCTTTCTTGTAATCTGTTTGGATTAATTGTGACCCACTTTTATAAGTGCACTTAAAGCTCTGATTTTCTTGTTATATGTGTTTTACGCAAAACCGTAGGAAAGTCGCTTTAGGAATTGTCTTATTTGCCATTTTATTTATTATTGAATGTTTGACATTATGGTACGCTGCTAAGAAAGCGTTCACATTTTGTTTCAGTGATATAGTAATTTTAAGGTAGTTTAAAGTAATTGTTCTCATTGATAAAGTATATCATTATATATCTCGATTCTTTTATTGTTTTAAAATGATCATTTAGGCGCGTGGTCAAAATGAAAAGTATTTATCGCGCTGTTTGATTAACCATTTGAATATTTCCGATAACAAATTTAATGAAATTGGTGGGAGTATTATTAGGCAGCATAGTGATATTTACTGGACGACATTCCACCATATTAAAACTCGAGAGTTATTTAATATGCAGTATGCATTGTGTCTAACGAAATAATAAAGTGTAATATTAAAATAAAAGCGTTAATCGTCGTAATCTTCACAAGCGTTTTACAAAAAAAGTCCACATTACTTGAAAAAAAAATCTTTAATGACCTCCCTTTGGCGAATTATTATGGAACCTTAATTACACAGCCCTTACATGAAACAGCTTTGGTGACAAAAATGGAAAGAAATTTCAATATTAATAATATCCCAAAGAACAAGGACTCCCAGAAAATTAGCCTAAAGCGGGACTTCCCGGTTGTCATCATCGAATAAGGCGCTGCTTTCTACGATTATTTTTCTAGTTGATTATACCCAATATCTAACCGTGATATGCAATTTGTGTATAATCTCTGCTGAGCCCTTCTTAGCCATGTTTCATCAGACATATACCTTACTTAAGTATGTCGGATCTATTCAAAGTTCTCCCGATAATTACACTTTGCAACTAATTTGTCTTCGAAAGTCTGTACTTACGACTGTCCGACGTAATTGGATCGCAAAGACTTTCACTGGAACATTCGGACTGCAACCCGATCAACTCTATCCACATATTAAAATTTATTTTTTGACTAGAATTCGTTTGAAAATGTTTTAGATTTTTCAAATATTACAAACGCTGCTGCAGATAAAATGCTTCTAATCGTTTTGAAGTTAAATTTGTTTATATACGTACACTATAGGCGATGTAAAAATAAAATATTTTTTGTAATCTGACCATGGAATGGCTAAATTATTGACTCTCTGCCATGCCAATACGCGTCCAGAGCTTTCTTCTTAAGACATGGATATACTTGTTAAGGCTCTGCAGCCAAATTTCTAATATTCTGACCAGTGAAATATAGCTACTTAAATTTCTGTCAATAATTTGGCTACAAAACATTTGCTTGAAGTGCACAAGATGCTGATCACTAAACTTCCTTACTTGTTTGTTATGTTCTTTAGAACCATTAGCCTCTAGGAGTTCCCATGTAACGACCATGATGGAACGACGTCGTAATTGCTCATAATTAAGACTGAACCAATATGAACCTGTCAATACGTTAGATCTGTTAATTAAGGAAGGTCGCAGTCAGTCTTAATGCATCGCGTTGAACTTAACTGGAATCCACTGCGACAAGAAAGTCGTAATTTCAGTCCAGTTGAAATGGAAAACTCATGTATATGTTCTTTTTTACAATCATACTGTAAAAGAGAATGAAGCCAGCCAGAAAACCAAAACAAGTGATGATATGGATAGCAATGTCTGAAAAGAAGCTTCAGAAAACAAAAGACAGACTTTAAACGGACAATAGTACAACAAAGCTACATTTAAGAGCTTGTTATACAGACTCAATCTATGTAAATTATTACCTGGTCTGTCTCTTCGTCCGTCCTTCCGGTTGTCCACGAGCCTGTGTGTGTCTCTTGTCTTAGTCGCTTAATCAAAAGATGGTTGTAAGCTTTCTCGCCAACACACACACACACATAATTATATACATATGACGTCGTGTCATCATCCTGCCATTGCGTGTACACATTGTAAATACGCATATACACTGCATTTAAATTACTATAAGAACTGTAAAACTGTTGTAGTCCATGATAATGATGGACATCTTTTTTACATGAGACAGCAAATATATTTGAACCAGGCGACCAATTAGTCCCCGAGTATGTCAATCTTTTGTTGAACATATACGGAAAGAGGACATGCCCTATCAGGAAACAGAGTTAATATATAAAGTTGTATACATGATCTGTTTTTTCCATGTGTAGAGTCTAAGGAAAGAGTCTCACAAGTTTAAATACGGTCTATACCTGCCCTAACCGATGCATACGTTCTGGACACCGTCTTGACTGCCATAAATAGTGTCAATGGTGGTCACGACGACTGACGGATAATTCGTAGATTTTCGTAAATTTCGGAGTTTCAAGTCCGCGTTTGCATGTAAATAAAACGAGTTTTGTCTCAAGGGTTGACTTATATATGTATTTGGTTAGCATGATACAGTTTTCATGTCATCAATTTATCTTTTTTTTTTTTTTTAAATGCCTTATGCATTTATGTTCTTTTCCTTCTTTTCTTAACGAGAAATATTATTGAAAAATAACTGAAATCGTACATAACTTAAACTCAAGTTTTTAAGATTCCCGGTAAACTGATTTAGGTATAGGTCTACGTCGAAATGAAAGCTAACCAAGGATCAGCGACATCTAATGCGTATAACTCGTCATTACTAAATATGTACCTTGCAATAAGGATTATTAATATATAAGCATCAATTTAAACTTATAATTTAAAGTATATCCTAACGGAATTTATTTATTTATTGATATAATTCGTTCCTAAGAATGAAAAGATGACCTGTAGATTTACAACACGAGTATTAGAGTAGGTTCCATCGTTATCTTAATAAGAACCTTTATGCGTGTGGTATATGTTGCAAATACATCTCAATTTAAGCAAATCCACGTCGTGAATCTGTTGTATGCGAATGGAATACAAATTATATTTGTAATGTGATATAGCACTAGTCTCTTTTTACAATATGTACTGCGTTAAAAGTTTGATAATTTACTGATTCTCGTTGATTGAACATTTTGACAATTCGTTAATGATTCACTTTATTTTCACGCTTCCCTAGTAAGTCGAATATATTAATGGAAGCTTTTTGCTGATATTTACAAATATTATTTTTTTCAAAAAAAAAAACCTGTTAAATAATATACATACTTTAAGTCAAATGTTCGTTTATAGCATAAACGCTAAATGATTATATAATTAAGGGGAATAATTTAAGCTAGACTTTTTTTTTATGATTTACCTTCATAGTTTTACCAGCCTAATCTCTTTTCCGTTGTAGCCGCCCTTTATGCCACACTCGATATTTCATGGTGATTCTTTTAGAAAATCCGGATTTAGTTCTTCTATTTACCACGTCAGAACGTAATAAACAAGTTATTTAAGTCAATTTAATGCATTTTATAAGTCAGTGCTATATAGGGAATTTCTAGTATTCAAGGACGGGTAACATACAGATACATATACTTTCTCAATTTTTTAACATGCAAGAATTGATCGATCGTATTTAAATAAATGTACATGTCAGCAAGTCTACTACTTAAGCATTAGTATATTAAAACATGCAAAATGCATTTTAATTATTAGTAAACCGTTAAAGGTTCAAATAGTATAAATACCGTTAATGTGCTGTAAAATATTGATACCCTGCAACAACTAAAATTGTTTAGAATAAGTTATCTAAAAGGTTTATTATTCAATATTTGTGTATCCTATAAAAGTTGTATGTAGGTTCATGGAAAAATCATCATTTTGAAGAAAAAATCGCGCCTTAATATTTTAAAAAGGAAAAAGAACATTTTCCCAAAAGTGATCTGATGTTCTTTTAGTCTGGACTTCAACAGGAATCAGCTGTACACATGAATGGAAGTTTGAGACTGGTGAATTTAGAATGTCAAAAGATCATGATTTATAGTTGTACACACAAATGCAAAAGTCGACTGACTCAGTTAGTCGTATAGTTCCAAAAGTTGTCTTTAACTCAAAGACTGGCCTTTTCTACTTTACTACTAATAAATATAGATCATTGCAATAATTCTTGTAGTTAACAATGTTTATATGAAGTAATTATGTGACGCCATGCATAAAGGTCAGATGTTGTTGTACAGGTACCAGTAAAGTCAATATTATTTAAATAATGTTAAATATTTCTGATAAATTTCTCTACTTAGTAAGCGGTTTGGTTTTGCTGTCTACACACAGTTAAGATTTTAGTAATCATTTTATGTAAATGGAGTAAATGTATACTGTGAATAGGCAAAGGGGATATAAATAAGCTATTTCAGATATAGTCAAAAATAAAATATGTCTTTAAGTTAATCTCTTTCTGTTCATTCACGTTAAAGATTGATCTTTGGGAAATAAGAAAAACAGTCCTCATTAAATTGTCCATAATGTGCAATTTTATTTTCAAATTGAAAATGCATGAACTGAAATAATTTTGCAAAATTGCGTTATTTAACATCGTTAAAAAATCGGCTAACGAAACAAGACTTGTTAACTATTAATATACTTTCCGAATGGTTTATATAACAAACGTATTTTAAAATAAACGTTAGTCTTAAAATCTCACTACTTTCGTCATAACGTATAGAAAATATCAGCGCATGGGCATTTTGTTTTCAAATAGATCGTTTTTCTTTTCGTTGCTTGCATTTGAGAAACTCGTCAGGAAGTGCGAGGTTAGATCTCTGTAAAACCAGTTTAAGCACCCCAGTCGGTCCCTATTGCCGACTGACCGTTCCAAGGCGGTAACTGTCGGGTTTGCTCTTTTCCTTAAATGACTCATCACAAATTTGTTCTTACTTTTCGCTTGGCTTGCATGTGAAATACCTTTGTTCTGTGCCTTTTCGGAGATTGGTATATGTTGCAATACTCATAGGACTTTGTCATATATTCTTATTGAAACAAATAAAATCTGTAAATACAACGAATTTACATAAATAAAATATATGTACACAATTTAACAACAATATCTAAATTAAAAACCTTCATCAGTTTTATAAGGTAAAAAAAGAGAGATAATTTCTTTCAAAATGCGATGTGTTATAAAAAACATATTTAGGCATTACCAACATTATCCCATGATACACATAGAAGACTGGGTATGTTTCTCGAAAATATTCAACAATTTAATATACCGTTAAATTGAAATAGTATATACTCTGCACGGAGTATACATAAGGTGGGCACTTTGAATGGATATAGATGGTTCCAATGAGTAGTACATTTTAAATAATCGCAAAAATAGGTTTTATGAGGTATTCCGTATATTGAAAGAATTGTTCCAAACTATCTCCGAACAAATGATAGCCTTTTATTTGCTACTTCCTTTCTCATGATTTAAAGATCCTTTTAAATATCAAGAAAAAAGTGCAGGCATATTATGTTTAGTATCTAATTTGAAGCCATAGCCAAAAAAGAACAAACATTTGCAAATTAAAAAAAGATCGAGCAAACAGTATTGACTATGTTGAGCATGTTAAAACCTATTTAGAACGTTGATTTCTTTTAATTACTGAGTAATTAGAGTCGGTTTATTTACTGGCAGTTAGTAACAACTATGCATCAAATGCCTTGAGCGGGTACTGACCTTAATTCAATGCATAGCTGTGAAATAAACACCATTAGGATTATGCATACATTGTGATGGAAAGAAGATGTAAGAACAAGGTGTGTTGATACAAGAAAATATGAAAAAAACACATGTTCATCCATTGATTGATCCATCCACTATATAACAGTTTGTGATAAGCAATAAGTCTAAGACAGCATCAAAATTTCCTGGTTGCCTTTATCATTGTTCTTGTTTGATTAAAACTAAGAACTCACCTATCATTGTCAAAACTAAAAATGAAGGTTAAATCAGAAAAAAATGTAAAAAATATCTGGCGACAGTACAGAGTCGAAGAGCAGACGAATAGTGGAGAAGGGTGGGGGGAGGCATTACACAGAAATGCAGTAGCATTTTAGTCTGGAAAATCTTCTCAAAAGCATTTATTTCTTCTCAACAATCATTGATACAGATGATTGCTAAATGGCTAGAAACACGTATGTTCTTCTTCAACCCTACCACATGACACAGTCGCAGGAAAACTACATCACCAGCTAAGGCTCTGATATTCACGGACTGTCTTGGCCCAACTGGACGTTGGCAATCACATTACTCATCAACGACTTGTTTGTTTGGCTCTGGAAGCGGTCTGGAGCAGACACATCATAGGCTGACATTTACATCTCATTCTCGTCTTTTTGTTCTTCCACTGCATCCACATCTGCCTTAGCTGACGCTGCGCTAAGATCTTTCTGGTACATCCACTCTCTGGACGTTCATTCAGGTCCAACATGGGTATCATTCAGTTATTACATTCTAGGAATATTGAGTCCATACCTAACTTACTTGGTGAAAAGCAATAATCAACTATGTTACCTGGGGAAGAAATCCCTGCGATGAATCATTAGCGGAAATTTTCTCTAAGAAAGAAACCCTCCTTACTTGTCGTTGTTGATGTTTTTCTGTGCGTCAACAAACTCTCCAGGTTCGCGCTTTCAAAGTGTTCCACAATATCTGATATTTTGATGTGTTACAGTTAGCGTCTCCTTTAGGCCGTATTGATAATCGGGAAATCTCCCTTTACACGGAGACCATGCGACAGTAGAACGTGGATTCTTTTCAAGACACAGTTCGTATGAGTCCGAGATCTTCATCGTCACCTCGCGTTCAGTCTCTCCTTTGGCGATCAAATTCACGTACTAGACTCCCCGCCACTTGTCGTTTCAGGCATCATTATTTCTGTAAGATGATGGCGACCTAGTCGATGTTGAGAGATCTTGTTTTAGTAATATAACTCTTCAATCTACCGTACTAGCTGTCATTGGCTTTCCTTTAACTTTAACATTAACAATTATGTCATAATCGGATTATCAGTTCTTGACACAAACACCTCTCCCAGGAGATAGTATCGTCTCTGTTTCGTGAATTGTACTAAATGACTAAATGTTATTCTAGCAGATCTCCACGCGTTACACAGTATCATCTTTGCCCTGCAACATTGCATCCCCTGAGTTTCAGAGAGTCTTCTTACAGCTTGGTATTTGCAGTTCAATTGCTTCTACTTCCTGTTTGTCTACAGCATTAGTTCAAAAGGATTCAATAATTGATGAATGTGTGGAGTTCTTAACACTCCCTTTACTTCCTTTCTTTCCTACCTTCTTGAGATAAGGCTGATACAAACGAGAACTTTATTCTAAGAGAAATTGGTTCCTAGTTACCATCTTTAAGAAGGGTTTTTTTCATCTCAGGCCCATGAGCCTGTCAATGGCCTATGTATACCAGTGTTTTCCTACTCCGAGAGTACTTTAATTTATGTCTATCTAGCGAAACTGACAGGTACCACAGAAAAAAGTGCAAACATTTGTAAACATCAAAAAAATAAAAATTGTCGCTTTCACTATCTTTCAGATCTTTCAAACTTGTAGCTTTACACATGGTAACTAATATTTCGATTTTCCAACAATACCCATTTTAAGACTATGGGTGCTGATAACTGCTCTTCCCACGGGTTTACTCTTTGGCCTCATTGATTACATTTTCTTAGCCAGCAGTGGAAATGCATTTTATCCGCGCAACGACATGACTGTACAACCAAGTCAACCGAAGGTGCAAAGTATATAGACTCAAATTGCTTGCAATTCTTCCCTTGAGGGCAAAAATGTAGTAAGAAGCTATAAAACTGCATTCTTACTAGGATCTGTTGATTAATTGCCCCTGTCAGTCTGCTTGGATCCGGAAACTCCTTTTCGAATTTCTTTGTATCGAGTTTTTAGCACATAACACTCTTTCACGACTGTAGAATTTCCCAGATCTTAGCAACTTTTCAGGTTACATAATGTATACCCCACTTCTGACACCAGTATAGCGGCCCACCAATCGTTGATAGAGATAGGCGAAGGATTGCTTGACTGGGCTAAATAGGTAAATAAGAAAAGGTCGGTATATAAGAAAAGGTCCTATTCTGTTTGTAGACTGCCCCACGTGAAGTATTCCCGGTAAAACTACGTCACCAGCAGATGCTCGGATGTACCCTGTCTGGGACCCAACCCGAAACTGCTAATCAGAACATGGGACATGACTGTCTAAACGATCATAAATAATAATATTGGTTCGGTACCGAAACACATATTGTATTTAAAATAAGCTTGTATAACTTTATTCGACTTCTTATTAACATATGTTTCATTAAGGCTGTTAAAGCAGGGAATGGTAATGATAAAGCAAGTGGCAATTTGATATGATGAAAATAAGAAAGGTCAGAAGCTGAACGATTAATCCAATCTTAATAAACGGAATTGAATAAGGTCTTTCATCAAAGCAGACAAAGAAGACTCTTTGATTTTCTTTAGTTATAGCGAATTGAGGCTCGATAAAATATTTCCGAAAATAAACTTGCAAAAATTGAAACACTATCGGAATTGAGGCGAATAAGTTGACAAAATAAGGAAAAATGCATTGATCGTTTAACCTGTGACTTTCTTTTTATCATTTTGTCCTGTAGTGAATCTGTGTAAGTCTACAAACTAAGAGTTCAGTGCTGATGCAGATCTACATCCAATTCTAGTAGAAGTTGTTAAATGCAAGGAAAAAGAGCTTCCCAAATGTTGTAATCTTTTTATGTGTCTGTTTTGTAATATGGATAGTGATATGTCTTTGAATACTATACTGTTTAAAATATAATTCAAAGTTTGAGTGTACTTATTGCATTTCTGTTTTCCTTGCTTTTCCTGTAATTAGTCCTACTGTTAATGGCAGATTAATTTCCTATTTAAACGTTGCGTAAAGACAGGACGAATATCTGTAGTTTCCATCGTCCTGGGTATAGACATTGACTGTATTTTTCACTATTTGCCATTACTGCGCATTCTAGTCATATTTCTGTTATATATTTTATAAATAAATACACAAAGAGTTGCAAAATAGTAGACAATACATAGAACTGCATCATTGATAAATATCGATAAATGATTCTTAATGATTGTCAAGCGTCTTTGACTTGAAATTATAACATCAGTCAATTAATGTGAAACATATGAGTATGATAAAACATATAATCAATATTGACTCATACTTTTTAAATCGCCGGAGGAATAAATCGAGCCTTAGTATATTTTGTACATAAGCATTATGTGAATGTAACCTATCGTGAGGCAGTACAGTAACACCACTATGTATTTTTTTATTAATTTCAGTGCAGTATTGTAATATATTTTAAATAATAAGACCGCTTGTAGGTTTGTACATGGTAGAGTGCTATTGACTACGGTACATGACTTAGCCTATGGTAACATAACGCTGACAGTTAGTGAAACATGAATGGGCATATTTGTGAGTTGGTTTGGGTTAGTTCTTCCCTAAGATTTAGAGCGGAAGTAGTGTATAGTCCTAGAGACGAAGACATCAAAATAGATTTGTAGCTTTATAGACACAAAGAAAAAATATACTTAAACGTTAGAGTTGTAAATATATAATTAAGCAGGAAGTGCACAGATTATATGTGTGGTGTGGTACTAGAAATAACCTTTTGATCATGCTTATATCTTTTATACAAACTTCAGGGTAAAGAAATGATATATAAAATGGGTATTTTCTAATATTTTTGCAATTGAAGTTTCTTTCGAAAAAATGGCAATTTGTATATATCTCGGATAAAAAAATGATTGTTTTTCCCAGATAAAGGAAATGTCACAGAGCCTTTCAATTCAACAATTGTTCTTTTTATCAAAAAGAATGAAGTTAAGTATTATTTTGTAGGGTGTGGATTTGATGACGGTATACTGATTTCTGTACGAATGTATTTAAACCATGTAGGGGTTATTTGTGTAAGTCCTCCCAAGATACTAATTCAGCCTCTAGGTGTAGGCCACCCAGGGACAAACGGCAACTAATGCCATTTTATCAACATTAAATCTCTGCTTTATGTCCACCTAGACAATTGTAAGCCTGAAATGAACAAGAACATCAGCCACGGGATTGATTATTTATTCGTGAGTTTTCTAGATTCTCTCAAAATGTGCCGGCACTGAATATGGACTATGTAATCAGTAGAGAATATCTGTATCTATCGATTTACGATTTAATTCAAGCAAAAACAAAAACTGTAATATCTGGTAGCGTGTTGAAATGAAATGGAGACCCCAATGTTTTGCATATTCTAGATTTCAATTTATTTCGGGTTTGGCCGATTACTCCAATGTAACGGCCAAATTTGTTGAGATGTGTTAAATAGATATGATTCTTACTTTATTCCGTCATTTATCAGCAGTTTGTTCCTAATATTTCCCACCTGTAAGATTTAATTTTTAAACCTGCAAACGGAAGTTAATGTTTATCTAAATTATTTTTAAATAATGGTTCCTTATTGTCTTAATCCGGCCCTGTATTCTTGTTTTGTTTTCATTAATTCCGCAAATTATGTTCAATTAGCACAAGCTTATTTATGTAGAATCATTTGTATGTGCTCGAAGGATCGTTTTATTGTATGGCGTGCGACGTGCGTCCGGTCGTCGGTTCCTTGTTCGGAGATCTCCCCTTTTATTGCTCATCAAAATGTTTTCATATTTGCTTAGATAATTGATACGTAGTTGTACGTGTTGGTGAGATAGCTCAGATTGCACTTTTTATTTAGGAATTATTGCCCTGTTATTTGCCGTAGATGTTTGTGCGGACAATTCCTAATTATTAATCGATAGTTCTGTTTATTAGCATGGGCGATAGGTAATGGTGCATGGAGAAAAGAATGTATATAGGGATTTATAAATTAATTTTTATAAGATATTCTACACGTTTTTTTCTTGATTTTTGCATGTATGATTAATATTGATGTGAAGTTGAGCAGAACGTGAGACAACCAATATTACAGTGTGCTTTCTTGAGATCTTGTCTTATTTACTTTTCTAACTAAATAATTGTGAGGACAACTCAACAACAGCCTTCTTTATATTTGAATGGATGATTGATACTGATTCTTGGTTAGACACAAATATAAGATAACTCGGAATAAACTCTTCATTCTGGTGTAATTGTCCATTGTGTTTTTCTCTTAGAATATTTTGATGCGAATTACTTTTCCTTTGTCGTTTATTGATATTTATTCATATTTGCATGAATGATTGGTATTGGGGTTAAGCAGGGCTTTAAAACGTTACGTAGATCGAACTGTTCATTTCGGGGTAATTGCCTGTTGTTATTTTCATATGCAAATTTCTGTGCGAATAACTAACTCTTTTTCGCTCAATTTTTCAGTCTTATTGATATTGATGTGTACATAAGTGTATTCATAAGACAACTCTGATTGTTCATTTTCTCAGTTTTGCCCCTTTGTTTAATATTTACATTTTTTATGCAGCTTAAACTTTCCTTATTTGATAGACTTTATTAACACATGAAAAATAGTCCATAAGCAATTGTAGCTTGTCCTTCCCTCGTTCTTTCCCGACTAGAGAAGCTCTTGTACCGGAATAGATTTATTGACTATTTCATATGAAAAAAAACATTAGTCTTTTTATATTCCGTAGGGAGTTTCAAGTTTGATGTCGCACGGGGCACTTATTGACTCTTATTCTTGACAACTCGTATTTTGTCTTAATCAACCAAATGTTATCAATCGTCCTCATCCATGCATAATATTCATTTAAGGGTGCTTTGTTCGTTTCCCTACAAAGCTTTCCAATGCAAATCAATGTTAATGGAAAGACATGTTCATTATCAAAGGAATGCCTCCCTAGATCAATGTAGCAGGAATATATGCCTGCAAAGTACACCATCATATCATTGACATTTATTTAGGTCAAGTACAAACATATTTTATGCTGGTTATACGTTAATTAATATTTTAAAATGAAAGATATTAAGATAAGCATAAATATTTTATTCATGCTGCGAATATTAGTTGAAAAGGTTTAAAGATAAAATGTCTGTGAAAGATTTTGTGTTAGTAATATTTGTCTCTTTTATCTAAGTTGTTGTATATTAAATTAACACATGCCAAACGCTTCTTCACCAATTGTTTGTTTAAATGATAAATTACAAAGGAAACAAATGTGAGAGGTTTACATCAGTGTCTTATATTAATGTCAGCAAAAATTTAATAATTAACACTAGTGTCCTTTTTCCAGATATTGTGCCGAGTTACACAATCGTTGCTACCATCACCCTATGTGCGAATCCGCATTCTTACCTCATCTGTTTTTCTGTATACAGTGTTCGCTCACTTTTGGTATGCACAATTCTGTTTGAAAAAGACAATATTCACTTTTAACGTACGATGTGATCTATGCGGGTAAAGGCCTAGTATATGCCAAAAATGTCAGTTATAGACTAAACGCAGCTTGCATATACACGGAAAGAGTGAAGAATTTGCGAATGTCACGTGTCTTGTTTTAAGATAGTTTGTTATTGTGTCTTGCATGTCCGAAATGCATTTGTGACCTTTTTATAAAACTTTTCTTCAAGGAATAATGAAATATATTTTAGCATTAATTAACATTAATAGTTAAGTAGCTGTAAATATTGATTGAAATTAAATTTGACTGTAAAGATTTCGTCCCAAAATTTGCTCGACTGGAATACCTTTGTCCTTTGCCTTTTCATTTCTTCTATATGTTGCAATACCCATATACCTTTGTCATATATATTCCTATTTATATAAGTGTAGCCTTACGGAAAGCCATTTCACTCATTAAAATATTAATCATTTTTGTAATATCAATTGTAATATTTATCTATTATAAAAGTTTTTGATAATATCATATGATGATACACACATAATGTCGCCCACACTTTTTAACATATTTACCTAGACTGATTTCTGTATACGTCACCACTTTCTAGCTTACGTGTAATTTATAGAGGCTTGTGATGAACAAATCTTCTCTATTCACATGCACCTCGTGCTATACGGTACAAGTCAATATTGAATTAAAATATGCCTCTCTTAAAGTTTCTTACAGAGCAAGTAGTCCCGATGGTGTCTTGCTTGCTTTTGGTTGTCCGTTACCTAGAACAGCATGTGCAAAGCATACCTGACCTTTGTTTGGGACTATTCGTCGTATACGCCTAGTAATTGTTTTCGTAATAGGATTAATTTTGGGGATGTAATTCGTAGCCTGTACAGGGTCATAAAAGAAGGGCTTGGTCTGGCAAAAGTCAACATCTTGGAGCACTTTACATCTATCACCAAATATCAGATTTTTACAGGATAGGATGTTTTATCTAGGAAAGTCCTAGGATTTAATTTTACTTTGCCAAACAAGTAACAAGTTTGATGACAGTTTACTTATTTATTCTGAAAACCATAATGGAGAAGTGAAAAGGTGCCTTAGGTATACCTTAATAATAATTCTACTATGTCGAATCCTTGATAATGTGTCAATGACAGAAAAGCTTTCAGATAACTGTAACTTTGTTATACTTCTAAGAACGCTTCAAAATAGTAAGCTTTTTTGCTAAGACTGTGTCGTGATTCTTTTTCTATTAATATTTGTATCTTCTCTTAAAAATGGGTCCTTAGTTAAAAATAGAGACAAAATTTATACCTACAGTAAAATGCGCTGAAATAATCAAACGTTTGAGTCATAAAATTTGTGAAAGAAATCTTTTTTTTTTAAAAAAACACAGAATATATTATTTTTCAATAATTATGTTGCTATATTTTCAAAGTCGAGGTTGATCGTCATATGCATAGTACATCCTGAGAATTTTGTTTTTGGACGTATGTTTTATTTAACGATTATTCAAATTGATTATATTTTAAAAGTAAGGATGTAAATCTAATCCTAAAACGATATTCAAATAATCGTTACGTGTATAACAATCATATTTGAATATTCGGAACGAGTTTACAATGGCACATTACACGATAATGTTTCATTCCATTTAATGTGTTTTTACATTGTAAAATGTTTTATTTCTGGTCATAACAATAGCCTTATTGTTTGCAGAAGCGGAGGTAGGTTTTTAATTTTAACATAACATTTAATTTCAAAACGACGGTTACTTCTTTGGAAATACAAACGGGAATATTATCAATCCGCCATTATCCTTCTTAAGTGAAGGACCAGAGAGTGTGTGTGTGGGTGGGGTGGGGGGGGGGGTCCTCGGTCAGAGCTATTTTGCTGTTGCTGTCAATGAATAATGTTCCCTAACAGTTTTCATTATTATTGTGCCTAATTTAATATGAATTATTAAATTTAAAGAGGTTTTTTACTCTTCTAACCGCAAACAATGTATACCTTTAGGCAGTCACTTAAGTTCTGTGAACTAAAATGTATAAAATACATTAATATGTAAAGGTGCCATTTTCAAAAGGACAACATATGGGTTATACTGAATCGATTTTAAGACAATAAGTGAAAATCACATACGTTTGATGTAGGGAAATCGCTCAGTTGTACAGCCTTTTAACGGCCTTGACTGGTTGGTGGTCGGATTGGTGTTAAAATGCGATTGGCCGATTATCAATAGGTGTATGCCAATTAGGGTCATTGAGTTACCAATACACAAGTGACAATTACAAACTGTGATTGGCTTATGTCAATATTACCTGACAGTTGACTTTAACAGCTCTTTTAACTCTTTTCAGCCTGTATATCGAGGATGCTAGCCTTAGATCATATGTTGTTGTTTTTTTCAATTATAAGATTTGACTTGACTCCATTGTAGAGACTGGCAACTTAAATCAGTAATTGTTATTAGCAAGGCAAATTCAACGCATTGAATTTAACTTATTCTTATATAAAGGAATATAATTTTAATAGACTCACCTCAATATTTCCGAGCATTTTTTCCCGTCTCGTTCCACGAGTTTTCTTCCAATTTGTACCGTTTTATTATGTATCTTTTTTCTCCCACATTATGCCTTACATTTCGTTTTCTGTAAGACATGCTGACTGGAACTGATCAAACGTACATACGCGATGACACGCGTCAACTTTAGTAGCACGAATCATAACTCTGGTATTAGGCCAGTTAACAATCATTTTCTATTCTCAACGTTACTAAATGTACTTGTCCACAAGTACTTTGTCGCATATAGAGTATACATGCTTATATTAGCTGTTACATTTACATATCTCAGAAAAGCAGCTGTCCTGTTCTGAAAATCCATATAAAGTGAAAAACTAAATCTCTGTCTTACTTTCTGTTTTCTGTCCTTTTTTCTTCTTATTTAATTTTTCCTTATTTAATTTCTCTTTGATTTTTTTCACAGCACATACTCCTATCATGTATTATTATACATTGTGCTTTGTTCTTTGAATTGAATTAAACCTACTTAATTTCTACATTCCCTTAACTTTTCTCTCATATTCTTACTTAATTTGCAAATATTGATGCAACTAAAATATTGATGTATAAGTGTTCCCCCCTCCCGCGGTCTATTTGCTTTTTTTTCATTAACTGAGAGAATGTATTCAAATACTTATTTCTGTTTGTACACCGGAACCAAAATGTTATCTGCTATATGTTTTTGTATTTTTCCTCATGTTGTACTAATTGTGTACCTGAGTGACAATAAAAGTATAAGTAGCCTTATAAAATATATTGTATTTATTACACACGATCCCGACCGAAGCTGGGTAGAGTCGTTATTACGTAATTGCGCTGTAGCTTGCATTAAACTGACATGTGTTGTTATTCTACGTTGGCAACTGTTTCCACAGCTGTATGCTGATGTGACTGGGTTTCTATAGGAGCAGATAGAAGGGATTTCCTGCTGGTAACCAGATGGCAATTCGTTATCAGGAGACATGACCCACCCCACTCTATCCTAGCAATCACATACCGCCAGCGTCTTCAGTCGTTTGGAGACAAAACGAACAACTAAATAAATGCCATTTCAATTTTACTTCAAACTTAACAAAAGTGAAATAAGAATGATAAAATATCCGAATTCCAAGATTTCTATTTGAATAGCGACTTGATATTCAAATATTCGTTGATTTACCTATTTAAAATACATGTATAAGGTAAAACTCTAAGTAAACATTATGACTTTCAAATACAACGAGATGAAATACAAGTACCATGATGGTTAGAACTCTCAATGGATACAGAAAACTGTATATGAGATTCGTAAAGCGTGACTAAAGCTGTTAGCAGGCTTTTTGTAATATAGAATACATCTAACCATGGGTTGGATCTCAGATTTCTTAAGAATAGTTGATAACTTGAGTATCTTCCATTAGCTCATTGGAAACAGTTATTGTGAGATTACATCGACCTAGTCCGTAAGTAACGCATTTACTTATATAAGTGTAGTGTCACGTTAAATAATAAAATTGTAGACATCTGCTTTCCGGTTTAACTGCTAGTACAAAGCATGTTCTATAAACTTAAGGTTCATGTTACGACTTCAAGATGGCATATTTCTGCACCAACAACATCATCAAACTAAGTACTTTGCTAATGTTTGTGCAAAGTTTTTCGTGACAATTTTAACTTTTAAATGTTACCTTCATATATACTCTGTTTTCTTTTCTGTTTTTGTTTTTGTTTTTTGTTGTTGTTTTTTTTTTGATAGAGAAGATACCTGTGTAAAACGTTTTCAGTTGAGAAAAAATGACTTTAATAAAAATGTATCTCAAAAAGCAGAATTAGGCCTTTACAATTTGATTCGAAGAACTGCATTTTGTTAAGCTGAATTTGAATCACATATGGATATACCGTGTACTGTCCATGATAGAACGGTGCCGTTTTCTGGTCATAGAACGCAATTTAAATTTTCTGTTTATTTGAATAGAAGATGTGGGATCGTTCAGGACCAAAACAATTAGAAAATGTATGTGTTTTAACTGGCAATAAAATTTGCTGGAAAAGTAGTGCCCAATGAGAACAAAACTTTGGCTTAATAGACAGCTGGGTTTGTTAATCTCCGTTGGTGCGGTTTATCTCATCGGAAAGAAATTTAATAAGTTAAAGTACCAAGCACTTTCCAAATTTTATTTAAACAAATGTGAGACAAATCATGCTTTTCAAAAGTTTATCAGTTTTTAAACTTGTCATCGTAATAAAAATTGTTTGTTGTTATCAAGTGATTTTAAAATCATAGGTAAATGAAAGCATACCAGTTCTATGATTCATTTGGTAGAACGAGTGTAATCTATATCCTTTTAAGATTTTAAGACATGTAGGCTAAAAAACGAACATTTACGTTATCAAATACGTTACTATATTTTTTAAGTTATTAGTCTACTTTCTGGTAAGATGTGTTTGTAAATTGTCGAATAGAACGAAATCTTAAAGAGAAAGATGCAAATGATAGATAGATCAGACGTTATTTGTTCCTAAGACGTGAGTGACGCTGGCTTTTTGAGTTTTCCACAGCATGCTAGTATATTTTAAGGTAGTATCCAGCACTTCGAGGTAGACTAAATATATCAAACCAAAAATGTTACGGTTTACTTTTAATCCTTTGCTGCTTCCTAGGTCGATTAATTTCGCGAGTAAGTTCCTGTTTGACTGGTCAACATTTTACCATCTTAAGTGTAATGTAAGAGAAGGATTTAAAAGATGAAGTGATATTCACTTTTAATCGCATGTTTTGATATAATACTAATCTTTGTAAAGGGCTATAATAATTAAAATCATTATTATGCGCCCGTCAAAGACGGGACGTATTATGGGATCAAACGCGGTCGGGCGGGTGGGCGGGCGGGCGTTCGGTAGGGCGGCGTCCTGATGTTTGTCCGAAGCATAACTACAACACTATAAAAGCTATTGACTTGAAACTGTATAGCTGGATAGTTCTAACTGTGATGGAGTGCAGTGTATAAAAACCATTACCGTGTACTTCATATTGTTGGAGTTATAGTCCTTTGTTTAATTTTCTTGTCCGGAGCATAATTCTAAGATTATCAAAGCTATTGACTTGAAACTTCCTAGGTGGAAAGATACCATTGAGGCGGACTGCAATGTATGAGAACCATCACTCTGCAATCCGTGATATTATTAGTTAGTTAGCCCAATTGTTTAGTTCTCTTGTACGGAGCATAGCTCCAACACTATTAAAGATATGGAATTTAAGCTTCCTAGGTGGGTAGATCTCATTGAGATGGAGTGCAGTGCACAGGAACCATCAGTCCACACTTCATGATTTTAGAGTCATTTCCCTTCGTTTAATTAGTTTTCTGGAGCATAACTCCTACATTATCAAACTTGAAACTTGATGCATAGATAGGTCCTATTGAGACTGATTGCAATGCACAGAAACGTTAACGATGTACTTCATGATTTTGGAGTTATGCCACATTGTTTAATTTTCTTGTCCGGAGCATAACTCCTACATTATCAAACTTGAAACTTGATGCATAGATAGGTCCTATTGAGACTGATTGCAATGCACAGGAACGTTAATGATGTACTTCATGATTTTGGAGTTATGCCACATTGTTTAATTTTCTTGTCCGGAGCATAACTCCTACATTATCAAAGCTATTGGCTTGCTATTTCACATCTAGATATATCTCATTGAGATTGAGTGCAATGCACAGGAACCGACGTTGTACACTTCAAGATTTTGGAGTTATTTGCCTGAGTTTAATTTTAATATTTGATGTTTCTTTGGACCATACTCCTACATTATCAAAGCTTCTTACTTGAAACCTCATGGGTGGATCGATCTTATTGAAACGGGGTGCACTGCGTAAGAATCGTCACTCTGCTCTACTTATTTTTAAATAACTGCCCTTTCTGCACAAATGCCAGTTCTCTTGTGTAATGTTTATATATTTGATATTATTTCCCTTTGATTTTTTTCAATTACCCAGATTTCAGTCCACAATCATGCCAGAGTGCATTGCACAACAGTGAACAGCAGTCTGGCATTTCGGCAGATTAATCTTTTCTATGTTATTCTACTTTAATTTTACTTTTTTAATTACCAAGAGTGCCGTCCAAAACTTTTCCATACTGCAATGCACAAGAGTGAGAACAGCAGTTCGTTTCAAATTGCGCTATTGACGGGTATATTTTTCTCCGCCTTGCGGTTCTCTTGTTCAAGAATTGTTTCAGTTATCTCAATAGAAAATCTTTAACTTTGACCAAGGTAAAATTGACTGGAGCCTTTATTTCCGTCGCATCTTCCTACCGAAGACGGTAAGTCATTAAACTCATCCGATAAATTGAAATCGAATACAGTTTGTTCGGTAAGGTAATTGTATCTAAGTCTTCGCCAGATTATATCCTGGAGGGAATATAAAGTTTACACTTTATTTTTACAAAGGGCGTAAGTATAACTTAAGTATATTTGCATTTCAGGTTGCATATGTGTAGTAAACTTAAATAAGTAGTGAGCTTTCGATGTCTTATATAAAGTACAATCTAGGTTTCACCGTCTGCATGACCCAACGTGGAAACTGATTTTTATTTTTACTAGACAGTCACCATCCGGGCAGAGCTAGACAAAAAATCTACATGATTATGATAAGAAGATATATATATTATGTGCGCGAATATTATGTCCAACATGTTTATGATATAAGCTGAATGTATCTTTTTCATCCTTGCTGTCCACAGTGTGGCACTCTATCTTAATGAAAGTAGAAATGTACGTTATGAGGTGGTTTGAAATCAGGAGGAGCTGCTCGGTGCTTTAACAAGGTCGTAAACCAAACACAACTTTCAGTTACGTCTTAGTCTGGAAAGTATCAACAGAAACAATCGGTTTTCGTCCGTAGACAACCCAAGCTGATTTCTTCTAATGGTCCCCAGCTGGGTTTTGTCAATAATATTAGAATACAGTACGTAGCAATTCCGAAAATACTTCTTGGAAAATGGGTCTGCTTTCTATTGATCGTGAGTATTAAACAACTGTAACTGGTCGTCTGTGTATCTTTCTACAAATGAATTAAAAAACATACATATGTTTTAGCAGGGTTCGACATAAGGACGAGTGTAAATTATGTATCCGCTAGCTGATATTGTAGACATTTCAAAGCAAGTGCTTAACACATAGAGATTTGCTTATGATTTGGTTTATATCACCTCTTATTATTAGTTGCCACAAGTCAAGAATAAAGTTGTTTGAGTGCTATGGCAGACTTAAAAGATTTACATTTTCCTCCTGGAGCATGATAATATTTTTCTCGTCATATTAAACTGCTGTCAAACATTTTAATTCCTCATCGTGTTGTTGTTGAGGGGTGGGTAAAACGTTTGCTAGTGAACCAGATCTGTCCTATACCATGTTACTAAGTTCAAAGTGAGAAAGGATCTTACCAGCTGAATGACTTAAAGCAGTCTGGCAAACCTCTGTGCAAGCCATTATGTTATATCAAGTCCACCAGATCAAATGACTATCTGAAGGGAAGTATATTGGACGTTTGCATTGATAATTGTGTATTACATAATCCTATGTGTTTATTATGAAATATTTATAGAATCGTACAAAATTCGTTGAAAAAAAAACAAATGCTATTTTACTTAAATAATAATCTTAAACTAATGTATTCATTAGGCCTGTGTAGCATGGAATATATTGTATATTACCAGTACAGCAACTCCATTCTCCGTTAATATTTATTTTTTAATTTCAAATCAAGAAACAATGTCTTTATTAAACGAAATGTATACAATTCGAACAAATCTGGAAGTACGTTTAAAAAGAGCCACACATCATCCTCAAAATTATGGTGAATTGACTGTATTCTGTCTAGACATGGTAATTAGGTTTGATGCCTTACATTATTAGAAGCAGTATGTATCTGTAAGACCAGAATACCACACCCAGCTTAAAATATATACAAATACAGTGTCAAACGGGATTTTTCTGAACACTTGAAGCTGTATTGCGTCACAGCCGATATGAAGATGAGTTGATTGGTATGTTCTATCGTCATAAGAGTTAATCAGAAAAATACATTTCTAGAAATCAGTACCTTAGTAGTGTGGAAAATGATAATAATAGTCACGTGGCTACTACATTGACGAACTGACGAACTTGGTCGATGATTTCCTTTATGGGGACGGACTTAAGTTTAGTATATTTGGTTAAAATGAAAATCCTAAAATTTATTAACAATAAAACACACACACACACACACACACACACACACACACACACACACACACACACACCACATACACACACACATATAAATATATCTATCTATCTATCTATCTATCTATCTATCTATCTATCTATCTATCTATCTATCTATCTATCTATCTATCTATCTATCTATATGTATATATATATATATATATATAGAGAGAGAGAGAGAGAGAGAGAGAAAGAGAGAGAGAGAGAGAGAGAGAGAGAGAGAGAGAGAGAGAGAGAGAGAGACACCACACACACACACACATATATATATACATGTATATGTTATTGTTAATTGTTCTACCTGGTGTTGCGTGAATTTATTGTCAAACTTTTGTAAAATGAATGCAAGGGCACATTGTTGATGCCTCCTGTATTCAAAATGATTTGTAAATAAACACGTCTCCGTTGTGTCCGAAACACAATAACCATGTAGTGTATGAGCAAGGGAGGGCATTGATTGCATTTTCTTGTCTTTAATAAATGGTCTTCTAGTCGTCGACGTGTTGAACAAAGGTTACCACCGGAAATCTTCTGTTAAGCCCCTTAACACCATGTAATATCTACTAAATATAAGCTGTAATAAGTTCATTATTTAGAATATGTTAAGGCGCGATACATTCATATTACAACGTTTTTACAGCGTTTACACATATTTACTGTGTTGTGTTAGCAGAGCAATCGGTAAAGTGCTAGTATAACAAACGTTTTGTATTGTTCATATTTGTAAGTATAACTTCATTTTCAAGCGGTATATTACAAGCGAATACAATACAATTATTGATGAAAAATTGCATATGACTACACAGAAAACAGACACAACTGAAGCGAAAAGTACAAATTCCGACTAACACAAACGAATATACAGAGTGCATATAACTGGAAAAAGCAACAAACCTCTATGAAACAACGATTTAGCGAAACGAAATGCAGGTGTTTATATGTTATCGTGAGAGCATTATCAGACAACATAAAAGAAAAGAGGAGATGACTTGAAGCTCTATGTACATAAATGTATTAATGTGTTTAAATAACACGTAAATACATGCTTTGTCATAATGTGATGAATAGATAACTTGTTTTCAAGTTTTTTAAATGCATCGAAGCAACAAATCTTGGTCAATATACCGTCCAGTTGTATTACTGTTAAAGGGACGAGACCCCAGAAAATTGCGCGTCATATATCATCTGAAAGAAATTTCCATATTAAGTCGCTCGCATCGACCAGGAGTTGATAGCCTTTAAATTAAGAGGCGTTACCAGTTGCCAACTCTACCACTCGGTCATGGACAAACCATATGAAAAGACAAAGATTGAAACAAAAGTAACATACTAAATGTGCATAAAAGATTCTATAATCAATAATTATAAGAGAAAAAAAATAAGAAAACTCTTAGTTACTAAAGACGAAGTATACTAACAATTTAAAATGAGGCGCCACTTTCATGCTATTACGCATGGTCAAGCTATCGATTCTTTCGCTTGTAGGTTCGCCAAAACCTTCAATACGGTTTAACTGGGAAAAAAATAACACTATTTATAAAGAATAAATAACAAGAGAGTTCGATTCATGTCACGAGTAGGAACTTTAGTTTAGTTCAAAACTCCCAACTCCAATTATGCCCTGATAACTGAATCTACAAGAAGATTCCAAGACTGGGAATCAGTTTTAAATGTTGTTGGTTTTGGATTATTTTAGTTTTAACGTGTTAAACACGCCAATGTTTTGATTGAAGTATTAACATCAACAAATTTAAAGTGTTATTTCTTATATAAACTATAGTCCTAAGTATTTTGGCTTAACTGTTTACAATTGTATAATATAAGCATGCTTGTAATTTAGATGGCGAAATCTTCCAGCTGACCTGCGATGTGGCGGTGGTTCTATTAGAACATTTGTATGCACTCGTAAGCTAAATGACGCCAAATAAAAATGTAACTGTGTTAAAAACAGAAAAACATATGTTGAAAGGATTGTCTTATCAATATTCGAAGTTTTCATTGTTGGCATTTTATTGAACGATATTTCTAGCAACTAATAATACTTCACACTGTTCGATATGTGCTCAGCTATATAATAAAGTAGAACAGAAATGCGATTAGAATAAGCCATTAATTCTAGAATTGCATTTTAACTGAGAAAATTAAGTTAATGATTTGATTTACCCGTACCAGATTGCTTTTCATTGAAACAGAATCACATAGGATATTTAATTGTGATTACAAAATTATTTAGGATATCTGCCGTTATGTTCTACAGGGAACGGTACTGCGATCAAATTTAGCCTTGAATCCCAAAATTCCTATCTAAGTGAGGAAAATTTTATTCGATAATTTGAGTTTCTTGTTCCAGACTTGCTTCTGAGTTGAGGTACAATCACATCGATATAATCCTTTAAACCTACTTCGAGATTATTCCACAGTTTGCTCATTTTTTATATTTATTATAATATCTGGCATTTGACGGGATTTTTTTATAAATATGTGGAAGCATGTAGGTATATTAATTGCAATTATGATGCTATTTTATTAAGATCGAATTATAATTACAAGGAGAACGGCAAATGACCAGGATTTCTAGCAGGGTTTAGTTTTATTCATTGCTTTTAATGGATAACTATGTGTATTTTT